>WOVY01010793.1:0-397426 GCA_013436015.1 Rhipicephalus annulatus | reverse complement strand
TAGGGATAGGATATCACTGTTGTGTTCTACTCAAACCTTGAGGGCCCCTAATTTTTTTCACCAAACAATTGTAGATTCATAGATAGTAATGTTCGACAAGCATGGTATTGTAAATAATCACCCTTTTGGGCATATACAATACTGGAAGAGTGGAGGGGGTGTTGTTAGGAGTGAATTTACAGGCTGTTAAGAGTATGGAAAATTTGACAGATGGTTGTGTAAGTATGCAAGCATTAGGGCATGTCAGTTCATATTAAATACCTGAAAAAGATCACAGGCAGGAGTCCTGATAAGACTCTTGAAAGCATTTCATCCTAGGAAAGAAGTGATGTGTCATTGACACATCTGTTGAAACTTGGAAGGTCAGAAAAGTATTTCAAGAGTAGGTATGTGACGTTTCTTGACAATACATGACTGTGACATTGCACACTTCCATACTGCACATGTGTCTGTTTCCTAACATACTTGCCAGCAAAGCCACAACAGGGTGTTTATCAATTTAAATTTTTTCAAATTTAGTGATTTTTCCAGGTTTTTCACATAGATTAAAAGCAAACTCCATGACCATAATGTCTTCTTGGAAAATGTGCAGCGGAAAGAACACTTAGCAGTAAAAAAATAAAATAAGAGGCACTCATATAAAACAAATGAACACATTTTACACACACACTCATAATGTTGTGAGTGTATGTAGTAAATATGAAAAAATGTGTGTATCTGGTCAAAACAAAACTTGTGACCCAGGCACTGAGGAAGTTGGCTGTTTGGTTTTCGGAACAACCAGAACACAACCACACAAATAAAATCAACTGCAGCTGCAAGTTTGAAGGAGCCTGCGGTAGTCCAACAGTGCAGCCAATGCTGCTAGGAAACGTAAAGGTGGCGCTATCTCGTGGCATTCGTATAAAACAAGGATGCAACAGCCCGGCCAGTTGGCTTACTGGAGCACATTCTAGTTCATTATAATGGCTATAGCCTGCAGGCTATTTAGGATTGGATTAGATTATTTGATCTAGACTGCTGTATTTACTAATGATTTGCATCCCCGTCTCATTTGTGCATGTCTAAAATATACTTTTCAGCAAAAAGGAGTACTTACGTATTTTATGCGACCTTGTCTTGACAACAACTAACAACAATGTCGCAACAACGAAACTGTACAGCAAAATTTACTTTATCCTTTCTTTCACTCTCTTTTTTTTTTTACACAATGCACACATGCTTGTTGGTGTTTTATTTCTCTGGGTTCTGACACGTGGAACACATAAAAGTACTCAGACACCTGCAATAAAAGCTGCGGTAGCGTTTGAAGCGCTGATGTTTGAATATGGGGTGGAAAAAAGGAATCTGTCAGACCACAACTGCTTCCCCGATTCCATAGGTAAATAAAAGATGCAGAATCGTGAGTTAGGCAAATTGGTGAGTGTTCACCGTAGGGTATTTTACAAAGGAATGGGTTAGAAGCAGTCAGAGAGGGTCACAGCGCTGATTTCACAACGGAAATTTATTTGGAAAAGGAAAGAACATATATAGAAAATATTGACTCATCAAAACTATGCACATGTACACATGTGTTACAACACAGAATGATTCATGTCTTCTCTAAGACCTTATGTTCTTCATCTAGACGAGTGTTACATGAAATACTTATGCACTTGTTGTTAGACCTAATGAAAATGCTTCGGCTACTTCACACATGCGCTAATCAACATGTCAATATTTGATACTTGTTTTCTACAAGTGGGGCACACACAGGGCTGGGTAGTATCGCAATAGTATTTAAGAGATACTTTTGAGTGTCTGTATTGCTGTATCGAGGCACTTTAAAAAAATGTATTTGTATCTCAGTAGTGAAATACTTTTACGGTGTATCGCATGTATCGCGATACTATCCAGGACACGGGTATCTTGTTACTTTTTTTTTTCGTAAATGAGCTGAGACGTGTTGACAATGGGGAAAAAAATTTCTGCTGTGACCTTGGCAGTCCACGGCAAGATATGCACCCACCATTTCTACATTTCTGCTGAGGGCGAAACTGACTCCTACCTTCTTGAAAGCGAGCTAGTTGCTTTGCTACCCGCATCCCATGATGTGTTTGAATGATGGCCTGCTTCAGCGTGACAACAATGTTATACTGCTATATTGAATTCCAGCACAGATATTTTCATTGTGAGGAGTATTGTATACTGCACAATGGGCGCCATTTTTTAAATGTATTTCCTCATGCCAATTGAACGAGTAGTGTTTGTTTTCTCATTTTTTTTTTTTACTTTTCTTTTGCAGTGCCCATTTGAAAAACTGGAGCTTATTGCGGAAGCCACAAACCACCCGAAGAGAATTTGGTGCCGTGTGCCATCTATGATACTTCTTTCTGCAGAGCATTTCTGAAAAACGCCAGCATGGCCAAACAGCGATTCGATAGAGGTCTTTTTGAGTTTCCTTTCGCATTCCTTGTTTTGTCCGTTCTTAATTCTTTCTGCCTTTTCTAAGACGATTCTAGAAAACACTAAACCTTCAACTGGAAGTTCGTTTGTTTATAGTTCCAGCACTTCGCTTGAACTATGCTCCTTCTAGCATAACTAATAGTGCTGCTGTCGAGTTCCGGATTTCAGTGTACAATGCGTGTGACTGATGCTCTCATATGGCATAGTTTTTTATTGCAACTGATATCTGTAAATATGTGGTTATTAACAATTATGTGCAGTGTAAGCATCCTTTGTAATGCCTTAATGACACTCGGAGAATGGTGAAAATATAATGAATGAATTTCATTTGCAAGTTTCAATGTGCTGCACATTTTAAATATTATGCTGCACATAACAAATGTTTGTATGGAGTATAACTATCCCCGACATAGACAAAAGTATTTTAGTATATGTATTCTGGAATACTTTTTTGTCTTTTTGCAAACGTATCTCTGAAATATCCTGTCACATGAATTACAAATTTATCTCAGTATCTGTATTTTATGCTTCCAAACCGCACATTTCGATATCTGCATTCCGGAATACTTTTTCGGGCATCTCTGCCCAGCCCTGAGCACACATCCACATGGCCTACAACGAGCTACCAAATTAGACGTGATTTTAGCATCTCATGGCATTAGCCCATGCTCTCTTAAGCACACGTTTATGTAATGCCCCATTTCACCTAAATATTCGCAGCTGCAAGACAGTGGAATCCCATAAACCACGCCAGTAGTGCAGGGAGCATATCTGTGGACATGACTGGAGACACGTTTGTTCCCTTTCCCTGGCTGCTGACACAATGCTCTATCCACCAAAGTACACACATTATGCACTTTATTACATGCTGAGAATGATATGTTTATGCAATAACGAGCACCAACATTTTTCAAACCATGTGCTATCCTGTGTATGTATGGGATAACTGCCTGCCTCTTTTTCTTGCTAATATCTAGTGCACTAGAATCACAATGATAAAACTTCTCGATCTTTGAAATAAGTTTTTTCGACAAGGAGCAAATCACGTCACTCGGAAAGCCAGAATTTGCAAGGCGAGCAACTTGTGCATCAAATGCATGCGCCATAAGGTGCTCGCGTAACTTCTGAAGAGCGGCACCCAGCAAAGTTGACACAATGGCTCCCTGTATGGTTTTGAGTGGTATGGTATGGTCTTGAGTGGTTTTGAGTGGTTTTGAGTGGTTTTGAGTGGCCAGAATTGGCTTTATGAATCTAGGTTGGTATTGCTATATATGTGATCTTTTACGAAAGCCTGTCTTAAATCGAGAAACCGTAGCTCATAAACTTTTTGAAACTCCAAAGTGAAACGCTGACATTTCGTTTTCCTTAACATCTTTCTTTATATTAGCAACCAGTAAAGAGCAATTGTTAATGTCCAGTAGAAATAAGAAGTCATGGACATATCAAACAGAGTGTGATGATAACCAATTCAAATGCTTTTGCAGCTGCCCGTCTACATACCCAAGAAAAATATAACTAATTACAGGTATATTCATGATTCAATGCAGATACCAGATTTTTGGACAAAATTATTTCCCTTCCAAAACACAACGGCAGAATTTAGGTGGCCTGCATGAGCTCTAAAAACGATGCAATAGAGATGCCACACTGGCACTGAAACAACAACTCATCATTATCTTCTCTCATGCACTGCTTTATACACTTCAAATCTTCACATTGGGGCAAACAATAATATAAATCTTTTACGTCTATACCGAATGCATTACGGCACAAAGAAGGTTGTTCACTTAGTGATAAGATGATAGACTCTGAGTTAGAAATTCTTAGCGGATCACAAGTCTTCAAACGCTCCGAATTTCTTTGAATATACTCTGAAACATTTATTTACCAAGTGTCTTTTTCTGAAACAACAGCTCTTAGTGGCAACATGAATCTTCACTGAAATAAAAGCTGATAGTTTTTGCCTTTTTGCTTTTTTCACACTTGCCGCTACATGTTCCTGATTAAGTGTTAGTAACAGGGCATAAACTTATTCATTCAGTCACCCGCTTTGTGCATCAACACTTTTTTTTATTAATATATACCCTAAAGGCCTATTCAGGCATTACGCAGGGGGTTTTAGTTATACAATAAATTTGCAAATCAGAACATTGCCATTATAAAATTAAAGTGGTAAACAATGTAAAATACAGTTCCATAGACAAAGATGCAAAAGGCAAAAAAAAATTGTGGCAGGAATGAAAACTCAATAAGAGAGACACAGCTATAGTACAAAAAAATATATATACAGAAAATTGCCATGAAAAAAATTGCCCCCTATCTGCATATTTGACCAAAAATGTCGTCGAAAGGCTATTGTATTTCGCCTGAAAAGAGTGAATAGACAGAAATATTTATTTGATGTTTTGCACGAGAAAACTGGTGAATGGGATCCTGAAGGTGTTGCGTGAGACATGAGTGCCATCTGGCGGTAATTTCAGAAAACGAAAGGATGACCTTTGTTATAGCGAGCACGCAGCACGCAGCATGCGTGCAATCTTGGAGGTCATACTTTGTAGATTTCAAGACAGGTAGCAGCACAGTATCGTCTTAGCAAAGCGTAGGAGACGCCTTTCCATGCGAAGCGTCGCATTGTCAGCTGCAGTGCTTAGAATTACTTATTTATACCTTTTCTAGTATAAATAAACACAGTGCACAATATCGGCATGTTGATATTGTGCCTCAAATATGCTCAATATTTGCTTTTTATTGACAATCGTACAAGTATAAACGCAGAAACTTGAGCAATACTGGTGGATGCTGTGGATGTGCTCGTACTTGAGCCTTTTTGCTGACAGACAGACCAAAATTTTTGCGTTGGAATATCCCAAGCAAGACTATCATCTTTAAGGAGAAAATATATTTACAATGAAAGAAGAGTAAAAATAAGCACATACATGCACTTACAAACTCACACAGATAGGTAAGTCATATGTCCAAGAAAATATTGAATTGGTTTACAAAGGCGGCATGATCAATGAATCAAGCGATGTCGCTCGGCAGTGTGTTCCAGTGATGTGTGCTTCGAAGTAATGTGAGTGTTGATACATAATTGTGTGCACCAAAAAAGGCTGTATTTTGAATTGGTTGTCAATATGTTTCAAAATATTATGAGGTGCTTTTGTGCAAGCTTTTTGAAGGCAGATTTACTATGATAAAATCTATGAAAATGCAACAGCAACGACAGTCTGTGTGATTCAAGAAGGGGTAATGAAAGTGAGTGTGTAATATCTGTAGTGCTGCAGTTGCGAGAATACTACTTGGTGATAAATCCTGCTGCTTCATTTTGTATTGATTCTAGTTAATCGATGAGATATGATTGATGTGGGTTCCAGATGATGGATGCATATTCTATCTTTCAACGGACAAGTGTAGTGTACGCTAGCATTTTAGAGGTATAGTTCACCAAGTAAAGGTTTCTTTTAATAAATCCAAGTGCTTTTGACACCTCACTAGTTATGATATCGATGCGCTTATTCTAAGGCAGGTCAGAAGATAAATGAATTCCAAGATATTTAAATAGGGATACTTTTTCAATGGGGAGAGCTTGAATTTCATATTGACTCATTTCTGTTTTATGTGCTCTTGTAAACGTCATGGCCTTCGTTTTGGAAGTGTTAATTTGCCATGGTGACACAAAATGCGAGTTTATTAGGGTCCAACTATAATGACTCGTTAGCTTGGGTACTGTCAATTTTTCTATAAATGATGTAGTTGTATGTAAATAATTTGATAGTAGATGACAAACCATGTCCAATGTCATTGATGTAAATGAGAAACAAAACTGGTCCCATGAGTGATCCCTAGGGAACACCAGACTTTGCATGTGAAAGTGAAGATGCATGTCCATCCACATAAATTGATTGGCTGCAGTTGCTCAGAAAATGATTTATTCAGCTTTTTTCCAAACCAGTGGCTACCTTATCATTATACATAGAGCCATCTAGCGTTGAAAAGAAGCCTTCCTTGTCAGCAACGAAAACATGCAACTTAGCTTCCAGATGCGTCTCAGACAGCATGAACACCGTTGTGAGGAGTGACCAGGCTATGTACAACAAAGGCAAGCTGAAAAAGCCAGTAGGCTTTTTTTGTGAAGCTAAGTTGCGTGTTTTGGTTACCTTCATGCTACCTTCATTTACGTACTCTTCTATGAACATAATGATAAAAAATACTCATGGATTTAGTAACACCATCTCAAGAAAATGAAATGAGAAGAGAGTGTGCTACTCTTGAAATATCTGCAATAAGTGCATAGCGGAGGACGTTTGCAACTGCATCGCCAATAATAATAATAATAGCAATAATATTATACAAGGCAAAACATAGCCCAGCTAACCTCTTGTGATGGCAGTTCTAACATAAGCACCAAACTAAAAGGCCTTCAAGCCAAGCCGAATTTGTGGCCACGACAAATATGCACAAATTTACCGATGTGAGAAATGCTGTGCTTGGAAAGTCAGATATGATATGTGATATGTAGAAGGAACATACATCAAAATAGTGCATGTACCAACATGGAAGCTAAGGAATGCTTTAGTCAATGGGAAGAATAAGCTGCCGAGCGAACTTTCTGTAGTCTTCTTTACACTGTAGTCTGCCACGAGTGTGACAACATGTCAGTCTATGAGACCTGTGATTTCAATGAAAGAGTTAAACAACACAACAGTTCAAAATGAAGTCACCAAATCATGGGTGGCCTTGGATGCCCTCGCTGAACATGCGGAATATACAGGCTTTCGAATTGACTGGTCAAGCAACCGTGTTCTGGTCGAAGAAAACAAGCTTGCATCATGCCAGCACCTGGAATCCCTGCACATTCACACAGCTGCACATATACTCAATAAGATTTATGGAACGCCGACCATATACTTTTGGTGCTTACATCACGCACCTAGTCATACTTAAATACGATGTACCTTTCTTATGGCTGTCATTCAGAACAATATCAGGTGCCCAAACATCAGTAAACTTTGTGTTATTTTGGTCGGTGTATCCTTTTGTTTGTACACTAAGAAGAAACAGTTATGCATTGCCTTTTTTTAGGCCTCTTCTAGCTGTTCACTGTAGTTGCAGTCGAAGGAGTGACTTTTTGAGTATTGATCAAGGGTAATGCTTATTTTTGTGATGGTGGCACAGACTGCCGCCAGTTTCCATGATTTAGCCAGGTTTTACCAAAGTTCCTACAGTTTTCCAGCAAGGCCCCAATTCCCCGACTTTCCCAGGTTGGTAGACACCCTGCACAAACAAAGATAGATGGCAGTTAACTTGCGTCCTGTTCCCTGTCTTATGCAAGTGTCATTCTGCACTTTATTACCTTAGAAGTACTTGCTGCTAGGCAGGTTGGTATAACATTATTAGGGAAAATTCTAGACGATGCAAATGTGTGGTGCAGTGTAAATATTTTCTGTAGTTCAGCTGCGACCGATGCTTTTTTTCTGTGCTTTTTCATTTTTCCAGTGGTGCTTAGGCATCTATAATTTTCCCCCTTAGCTTAATTAGCTCCCTGAAGCTATGCATCATCTTGCCCATTAACAATTATTGTTAAACCATTGTATGTGGCATTGTTGATGCAAAATGACCTTAGAGTATATGCTAAAGCTCCTGCAGGATCACCGGCTGAATGTGACAACCAGTTCACCATTTATAGGACCCGAAGTATTGACATTTTCAATATATCTGTTCGCACAGTGCTTCATTGGAGTCATGCAAGCTTAAAATATGGTGCTCCCACAGAGAAATTTTTCTTCCTGTGCTGTGAAAAACTATGTAGACAATAATGAAAAGAGATCACAACTAGGCTTAGCTGTGTGATGTCTGCCTCAATAAAAATGTAATAAATTAATGCAAGTGTGCTTGTATCACCATGGTGTTGCCAGTTTATTACTACATCTGATATGAATCTCTGTTCGCTCCACCATGGTGTTCCTAAGGGCGTACACAGTCTTACCTCTGAGACAGCATTGCCAGAACTAATTTCACTGTCACAATCTTAAACAGGTGTGCAACAAGCATTCGCCAGTGCAGAGAACACAAGAGAAGTGGTCACTGCTTGCATGTCCAAGGTTGTATACACGCACACCGGACTATGATTTTGCAGTGTCTTACATTTTGAGTGGAGTATACATCGTGATGGCGGGAGCCATCTCTGTGGTCACCAGCTAGACTGTCACAATGTGCATATTGTTGCTTCAGACAACTGTTTAGGACAAAAAAAAGGGCACCGTAGAAAAAAAATATTTTTAGGCTAATTTAAGGGCTTGTGGTGAGGAGACTCTCAAAAGGTATATGGTGTGTCATCTTGCAATAGAGAAGCAACATTTATACCTAGGTTATGTTAGTAGGAGTCTGCTAAACATTGGCCATACAAGCTTGTGGCTAGAGAAGGATGATGTCCAGAAGATGCCCTCCTGAAATGTTAACCTGCACCGTCCTCCCTTGCCCTTCTTGGTGCACTGGAATTTTTGCCCTATATGTACTAGTTCCTTCAGTGGGTACTCTCGAAGGGCTTGGGAACGAGCTCACTCTTGCCACCTGTTTTGTCCAAGGGCCAATCCAGCTGTTGGAACTTGTATGCTTGGCAGAAATTTTTAACAGGAAAAGAAGCTTCACTCGTTACACAAATAAAGCTACAGCATTGGAAGATTACTATGATGTTATGTACACAGACCTCCCACATACAACTAACTAAAATCTCACCACTTACCTCTATGGTGAGCCTGATTATGCCTTACGACAGCATGTAAGTTTCTTGATCCTATACTTTTTAATAAGTAAATGAACCTTGAAAAAACAAGATCATCACGTGCAGTCCGTAAAACCAGTGCTTATGAACTGCAATGATGCCATCGAAAGCATCAGGGAAAGTAAATGCACCCTGCTGGAAAGCAAATGCTGCATGAAGCCTGTAAATGTACTGTTAACAAAGTCTTCTCGACAACTTCATTACTTCTACTTCTGCAATTTTCATAATCCTGTCTCTTCATACCTTGCTGTCAACCCAAAAATTATTGACCTATGAGGTGTTACTCATATGACCATGCTCATTTAACATACCTGCAAGCCTCAGAGCTAACATAATAAAATTGAAGACTTTAATAAATTAATGCTCTCTGCTACTCATCCCTTCAAGAAAAATTTTTACCATCCCCTTCAAACCTGTTTTTTAAACACTGAACAGGCACAGTGACGTGACTCATGAAAGGCATATCCGGAGCTTGTGGTGCAACTAAAATCTTTTTGGAGCAGCATAAAAGCTGCCTGAAGCTTTTAAGCTAGAGCTGTTGCACCACATGTTACAGGGAACTAGTTCATGAACATATACATGCATGTTCACTTGGACTTCTGCTCAACATAAACGTAGGTTTTTTGCTTTTTTGCAGACATCCCCAATTTATATAAAGCTACTTAGCGCTTTCCGGGAATTCACATGGCATTTGTAAATGACTCTGGCTTTCAACGATAGTTTAGCTACAATATTGAATCACGGACTGGTAAGACTATTTATGCATTGTATTTACTTTCCAAAAAAAAAAGAGTCTGATTATATTAATGCTTTTATGAGTACAACCTAATCGTTCAATCTGTGGAGAAGTGGTTGCTGTCATCGTTTATGTACAGAATTGTTAGGTCCCTGATTAAAGAGCACTTCATAAAAAAAGGGTTTTGTAACTGGTTCTTACTGCCAATTATTTATTATGGCTCGACAAAATTTAGAGTTATGGGGGAGTAAGTAGCTACACTTGGCAAACTGTTTGACATGTACAGTCGTCGAGGTCGAGAAGCCCAGCCGAGACATACCGGAATAGTGGAACACCATGCTTTCTAGGAGAAGTAAAAGTGATTGTACAGCATGCGGCACTGCTGATAAAATTTGCCCACTGTATGGACTTAAAACTTAATCACCTTGTATAAAATATTTTGAAAGTAAACTGTAACAAATAGGACCACAAATAAAAAAAAATAAGTGGTCAGTTCTATATGCAGGTACTAAATTAGTGTATTTTAATACAGTAAAGCAAGACTGTTGTCCAAGCACAACTAGCTCATTATTACTTTTATCTGACAGTAACCACAACAGTTAGAAACTATTTGGCTGAAGTCACGTGGTAACTTTTGTAGTATAAGCGGGTTCAGATTGTTAAGAAAGTTGGTGCCCAGCAACGTTTTCAACTACATTGCACGTTCATGTCCATTGTGATAACATCTTCAAATCGCAGGGGTAACGTATGGATTTCAAGCGTATGCCATATACTTGCACCCTGAGAGAACACAACAACGAAGAGTGCACGCATACTTGACACAAATAATGAAATTTATGAAAAAGATGTAGCAGGTTTCGTCTCTTTGTGCAGATCCCTGCAGGCACTTACCTAATTCCCACCCCATTTTGCCAACAAGTAGCCCATGTAAAACGTTCGAACATGCGCTATTATGTCGGGTCATAACCAGTTTCCTCTAACCACCTTGCACTTAGTTCTGGCACGACATACGTCTCAAAGATCTATTTCTTGCAAACTGTGTGAGTAATTGTAGACCATTCTTCAACAGTTATTTTTGTGCTTATTCGATAGGAAAACAAGAGCTACAAATTTTCTAAGTTTTTAAAATATGAATGGTAATTGAATTGTGAATGGTAATCTACACCCAGCCTTAGCATATATTTCCTTTATAATCATTTTCAATTTGAGGCATGGCACAAATTTTGAAGTACGACTGAAGCCTCTCATATGCATGTTTCGTTTATTTGAAGGTGCCATTTAACAATCTTGAATTAATCCTGCAATGAACTAACATCTGAATGCCTTGCCAATTGCCTGCCACAAAATATATTTTACTAGGTAAATTGTTCTGTGCTTGTTACACAAGCTGAAGATGATGACGATACTGACTGCCGCATCGTCACTGATGAGGCAGAGGATAGCGCGTGTACAATTTAGATGCACACACGAGGCCCAATGTCAGTGCTACATTTCCAATTTAAACACGAGCGCGCGCAATATGTATGCTTTACCGCAATACACAGCGTGCACTTCACCGCAAGGCACGACTGCCTTGCGGCACTGTTTAATTTTAAGAAGACCCTTAAGGTGGCAATTTTGAGCGAATATTTATAGTGCTCCCAGCATATCTTCAACTTTATTTCTTTTTTTTCTTTGTATACACCCACAAGAAAAGACATAGCTTAGAAAACCGATTATCGTATTCGGCGACAACATATTTAAGCCACTTGGAAAATAACGTCGTGTGAACGCCTGGTAATAGTCCATCGCTTCCAACTTGTGCATTTCGTATCTGGCTCACTCAGTTACGCAAGAAGAAGCTTCAATGAAAGTTTTGGCGCAAGCATACACTTCACCGAAGCGACACATCGATCCTTACGCTACACACGCACTTACCAGACATACACGTACGGCATACATCCACAAATAGCATAACACACGGTGTTCATGATCGGGCAAGTCGTTACCACATTGCTTATAGACAGTATTACATAACGAGACCACGTATTCATGCGCAGAGGCGGTTCTCGCGAATGCATGAGGCTCCCGGCCAAGCAAAGAACACGGATAAATAACCACCGCACGGTAAAGATCCTCACAAGCTAGTGAGGAATCTTAGACCTTTCGTTCCCACCACCTAAACGTCCCCCAAAAAATGTTCAACACGGCGATTCTGTCGCCGTCTATTCATACGTTTTCAGCCAAGTCAAGCCGGTTTTAAGCGGCTATTGGGTGAACCGAACCGTTTTGCCTCGAAAAGGTTCGTGCCACCCGGTGGCAGCAAACGCGGCCCCACGGAGGAAGGAAAAAGGTGCTATGATCTAACCAAGGAGGTTATACTAAACTTTCTGGAGTGGCGGAGGGGCTCCGCGGCTGACGCCACGCGCCGCCATATTGCTCAGGGCAGAAAGCGGTCGAACGCATTGTAACGCGTGCATGTGCGTGCGGCCTCTCCGTTGTTTTTCTTGAGTGCGGTGCCTCTAATCGAATGAGGCCGCTGTGGCAGACGACTGTGACCTCTTCTGAAGACGATGGTGGGCTCTTGCGCAGCATTTGGCTGCGCAAATCGCGTGAAGCAAACACCGGGGATAACTTTTCACGTGTAAGTAGCGTGCTTTGCTCGCTCGCTTTCCCTCGCATATTTTTGCGATTACGAATGCATTCGCGCGTACAAGCATTTCCCATTTACGTCCGGGTGCCATGGAGACACTGTGAAACATTTTTGTGCTTTGCAGGTTTCCCAAAGACTGCGAATTGCGCAGTGCATGGGAGCGCGCTGTGAGGCGAGAAGGTTGGACTCCGAAGAAGAATGACGTCTTGTGTTCAACGCACTTTGAAGCAGACTGCTTCGATAGAACAGGGCAAACAACGAGACTACGAGCTGGTAGCATCCCTACCAAGTTTGCAGCGTTTCCAGCGCACCTACAAAAGCCAGTGAGCTAGTACGCTTCGTGAGCTCTTCGTTTACCAAATGTAGTTATTGTAGCGTTAGCTCCGCATCTCTGGGATTTTCAGTTTCTAATATTTAGTTGCGCATTCGCTCTAAATGCCTAAATTTCTGACGCTGTCGCGTTATTCCTCTTTTTGCGTAGGAGAAGAGAAAACGAGCTCCTCCAAAAAGTCGGGAGATGCCTTCGCCTCAGGAGCCTGTTTTGGATGAAGCTGCCGAAGTCTCCCCCCTGCAAACTTCCCCCCCGAAGGAGTGGTACAAGCAGAAAGTGCATGAATCGGCGAAAGAGGTACAGCAGCTGAAAAAGAAGGTCAAGACGTTGCACCAGAAGAAACGGAGACTTTCAAAACGCATTGATGCTTCTCAGGATTTGATTGAGCAGCTAAAGGAGCAGAACCTTTTGTCGGAAAAAGGGTTGGAGGTTTTCCAAGCGTCATTTTCTCCGGATATCCAGCAGCTTCTCAAGAGAACTCATGAAAAGACGAACAAATACCCCCCAGAATTAAGAGCATTTGCACTGACGCTTCACTATTATTCGCCAAGGGCTTATGATTATGTGCGAGCCAAGTTTAACAATGCTTTGCCAAACCAGCGAACTCTTCGCGAATGGTACAAGGCAGTGAATGGTGATCCTGGCTTCACCTCAGAATCATTCGAGTTTATCAAGAACATAGTGCAAGGAAGAGATGAGCCACTGGTCGCTGCCATAATGGTTGACGACATGTCTATTAAAAAACATGTCCAACTTGTGGGCAACAAAGTTTTCGGATATGTCGACTTGGGCATGGAAATGCCAGATGACAGCCTCCCAGAAGCAACGAATGCCTGTGTTTTCATGCTGGTGGCACTCAATATGAGGCTGAAGGCGCCCCTTGGGTATTTTTTCATTGATTCTCTCTCTGGTTCTGAAAGAGCGCAGCTAACGAAAGAGTGTATCTCGCGCGTGACTTCAGCAGGTGTCATAGCAGCATCACTGACTTTTGATGGAGCGGCCTCGAACTTTTCAATGGCCAGTTTTCTTGGTGCTGATCTCCACTGTCGTTCTCCGGGATTTAACACCTCATTCCAGTGCTTAGAAGATTGCCCAAGCAAAGTATTTGTGATTCTAGATGCCTGCCACATGATCAAGCTTGTGCGTAACTGCTTGGGATCAGTAAACCACCTCACTGATATTCAAGGGCGCAAAGTGAAGTGGTCATACATTGAAGCTCTTGAGGCCTTGCAACAAAAAGAGGGCTTGCACCTTGGAAACAAGCTGACGAAAGTTCATCAGGAGTGGGCAAAGCAAAAAATGAAGGTTCGACTGGCTGTGCAGACCCTTAGCTCATCTGTTGCTGATGCACTGGACTACTGCGAGTATAAACTGAAGCTTCCCCAGTTTCAAGGTGCCCACGCAACAGCGGAGTTCATTCGAATCTTTGATCGCCTCTTCGATATTCTGAACTCGAGGAACCCTCTGGCGCGATCATTCAAAGCCCCACTGCGGCAGCAGAATGCAGCTTCTTGGAAATCGTTCTTCCACGAAGCCGAGGAGTATATTAGGGGGCTGAAGGATGCAAGTGGGCGACCAGTGATAGATGGACTGAAAAAAACTGGGTTTGTTGGCCTCATCATTTGCATTCGAAGTGTCACTGCCCTTTTCGATGCCCTTGTGGCCACGAAAATTTTGAAGTATCTGTTGACGCACAAGATGTCGCAAGACCATTTGGAAACGTTTTTTGGTTGTGTAAGGGGAAAGGGGGGATACAACAACAACCCCACAGCCTGCCAGTTCAGAGCCGCCTATAAGCGCCTCCTCTTCCACACAAAGGTAACATCGTCTGACGCTGGGAACTGCTGCCGAGATGTGGTGTCTATCCTGAACATGTCCAGTGCTGTCAGCCTTGCCGAGTCACCAACAGCAGTTACGTCACACAGGAGGTCGTCGCTTCTGGAGCCTGTGGATGATGAACATGACTACACTCATCGTGTGGATCTCCCCCAGAGCCTTTCAGCGGTGACGAGTGCTGTTGTGCCGTATATAGCGGGATTTGTGGCTCGCAAGGTGCGGTCTGTCACGAATTGTGAGGAGTGCTGTGCTGCGCTGGAATCAAGCGAAGAACCAGACCTTGTCAGAGCAAAAAACAGAGGTGGACTTGTCGCACCATCCAAGGACGTCTTAGAGATCTGCAGTATTGCAGAAAAGGGACTGCGAGTACTACAGCATGAATGCAAGAATTTGAAATCCCTTAATACTAGCTCAGATAGCCTTTTGGTACATGTGATGACTGCAGTGTTTGAAAAAGCATTGTTCGCGCAGCTGGAGCCTCACCTGCTGGACTGTGACCCCCTTGATAACCATATATATAGCTTATCAAAGAAAATTGCCAGCGTGTACATCAGAACAAGACTTCATCACATTTCTAGGAGAATGAACCAGGAGAACTGTAACAAAAACGTGCGCACACTCCTAACAAGAGAGATTATTTTCAAAAATCTCTAAGTGCGAGAACTTGATTGATGTGTTTTTCTATTTAATTTAGCTCACTGTTAGTGTTTGATGCATTTGTTCTTTTAGTCAGAATTTTAATTTTTTGCTGGAAGATTTAACGTTTGGTTTAGTCAAATGCATCTGGTGCTGAATGTGACTAACTGTAGGGTTTAACAGGCCGACGCATTGCAGGCAATGAGCCTTGCCGTAGTGAAGGGCTCCGGATTAATTTTCACCATCTGGGGATCATTAACCTGCGCCGAAATCTCGTTTTCGCTTTTCGCCTCCATTAGAAAAGTGGCCGCCGCGGCCGGTAACCGTGGTGCTGAATGTGGACAAGTGAATAAATATGGTTGTACCGTGAACCTTCAGTTTCCTTTATTGCGTTATTGGTTTCATATTTTTGTTTTCGTCTCCAGCTAGCATTCTACAACTTCTCCCGCTCTTAAATTTTATTTTCGTTGCATCTTCTCGAGCGGTACTTCTGCCGTGAGACAACAGTGTAAACATATAATACAAACTGATATCCTATCGCATCATCTTTAACTCTCAGTGTAAGTGTCAAGAAAAAAATAAATAGGATGTATATTAGTCGTTTCAAAGTTCCCTCGCGTCCTAAGAAAAATAAAGCGGCCCTTTCATTGCTATTACAGAAGGCACGGCTGCAAGCGTACGGGGCACAACGGCGGCACAAGGCAGTCGCCGCCTCCTTCTGCCCTGAGCAATATGGCCGCCGACGGGTTTCCGCGGCTTCACTCCGATACATGGGTGGGTATGCGGGACCGCCACTCCAGAAGTTCTAGTATAACCCTTTTATCCACGGAGGAAGGAAAATGTGCTTGGATCCAACCCACTGAGATCCAACCCAAACGAACGCCAACCGGAAGTGCGTCGCGGGGGGGGGGGGGGGGGGATTGAGCAACCCGAGAAAAACGAGCGCGCCAGTAGGTGTTCTGTGAGCGCGCTCTGGCTGGCTCTCGCAGCCCGCGGGTAGCCAGAAGTGGAAAATCGAAGAGCCCCTGTGTGCGCGGATTCCCTTGGTGTATTGCAATATCCGTCTTTGCGTTCCTGCCTCCGACGGTCCGACCGTCCGTAACCGTCCAGGTTGCAACAACTAGCCAGCCGTCGCGTGTGTGTGGGTTTGTGTTGTGGTGATTCCACATGTGTGTCTCGCGCGGATACAGCGATGAAGGCCAGTGTATTCGGATGCTGCGCTGAGTGTTAAAACAGAATGGATGAAGACTCCCCGGTTCGCCTCAACGGGCGGAGGAACCGTCGGCGGCTGTCAGGTGGGTCATCACGCTGGTGCATCGGTGCTAGGACTAAGCTGATCAAAACATCCGCTTGCGTACGAATTAAACGCCTCGTCGGAAACAACCCCATGAATTCCGGACCAGCTTGTGTGAATTCCATCGTATCAGCTGACGTCGCGCGAAAGCTCTTGTTTGGGGTCGATTGGGTGGAGAGTCTGCGCGTCATCGTGATGATTGCTCGTG
This sequence comes from Rhipicephalus annulatus, assembly GCA_013436015.1. Classification (NCBI taxonomy): domain Eukaryota; kingdom Metazoa; phylum Arthropoda; class Arachnida; order Ixodida; family Ixodidae; genus Rhipicephalus; species Rhipicephalus annulatus. The sequence goes on along the minus strand of WOVY01010793.1, from coordinate 380,527 downwards.
CGACCTCTGCTGCGCGTGTATGTACGTGTAAGGTTTTCGCAAGTAACGGTACTACAGCATTTGGGTGTGACGCGTGAACGCCTCCGTTCTCTTAATCTCCGCGTGGGCGACAGCATGCCCTCCGATCGAAAGACGATGCGAGGTTGCTCGCAAAGTGAAACCACGGAGCACATACGTGACAAGTGTATAGTGTGCAGTGTTGCAAGTTACTTTATTGAGAAAGAGGCGCATTACAGTTACATTTCGAACATTGGGAGGTGTCGGAATCTGCCAAGTAAACCAGTGGTGAAATAATCACAACAGTTTAAAACTCGCGTGCCTTTTAAACGGCCAGTAGCTCAAGTTTTGGGCCTTGTTTCGTAATGTGCAATTCGCACCACCATCCTTGATTGCCCTGGTTCCCACCATTCTTGATTGCGGGGTTCCGGGAAGGGGAAGGGGGGATCGTTAGAGCCCTCAGAGGTCTGGATTTAAGTCGACAAAGTGTATATAAATGGCAATTGAAGGAGCCTGGTTGATAACCTCTAAGCGCGACTGCTTGAAATACGCATAGTCAGCGGCGGTGGCTCCGTTTGTGTACGCAACTTGTTTACGCTAATTGTCAAAAGAGAACAAGGTACTGCATTGTCTCATCGGATGAATTGAACCACCTGCATAGTCCATGTCTCGACACAGTGTGCTGTGTGTGACCGTAGCCGATCACTTTGGTGAAGGCACTGCGATGTTCGACGTGCCGCGTTCCAGAAGCAACGACACAAATACTGCTTTTCTTTTTAAAGACTGATCTTATGGGATACTTCAATGCAAAAATTTGGGTCTGTCGGTTGGTGTTTGTTCAATAATTCGGCCATCCGGTGCAAGTTTAACCCCCTTGGTCAACGCCTACCTATATCGATCTGGTGGCTGTGTTCATACTTGTGGACAATTGCCAATAAAAAAGCAAATATTGCGCGTATTTGATTCGCAACGTCAATACACAGTTGTTAGGCCGTGTGTCTTATTTAGAAAATGCATGAACATGTAATTATAGAGACCAAAGTGTTTATTATGCGGCACTGACAATGCAACACTATGATAAAAAGTGGGTGTTTCCTACACTTCGCTAAAAACTTTAGGGGTTAAATAAAATAAATAAATAATAAATAAACTGGATGGATATGGCTGTACCCTTTATATCGGGCCGTGGCTAGCGCCACCAAGCCGTAATACTTAATGAACCAAAAACTAGATTTATTTTTTTCCCCTCAAATAGTGAGGTTGAGGATTCGTACTTTGCAGTGCAAGGTTTAATTTTCACTCGTGCCTTGACTTTAGCCACCAATCATATAACCTCCTTCTAGTTAATTCTACCCACTTAAAGTCTATTTTGCCCTCACTGTCCCTAAACCCCAGTGCTTTGAAAAACTCTGCGCCATCATCCTGAACTATAGGGTGGAGCCCTTTACAGAACATTATCAAGTGTTCGGCAGTTTCTTCTTCCCCTTCACATGCACTGCATACAGTGTCTACCCCTTCGTATTTGGCCCGATATGTCTTGGTTCGCAATACTCCCGTCCTGGCCTCAAACATTAGAGAACTACCCCGAGTATTATCATAGATCCTTTCCTTGGCAATTTCCGGCTTAAAAGCTCGATAGATCTCTAGTGCAGACTTCTTAATCATGTTAATTCTCCACATATCGGTCTCAGCTTCCTTCACCTTCTTCTTAACCGATAATTCTTTTTGGTTTGGCCCCCTGCTGTTTTCCAAGTATTTACCAGTCGATTTTCTGGATTGCTTCCGCCATTTTGTATCGACATTCTTCATGTACAAGTAGCTGAATACCTTTTTAGCCCAACACTCCTCCCCCATTTCTCTCAATCGCTTCTCAAAATTTATCTTGCTGCTAGCTTCCCTGCCCTCAAATGATGTCCATCCCATATCACCTTGTACTGCCTGATTTTGTGTATTTCTGTGAGCTCCTAAGGCAAGCCTACCTATTCCACGTTGCTTAATTTCTAATCTTGCTTGAACCTCTGATCTCATGCACAAGAGCGCATTGCCGAATGTCAGACCAGAAACCATGACCCCTTTCCATATTCCTCTCACATCATACCTATTATAATTCCACAGTGCCCTGTTTTTCATTACCGCTGCATTCCTGTTACCTTTAGTCGACACGTATGTTTCGTGTTCCCTTAGGTACTCGGCCCCATTGCTTATTTATACGCCCAGATATTTGTATTCATCTGTTACCTCTAGCGTGACCTCCTGTATTCTAAGCTCACTACCTTCATTGTCACTAAAAATCATGACTGCTGATTTTTCCTTACTAAATCTGAAATCTGACCTATCTCCCTCATTACCGCAGATGTCTACCAATCTCTGCAAATTTTCCTTGTTGTTGGCCATTAGCATCTATATCATCTGCGTACATCAATGCTGGTAGTGTCTGTTCAATGAGTTTTCCTTGTTTGACGAAAGAGAGGTTGAAGCCCAGTCCGCTTCCCTCTAATTTGGCCTCTAATCCTTGTAGGTACATCATGAACAACAAGGGTGACAGAGGGCACCTCTGCCTAAACCCCCGTTTTACCCCTGCAGGCTTGGATACCTCTTTTTCCTACTTTATAACTGCCTTGCTACCATTATAGATATCCTTTAAAATATTAGTGACTCCATCTTCCACACCTAGTGTGTCCAGTATTCCTCACAAGTCCTCTTGAACCACGCTATCGTACGCTCCCTTGATATCCAAAAATGCTAGCCACAGGGGCCTGTGTTCCTTTTCTGCTATTTCGATGCACTGCGTCAGTGAGAACAGATTGTCTTCCAACCTCCTGTGTTTCCGAAACCCATTCTGCAGTTCCCCCAGCACCCCCTCATCCTCTATCCATGCCTGCAGTCTTTCCTTTATAATCTGCATTGCCAGTCGGTAGACCACTGATGTCTTTGGTATAGGACGGTAGTTGTTTATGTCAGCTTTGTCCCTCTTTCCTTTATAGATCATGCTCATCCTGCTAAGTTTCCATCCATCGGGAACTTCTCCATCGATTATTATTTTGCTCACTGCCTCTCTCAAAGCCTGCTTAGACTTCGGACCTAATGTCTTTATCAGCATAATTGGGATGCCATCTGGGCATGTTGATGTACTACTAGGAACCCTCTTTTCAAGCCCTTTTCCACTCTTGTTGTGAAAATGGAGCCATTGCGCCACTTGATTCATCCTTGTCTATAGTGGTGCATAAAGCACTTCTTTGTTGAAATTTTTCTGTCACCCTTGTTCTTATATATCCAATAGCCTTGTCCCCTTCTAGCCTAGCACCTTGAGCTGTAGTTATAAACATCTGCTCTAGGCTCGTCTCATTTCTTAGGGAGTTTAGATGGTTCCGAAATTTCGCAGCTGCCTTTCTATCTTTTTTATGTACTTCTGCCAACCACTGGGCTCTCTTTCTTCTAATCTTTTCATTGATCAGAAGGGATGCATCCCTTCTACAGCTTAGAGTTCCATTTTCTTTTAACATCATCTGTCGGTTCACCCCGCTGCTTAGCATGTCTGTGTTCCCTAGAGGCTTCCGGACGTTTTGCTATGGCTCTCTTAACTTCCTCATCCCACCAACTTTTGGGTTTGTGTCTTCTTTTCCGGGGTGACTTGTCACGCGTCTTAGCAAGCTCTAGCTCAAAGAGTCTAATTAGATTCGTGTATGTCCACACTGTCTTATTATCCTCCGTGATTAGTTTCTCAATTTGTTTAGTGGCTATTTCAATTTGCCTTTCTGGATAAAAATTTTCTTGTAGTTGCTCATCTTGTCTCCTTCCCACTTTCACTGCTCTTCCAAAACTTAGCTTGATACGTTTGTGATCGCTACCCAGACTTCTGGAGCCACCTTCATCTATGTGCATTCCCCTGAGCTTATCATACATCCTATGTGACATCAGTGCATAATCTATCGTTGACTGAAGCCTTCCCACCTCCCATGTTATTTGCCCTTCACACTTCTCGGTACTGTTGCAAATGATCAAATCAAGCCTTTCACACATATTCATGATCATTTTGCCTGTCGGGTCGGTATACCCATCTATATCTTCTATGTGTGCATTCATATCTCCTAGTATAATTATCTCGCACTCTCTTCCTAAGTCCTGAATGTCCTTTGATATACATTCTACCATTGCCTGGTTTTCCTCTCTGACCTTTGCTCCCGTCCACAAGTACACGAAACCAAGGAGTCTCATTTGACCTGCCACTTTCCCTTTTAGCCATAAATGTTCCTTGCACTCCTGCTTGACCCTTTGCCAGTCTGTACTTTTATGAATGAATATCCCAATACCATCCCTCTTTCTGCTGCCTTCTGTTCTATTACAATATTCCCACGCGTTGTCCGCATTGTTAGGAGGTTGTTTCTTGTCCCTGAAAAACTGCATGGTGCTGCCCCGTGCCAGTGGCTCCGCCTTTTAAAAAAAACTTTCATCTTTCACATTACTGCCAGATGGCACTGTCGTGTGGTGACAGGCGGGAAGGAGCAGGTGAGAAGGGATGTGAGGGGGCCGCAATGTCTGGCCACAGTACGGAGACCCCGAGAACATACAGCGCGGTGGCGTGGTGAGCAGGGCAGGAACATAGGATAGACGGCAGAAAGAGAAACAGGTGAAGCAAACAGGGGTGCAATCACAAACAGGAAGCTAGCGATTGGAGCGTAGAAGGGTCCTGGTGGTGGGGGACTCTAACATGGCCAAGGTTAGGGATGGCGTCTTCATGACAGTGAAGGAAAATGGGAGAGTGAGGGTGGAGGCCCAGTCAGGGAAGGGCATGGTGGATGCACGGGCCAAAGCTCAGGAGGTTGTAGAAGACAGCATGAAGGGTGAAAATCTCGTCATTATTCATGCTGGGCTCAATGATGTGTTGAAGGGCAAGGATCAGAACCTTCAAAGACAGTTAAAGAATGGGATGCGTAAGCTCCGAGAAGCCTATTGGAGTGTACATGTGACCCTATGCAGTCCCAGAAATCTGGGGGCAGTCTCGTGAGATTGAAAGGAGGGTAGTGGAGGCCAACAGTGTGATCAAGGGTATGAGCCGGCAACTCAGATACAGCGTAATGGAAGTAAACCAAGACGTGTAAAGCCCGGTGCTCGCCCTTTTGCACAGGATGGCATTCACTACAGTGGTGCGACGGGCAGGAGGGTTGGTAATAGGATGGTTCGTCAAGCCACAGCTTTTTTAGGGGGGACCAGAGCTCCGAGGTCAACAGTGTAGCCGAAGACGGTTCTAAAGGGGCACAAATATTTGAGCCACACGGAGTCCGTGGGAGAAGAAATCGACGTAAGCACAAGGGCCAAGCTAAGTCAGACATAGGCTACATTAACATGCAGGGTGGCAGGAATAGGTCAAAGTGGGAAGAAATAGAAGAAGCAGTTGAGGCAGGAGGAACTGATGGTATATGGGGTTGTGGAGACACATCTTCGTGACATGCAGCAACCACCTTGCAATCCGGACTACGTATGGGAATATTGTAATAGAACAGAAGGCAGAAGGGAGGGGGGTGGTATTGGGACATTCATTCATAAATGTATAGGCTGACGAAAGGTCAAGCAGAAGTGCAAGGAACATTTATGGCTAAAAGAGAAAGTGGCAGGGCAAATGACACTCCTTGGTTTGGTGTATTTGTGTACGGGAGCAAAGGCCAAAAAGGAAAACCCGGCATTGGACAAGTGTATATCAAAGGATGTTGAGGAATTAGAAAGAGAGTGCGAGATAATTATACTAGGAGATATGAATGCGCGCATAGAAGATATAGATGGGTATACTGACTCAACCGGCAAAATGATCATAGATATGTGTGAAAGGCATGATTTGATCATTTGCAACAGTACTGAGAAGTGTGAAGCAAATAACATGGGAGGTAGGAAGGCTGTAGTCGACGATAGACTACGCACTTATGTCACATAGAATGTATGGTAAGCTCAGGGGAATGCACATAGATGAAGGTGGCTCCAGAAGTGTGGGTAGTGATCACAAACATATCAAGCTAAGTTTTGGAAGAGCAGTGAAAGTGGGAACGAAACAAGATGAGCAACTACAGGAAAATTTCCGTTCAGAAAGGCAAATAGCAATTGCTACTAAACAAATTGAGAAAGTAATCACTGAGGATAATAAAAGTGTGGACATACACAAATCTAATTAGACTGTTTGAGCTAGAGCTTGCTAAGGCACGTGACAAGTCACCCCAAAAAAGAAGACCCAAGCCCAAGAGTTGGTGGGATGAGGAAGTTAAGAGAGCCATAGCAAAACGTCAGGAAGCCTCTAGGGAACACAGACATACAGACAGACACAGAACACAGACCAGGCACCATCTAATGCTAGCGTGAGACATGTCAACTGACTCGCCAAGGTCTCTTGTACTGTTCACACTGAGGCAAACAATATTTGAGCATTTTCATTCCTTTTCCCATCTTGGTATTAAAGAAACACAGAAACTTGTCAGTGAACATTTTGTGTGGCCTGGAATGAACACTGATTTGAGAAATGGGGTTCGGGCATGTCAGCCTTGTCGGTGATGCAAAAAAACGCCAGGTCTGCGTGGAAGGCGCACCACAGTCACAGCGAAAGCTAGAAGAGGGGCCTTTCAGAGTCTTTTCTATACACTCATTGGGTAACTGCTGCAAGTACGCCTGCTGGGTACCCACTACAGCATTAATATTAAAAGATTTAGGGTACTAGGCCAGCATTCGCTGTGCTAGTTTTCCTCATTCTTCTGAGAAGCGTGTTCTTTAAACTATTGCGAGGAATTTGGTGCCAATTGTTCATGCAGTGGCTGACAACGATGAGGAATTATGCCTGAAGTGTGTATGTGCCACAGTTAATAGCTGAATAAAAAGAAGCTTTTGTAATGAGATAGCAGCCCTGCTCGAGAATGTGAAACACAAATTCTAGATATAATGGAGAAACGCCGTTGTTCTCGGTCTGAAGCAACATCATTCATTAAAGACCGCGAAGTGGGGTACGCTGCTGCTACGTCACGCCAGTGCGAGTCAATTGAAGCGGCGGTCGTTTCCGCAGTGTCGGCAGCGATAGATAAGGCCATGCCGATGATTATGGAACGGCTTTTCAACACCTTTGCTGAAGGTCTGACGGAGACGCTCGCCGCCAAGTTAAACAGCCTTATTCCCTCCTTCGCTGCACACACTGTCACGGTCCAGGGTGAAGCTGAGTATCTCGACAATGAACAAAATAATCGGCGTCAAGAATATGTTACCCCTGAAACGCTTGTCAGCGCTCAGTCGCCAACCCCTGTGGGGCCCAGTGGGTCGTTGGGTGACATGAGGCTTGGTAATATCATTCATAAACGATGCAATGCTCCATTGTCTCCAACCAGTTTGCCAATGTTGAAACCAAAAAAAGTTATTACTGATACCAACAATGAGCAGGACGTTTTGCGTTCTGCAGTAGAGTCAACTATATTAAGTTCATCATAGCGCCTGTAAAGGTCCTCCAGTGAAATTGTCGTTCCGTACCTTCCGCTTACATAGATCTTATTTATCTCATACAGCAAACAAATCATAATATAATTTTACTTCAAGAGTCTTGGCTTTCAGTAAACCAAACATTTACTCTGAAATATTTTCGAACTTTTAGACTGGATCGTCCAGGTAGAGGAGGTGAATTATTGGCCCTAATATCTTTAAAATTGTGTCACTATGTTACTAACTTTTGAACATATTTGTCCGGATGGTGAATTATTAGGAATAGATTGTTTGTTACCTGACTCCAACAGGATTACAGTGATTAATGCGTACTTTCCGAATGGAATAAGACGCACATATCACCTAGATTGTGTTATCAAGAATTCTTCGTCAAATTCAATTTTATTGGCTAGGGATCTTAACTTGCATCACACTTCTTGGGGGTTTAAAACAGATGGCCTTGGCAAAAGATTGTGGAATTGGTTGCAGGATAATAATTTTTGCTGTCATAACTATGGACAAGTTACCTTTCTACGCGGGATAAGCTCATCAACATTAGACCTAACTTTTTCGTGTGGCCAGTTTATAATTTCATCGTGGGAAACGTTTGATAATGGGACGAGTAGTGATCATGTACAGATTACCTATGAAATAATGCTACCACAACTCACCTCTGCTATTTGGCAACAACGGTTCAACAACTATAAATTTATAAAACTGTTTTAAACTCCACGCTCTCGTCATTGACAGGATGCGTCGGACAGCAACGAGCTGCTTCAGTAGTAGCGTGTCTAAGTGACTCTGTCCAGCCGGCAGAAATTTTGTTAAGTGCGGCAGCACGCTGTCCAATTCAGCTTGGTTGAATGAAGATTGTACGCTTGCGTGTAGGCGGCGTAAGGCTGCTTGGAAACGTTTACGCCACAACCATACTCCTAAAAATTGGGTTGACTATAAATTCCACCCAGCGCTGTTTAAACGTACAGTTACTATAGCTAAAGATAAACACAATTCTGACTTACATTCACATTTATCAAAACCTGATAAAAGATCTGCCCTGTACAGGTTTCTACGGAACGAAAAATCGACGCAGGTATCAGCATATTCGCATTCAGTAGTGCTGTCTTCTAAAGAGACAACAGATTTGTTAGTGGGAATCGCAAAAGGACTTGAAGCGCGTTTCGCTTCGTCATGCTTGAGACCTGTGACATTCAAAAGCGCAACCTCGAACTTTCGGGAAGTCACTATGGCGAAACTGGCAGATGTCATACTAACCGTAAATCAAGCGGCTCCCGGTCCAGATCAGATTACAAACTCTATGATTAAATTGGTATTTAATTCCCATACCGATGAGCTTTTAAATACTGTTAACTGCTCCTTACAGCACACATGGATTCCAAGCACATGGAAAATTGCTGAAGTTGTGTTGCTGCGAAAAAATCCAAGCCTCGGATATGTCCTGGATAACATTCGGCCAATTTCGCTCACTTCAAACCTAGTTAAAATAATTGAAAAAATTCTTCATAGAAGGCTCAGTGAATTCATCACTCGTCAGGACATCCTTTCACCAAGGCAAGTAGGATTTAGACAGGGGTTTTCTATATGGTCAGCTCACGTTGATTTAAAAAGCCGAATTCGCCTTGCAAAAGTATCTGGTGAGCTTTCTACATTAGTCACATTAGATATTGCAAAAGCCTACGATAGTGTGGAACACAGTACATTAATTTCAAGATTAGTGGACTGTGAGGTGCCCCAGTACATTATATCTTGAGTTCAGGAGTTTCTCTTTGAGAGACAATTCTTTCGTTGCCACGAGGGAATTCTGCCTCATATAAGCAAACAAGAGGTGTTCTGCAAGGATCAGTCCTGTCACCTCTTTTATTTAATATATTATTATCATCCATTCCCGTTCATAAAAATGTTCCTCTTTACGTCTACACTGATGATATTGCTTTTTTCTCGTCATCCTGAGATCTCAATAGCCTGTATCAAATCTTACAGTCATATTTGAGTGAGCTTGAGGTATGGCTGGCGGGCTGTCTTTTTCACTTAATGTTAGTTAATGTGCTCTGCTTGTATTCCCTATATCCGTTCCCGTATTTCTTTCGCTGCTATCGAAACGATCCGATTCCACAAGTAACAGTACTAAAATACTTGGCATTGTTTACGTGGACAATTTAAATTGGGAGCAACAAATAGAATCAAACACCCGTAAAGCAGAAAGTGCCCTAGCATTGCTACGCCGGTTTTGCAATAAGAATTCAGGGATGCGCAGGGATACGTTACTTACGATATACAAACTTTACGTACGCCTAATTCTGTAGTTTGGTTGCATTCTGTTTTCCCGAAGTGTCGAGTACAAATTAAGACCTCTTATATTGCTAGAAAGGCAAGCTCTGCAACTGTGGCTTGGGCTACCTAGGTGTGTCGCGAATAGCGTGCTTTATTTGGAAGCTCGAATCATTCCACTTAATGCTAAATTTTGACAGCTTACTGTGCAAACATTTTTAAAACTTTATGATGCGCCCCTCTTCTGTTCACAGACAGTTTTCATCAAACATCCAGTCTCTTTCTTTCAGCGCCCGTGGTTTCGTTATCAAAGACCTCAAGTCATTTTCGTCGAGTCTCTCTTATCAAATTTTCACGTTTTCCTCCAGTATTTAACTCCCCAAATCCTATGCTCGGTGCCAGTTGACTTAATTTTCGATGATATTTTTCCAAAAAATGACAACTTACTTCCAAAGCATGTTCTAGAGGGCCTCCTTCAAGAGAATCAGTCATTTTCCCAATTCCGTAGTAATTTCGACGGATGCATAGCAAGATCTTCAGAAGGCTGGAAAAGGTATTTTTTCTCATCAGCTTAATTGGTCTTTTGCGCTCTGATTGCCTGACTTCACACCAATTTATCTCGTAGAATTTCTGGCTATTACATTGGCTCTTCGAAAACTAAATTATCAGCAAACAAAAGCTATTATTATTTCAGATTCTTTGTCTGTATGTGCACATGTAACGTCCGCAAAGCAGTCTCCTCTTCTCAGGATATTTTGGTCTCTCGTACCGCATAGCCTATCAGAAGTTCGGTTTATTTGGGTCCCCGGGCACGCTGGAATTGTACTAAACGAAATTGCTGATTCGATCGCTTCGGCATCTTTAAATTTCCTGGTGGGGCTAGTAGCTCCACAGTTTCCTTTTATTACTGCCGAACGATTCAAACGGCTGTTAATCTTAAAAATTAACGAAACATCGCTTCTACAATCTGAAGAATTTCGGCACTTGCAATTTACATGGAACACCACAAAATGCCTTTCCCGTCAATGTGAGGTGACCCTCACAAGCTTTCGCTGTAGAGTTCCTCGGTTAAATTTTTATCTCCACAAATCAGGATTTTCATTAACTAACCTTTGTGCAGTTTGCAATGAACCGGAAACAATAGATCACTTTCTTCTCACATGCCGCCGCTTCGCCTCACTGCGCCGAATAATTCTTGAAAGACCGATTGGTATGCTCGGATCGCCAGTCAATACATCCACCCTATTATCGTTTGGAGCCAGTCAGTTGGGTGTGGGCCGTAGTGCTATTCTGTCAGCGCTACATAAATTCATTCAGGCAACCAGAAGGATACGCTGCTAGTGGTACTGCCAGATATATCCAATTCTTTGTCCCCCTTCCTCATTCTTGTTAACTTGTTTTATATATTCTGGTTTATCGAATTCTTCTGCACTTTTTCAAGTTTTTTCAAAGGAACATTATTATTGTTCTTATCTAATTTCTCTCTGTTTTTTTAGCAAGCGTTGTACAAAAAATGTCTATTATAAGGAACAGTGTGGCCAATCCCCCTTGTGGGTATGAGCCAAGATCTCCTAGGCGACAAGACAAGACAAGAGCCTTGGACGACCCATTCGTTACGCTATTCGCATTGTGCGACGACTGCTTGTTCTTTCGCTGTTTTAAAACGCTTTGTAAGTCGTATTAACGGGATTGCTTTCTCGACATCCAGTCTGCCTAAGGCATGTTTGCTACCAAGTCTCAAGCATTGGCGTGGCTCAGTGGTAGAATACTAGGCTGGCACCTAATGGACCCGGGTTTAAGCCCCACTGTGTCATTGGTACTAGGCTTTTTTTCTAATTTCACGCGATGTGGTTATCGAGACCGGCGGCGGCGGACAACTACGGCGCTGTGTGAGACCCGTGTTGTTATCTCATGACAGCTTTCTCTGTAATACAATGACACACCAGAAGTCCTTTGTGAAAATTTCTACTTCCCGGCAACCGTTTCCTCAAGGTGCATGCAGACATTGTCGAACCTCTTCCTCCTTTCAAAGGATATCGTTACATATTTAGAATTCTTTGTGGGTTCACCAGGTGGCCAGAAACTGCTCCAATCAGCGATATTGTAGCCGCAACCATCGACAACGCTTTTGCTAACGCCTGGGTATTGCGATTCGGAGTTCCAGAAGAAGGGATTATTGGTTATGTTAGACAATTTGTATCCGTCTACATTTTTTCACTGCCTCCTATGGCTTTTGGGAGTGCACCATCATCGCATAACAGCATATCATCCTCAAGCAATGGCCTGGTGGAATGCCTTCACAGGAAATTGAAAGCAGCGCTTACGGCTCATGGTGACAGTGAACATTAATGGATTGATGCTTTGGCTATGGTAATTCTGGGTATACAAAGTATAACAAGAATATTTGATGAAGATATTCAATGGGCTGCACCGCAGTTAGCCTACGGCACTTCACTATGGCTGCCTCTTGAGTTTATCTGCCAACAGCCTGATGAGGAAAACAAGCTGAATACCCCATCTAGTCTGAAACGCTCTCAAGGTGATTCGCCCAGTGGTGCCGCAGCATAAGTCAACACACAACCCATTCTTTTTCAAGGATTGAGAAACTGCCACTCATGTTTTTTTTTTTTTGAACAAATGCAGTTCGCAAATCGCTGCAGCTTCGATGTACTGGACCGTACTTGGTGATTGAGTGAAAAGACAGGCATTTCACAATTTGTGTGGCCATCAGAGAAGAAAAAGTGTCGGTCAAAAGGCTCAAGCCCGCTTATGTACAGACGTCCGTGAGTGATACCAATCATCTGTTGTGTTTTTACTCTTCAACCTTCACAAAGCCATCTACAAAAAAAAAAAAAAGCATGTGCACTGGTCTCACCAAGACTGGATCTATACAGCGAGAAGGTCCTGTCGCGGGCTGACGTGCCGGGCAGCGACGACAATTAGGTCAGAAGAGGCAAGAGCAGTGCGAGCGCATGCGCATGGACTTAAAATGGACTTCAAAATAAATCAGTTGGTTTTGATAATGCTTATAGCAGCATCCATCGTCTTCTGTCTCTCTGTTACAGCACCATATCTCACGTAGCACCTACTGTCTAAGATAAATCTCGACACAAGCAGCACAGTGCAAGTTTTGTGCCAATAAAACAGCCGCCATGTACCACGTGGTATGAGAATGTCCACATAATCAACTGTTGTAACCTAAGACACAACACAACACGAAAGGGTGGGAGGCAGCTTTGCCCAGCTCGGATCCAAAGAGCCAAGAGGCCCTCGTGATACGTCCGAAGACAGTGGCCTGCGCCAACGGAATCCCGGACTAAGGATCTCACTCATCGACCTGCACACAGAGGACATCTAATAAACATTTTATTCTCTCTCTCCACACAGGAGCAGGGGTGCAACAGCTGCGCCAATTCAATACAATTTTTCTTTGTTGCGCCAAGCTGTGCCAAAACTATAAAATTTGCTCAAACTGCACCACACTGCTCCAAAATGTCTGACCAGCCTCAAAATTATCTCTGGTGCGCTAATGTCAGCGAGAAATGGAGGCCACATTAGCTACCTGCACATTGCATCATCAATCAAACCAAGCGCACAGGGCCTAGCCCTAAATGACTGTGCATAGTAACTTTTTATTAGCGCACACTCATGCACAAAGAGAGGGAATGACACCAATAGGTGCTAAGAAAAAGCTATGCATCCATACTAACTAGCTCATCTCACAGTATCACTCAACGATGGTGTAATATAAAAAGGTATTTACTGAGGCCCGCCGAGCGGTGATGGTGAGTGGCTACTTCCGGCTACCATTACTATGGTTTTTTAGCTGATTCAGCAGTACGGCGTAGGACAGTCTAGTGTTCGGCAGCTGCTGCGTCGTGCTTGAAAACATGTTTTTTTTAAACCGTTATTCATGGCACAACGATCAACTGCGCTGTGTATGGATGCAGTTCCTGCTTGCGAAAGCTTTTTCTTGATAGAGTACTGACATCAAATTTACTCATGTTAATATTTTTGCGTCAACGAGTAGCTATCAACCCCTAGTAGTGATTCGCGGCCCATAATGCAACTGAGGGTAACTATCACTTTTATTGAGGTATATAACTGTTAACTAGCAAGAATCAAAACGGCTGGGTATCCCGCCATCTTTAGCACTGGGAGCGCTACCAGTGGCACTACCTCGCGGTCACCTCCAGACCACACCACAGCTAACCACTTCTCCATAGAAAGGACGTCAGGCCATGCTGCTCCGCAAACATTTAGTCTGCTAGGTGCACACATTCAGTCATGCCTTGTTGCCTGTATTGCCGTCGCCGCCGTACAAAATGTCGACTAGAGTCGAATACGACGGTCTGGAGCTTGGAATTGCCACGAAGTTGGGAGTCATATTTGCTTCAATCGAGCCTTTCCAGGATAGCGTTTCTAAGATGGGCGCCCTTCCAAGCAGCATTGAGGAGGTGCCTGAGGATGCATGCTTCGGCCACGCTCGCTCGTGCATATAAATTAGCTATATTGGTGTGTGTGGGGTGCACAGCATTCAGGTATACGCAAAGGGGTCAATGGAATATCGATATAAGGTATGCGCACCAGCTGAGATATAGAATATATTCCCTGCTTGCCCAGCTCTTCTCTGCGGCTCCAGATGGCCCCAGCTATCCGGTCTCACCCTGTCGTGGCAGTAACCCAGTATGATGTAGACAAAAAAAAAGTCTCTGGATGATCTAAAATTCACTATTGACGGTACCTGCGGGTACACTTCTCCACTTTGATAGCTTGCGGTAGTGTTGGCGTGTAACCGTCACTCCCGGAAGCTTTTCAGGCCTGCGCGTCACGTGACGTGACGTCGACGACGTCACATCGCGCCGGCCGGCCGGCCGCCCTTCGCTGGGTGGCTGCGCCAGCCGCGAGCGCTTGCCGCGAGAGCCCTTCACGCCTACCGACTCGGGCGAGGTGCCTTGACACCATGTCCGCACGATTTATCAAGGTATCGATTGATTGTATGGTTTAACGCGCCGACGCAACGCAGGCGATGAAGCGCGCCGTAGGGGAGGGCTCAGGATCAAGTTTGACTACCTGGGAATCTTTACTTTATTGTGTGCCGAAATCTCGTACACACGGGCGTTTTCGCTGTTCGCCTCCATCAGAAATGCGGCCGCCGCAGCCGGGTATCGAAACCGCGCCCTAGTGCTCAGCAGCGCTACGCCTTAGCCACTGAGCCACCGCGGTTGGGGAACTTATCAAGGTATCAAGAAATAATGAATATCATGAATGGAATAATGCATATTTATTTATCACAGCCAGACGCCGTCTGTACAAATATCACAGTGCGCATTGTTCTCGGTCCAGGCAGACGACAGGCAACACAAGATGTTGCCCTTAATGCTGAAAATATGTTAAAAGTACAAAACACAATATCTTGCCATATAAAACTCAAAACAAAACAGATTGTAACAGCAAAAACATCCCCGAGCTTTGGAACAGAAAAAGCACACTTTCATTTAAATTGTAGGTTAGAGGAAAACATACCATTCGTTTATCATAGTAGCAGTAGCAACACAAGGTATCAGGTTCAAACACTTGCCAAAAAATACAATACATAAGAACACTGGTGACTAAATTGTGGTCCACAGCATGATAAATGACAAAGAAAAGTAATTGTACTGCCACAGGTAGGTGCATGTCCTAGGGAAAAAATCAAACAAAAATCTAAGAAAAAACAAATCACAGTTCACAACATGTCTGTACACAGAGTGCACAAGGAAAGTGTACACAGCTTAGGTACCAAAACGGACTGTACAACTGCTACAGTAGGCACCGAGGCAGTTCGAATTAAAAAAAAAGAAAAAAGTACATCACTTTTAAAAGCTAACAACTTGTAAAGAGATACAAAACTGGAAACAAGGCTCATTTTACATAAGGCAGAAGTATACCAAGGAAATCAAGTCATGACATGCAATCAAATACACTCTGTGCAGTTTCACAAGAATAAATGTGAAGAGCTTTGCAGAAAGGAGTAGTAGCTGCTCCTTCATAAAGTTCACCGTCTCTTTCTTGCCTTCATCAATGCTGGCTTCCAATTCGTCCAGAAGGGAATGTATTGCTTGAGCCAGGTGGCGATAAGTGCAGCGCTCCTCAGACAGCATCGACAGGTTGTTCAAAATTTCCAACAAGGAACTTACTTTTTGAACTGAGTCTGGTACAACAGCGCTACCAAGGTTCTTGATTGGTGAACCTTGATAGCAGGCAAAGACTTCAAGGTTTGCAAACACAGTCAATGACGCATTCAAACAAGATTCACGATAGTCGATAATGTTCAAAAACATGCAGCACTCTTCTTTATGAATCACAGTCCACTTCACTGACACAGTCCACACACACTGACACCACACACACTGACACAGTCCACACACACTGAATCACAGTCCACAGACACTGACACCCCTTGCAGGCGAGCCCTTGGTTCTTCGAGGGACGAAAACCGGTCTCGTTCTTGCTCCGCTTCATATGACGCCAGCGACTCTTCTACAGCACGGGCGCGTTGGGAGGCTTCTTGTCGGCTCCTCTTGGCGACAGGGGTTTCTCTCGTGCTCTGGTCTCGTACTGATAGGTAGGACGGACAGCCGGGAAATACCGTTGGGACAGATCCAGGACGCAACCGTGGTACTGGGAGTGCAACTTCAATAACTCTCCCTGTCCTTGGATCCGTGTACGATGTCGTCTTCTCGATGCATGAAGCGTCGCAATGATCCGCGCACACCTGCACAAACGTTTCAAGAACGTCTGAGACGCTACTTCTCAAAAGAAAAAAATGCGCTCCCGTTTGCATGACCGTGTTTACAGTCCGTGTAGCTAAAACAAAGTCTACCTACGTTTCGCAAGCATCTAAATAAAAGCGCTGCGCTAAGCGGTACAAGCAACATGAAAGGAAACACGGGAGCGTGATGTCACCGCACTCCACGAAGCGCTTCCACCGAGAGCTTGCAAGAATGGACGACACCACGGCACTGTTAGTGAACAAAGCGCAGCTGACCATCCTTGCTGCGAACGTGCCTTTCTGGGCGATTCTCATCAACTGCTGGCGTCAGCGCTTCGCGAGGCCCGGCGGCCACACGCTCAAGTATTTCCCATCATAGGTGATTTCTACCCGAACAAGCAACGACAAGCTAAGAACAGGAGCATCTCAAATTCTTACCTTAGTGCACGAAGTCGGCACGAAGTCCTTCCTAGGAATGGCGCGTAGCCATTGTTTGAGAGCGTCGGCGTCTTTAGGGAAGGAAAACACTTGTATCTTCTTTCCTGTTTTGTAGTTGCCGGTGCATCCGGGTACACAACACTTATTCGGCATTGTCGCATCACTCCAGCATCACGCACGGAAAGGAAATTGCCGCAAAACAACAACGGAAAGCAACAAACGCGAAACACCGTCAACACCACGCCGCCGAACCGTCACCACTGCCGCCGCGCTGCGCTCGCTGCCGCTGCGGCTTCCCCGAGAGTCGGCCGGCCGGAAATGACGTCAGATTGCTGGGCGCAGGCCTGAAAAGATTTTCCGGGGGTGACGGTGTAACGTACGCATAATGAAAAGATGCCCTCATTTCACTTTTGCGCTTTGAACCAGACAACTGTAACTCATAACGGTTCCCCGACGCTCTGACTGGCGAGCCCACGTTGAATCGTGCTCTTCTGTTTTGTGGGTGGTTTGCATCTTGGTGATTTCACGAAATAATTTAAAATGGTGCGACGAAGACCAGACATGGCGACTGAATGCGTTTACAGGCTTCGGCGCAGACTCACGATAAGAACACTTGGATCGTAGATGTCATCGCTACTAGCGCATTGTCACTCAGAATGGTTTGTGTAGAATGTATCGCACTGAACACGTAGCACTAGTGTCAATGTCGCAGGGCACTCGATTTTCCATGAAACTCTTGTACGCTGTTTACCGTCTGAATAAATTGGCTTCCACATGACGAATGCGATTCAAATTTGTCCAAGACGACCTACACACACCGAGCAATCGTACAAAGGGCACATCTCGATTTTGAAGTTTGATGTCGGTGCCCCTTTAACCACAGAGCGCATTCAGAAAAGCCATGCAAGTGACACTGGCATGGAAACATGACAGTTGTGCTTCAGCAGCTGGAGAGAAGCCGTCGGTAAGAGAGAAGACGTCAAGGACTTGGAAAATTACAGGCTCATCAGCTTACTGTTTGTTCCCTAGAAACTATTTGCAAAAGTTGTAGCTAATAGAATTAGGCGACATTAGAGTTCAATCAACCAAAGGACCAAGAAAGATTTCTTACAGGCTAGTCCATAATATAGCATATTCATACTATCAATAAGGTGATAGAGAAATTTGCGGATTATAACCAACCCCTATACATAGCCTTCATAGATTACGAGAAGGCGTTTGACTCAGTCAGGGCATCACGAATCATTCAGGCACTACGGTCTCGTGGCATCGACGAACCTTACCTAAACATACTGGAAGAAAGGTACAGTGGCCCGACAGCCACCATAGTTCTTCACAAAGAAAGCGACAGAATCCCAATAAAGATAGGTGTAAGGCTTGGAGACATGATCTCCTCAATGCTATTGACTGCGTGTTTACAGGAGGTTTTCAGTGCCCCAGATTGGAAAGAGTTAAGGTTAAGAGTTAATGAAGAGTATCTTAGTAACCTGCGATTTGCTGATGACATTGCCTTAACTCAGGGGACGAATTATAGCTCATGATTACAGAACTGGACATGAAAAGCAGAGAAGTAGGTCTGAAAATTAATAAGCACAAAACTAAAGCAATGTGCAACAGTCTCGGCAGAAAGCAGCACTTTGGGATAGGTGGAAAGATGCTGTAAGTTGTAAAGGAAATCTACCCAGGACAGCTATATTCGCAGACAACTTTTTTTGGCAATGAAGGGAAGGCTATGGTGGCAAAGTGGGGGTGTGCCTTCGCTACGAAATGTAGTTCCACAATTGAGTTCCTGTTTTTTGCATGAGAATAATGAAAGAAAGAAACCAAAATCACTTTATTTTCTACTGGATGTTGTTTATTAAGACATGCGGCACCTACCAAAAAGATATTCATATTTGTTTTACTTTATGCAGTGTCATTTCAGGTTCTTGCTCGTGTGAAAAAGTTGCACATTTTACGAGCACCTCATACACAAAATTGAGTCTTGGTCTTCGGGTGAGCATTCGTCGGTTTCTAGCTATTCCGACGACTTGCCGAAGGAGCTTGTGAGGAATTTCACTCACAAATTGCCATCTAAGTAGACTTAGCAGATTGTATGCAGTGTTATTATTCGAACACGGCGGTCACTCGAAACACTAGTCTAACAGGACTACTTTGGGGAGTGGAGCATGTGCAGCAGCTGCGTTTACGCAGCTTTCCCTTCATTGCTAAGAAAGGTTGACCGCAAGTATGGTAACCGCAAAGCCGAACCATGAGAGTGAAATAATCTGAAGAATAAGGATGTGGTGGATCACATTCAGCAAGCATTCTTAAATCATGAATAGTAATTTACCACTAGCCCTGAAGAGGAAGGTATGTAACAGCTGCATCTTGCCAGTACTTATCTACAGAGCAGAAACCTGGAGGCCTTCAAAGAGAGTGCTGTAACAGACAACTTGTTATGCATGCAAGAAACGAAATCACTTCGCCGCTTGCTGCAGCAATGCGCGCAAGATAAGCGAGGTTCACAAAGCCGAAGAAAGCGATGAAAATTTTGACATCTTGGGTATCAGCATTTGCGGCCTCACCGGAGACAGGAGCGGATTGGATGGTTCGCGGAAAAATAGCCGGTCAGGAGATACAATTCAAGGTAGATACCGGGTCTCAGGCGAATTTGCTGCCCCTAACCCTGTTCAACCGAATCGCCCACGAAAGCACTCTGCGAAAGAGCGCCGCTGTCCTCACCGCATACAACGGCAGTGCAATCAAACACATTGGCGTGGCGACCGAAGATCTCGAGATAAGCGAAGCTCAGCATTCAGTCTCGTTCTTTATCGTGAAAAAGGGGCGCCAAGCCATCCTTGGCTTAAAGACATGCCAGCAGTTTGGTCTGGTACCAGTGACGACGGACGCCGTGAATGTAGGCGATGAGCAAACGAAATTCCAGCTTACATTTCCTGACCTCTTCAGCGGCACCGGCTGCGTCAAGCGACCCTACAAAATGGTGCTACGAGAGGATGCTGTTCCAGTCGTGCAGCCTGCCCGCAGAGTACCCATAGCGTTGAAAGGACGCCTGCGACAAGAACTGCAACGAATGGAAAAGGCCTCAATTATCGTCAAGGTGGATGAACCAACTGACTGGGTGAGCCCCCTGGTAGTTGTGCACAAGAAGGATGGTAGCCTTCGGATTTGCATGGATCCTAGAGCAGTGAACAGGAGCATTAAGCGGGAGCACTATCCTATGCCTTCACGAGAGGACATAGAGAGCGAGCTGGCAGGAGCACAATACTTCTCCCAACTCGACGCTAATGCCGGCTTTCATCAGATTCCTTTAGATGAGGCCACTTCACGAATATGCACTTTTGCGACACCATTTGGGCGGTACTGTTTTTTGCCTCTGCCTTTCGGAATTTCCTCAGCCAGCGAGGTGTTCCACAAGACTCTAACAGAGATGTTCGAAGGGCTGCCGGGAGTGCGCGTCTACGTAGACGACGTTTTAATATGGGGCGACTCAAAGGAAAAACACGACGAACGCGTCATTGCAGTGCTAAGGCGGGCGCAAGAGGAAGGGCTGACATTTAATCCAGCTAAATGCGTGTTCTGCTCCACGCAGGTTGCATTCCTTGGCGATGTTATCAGAAAACACGGAATTTGTCCTAGTCCCGATTTAATCGAAAGCGTCCGTGCCATGCCAGCCCCAAAAGATAAACAAGGTGTGCGCAGATTACTCGGGGTTGTGAACTACTTTCGGAAGTACCTGCCAGCTTTGAGCGACAAAACGGCGTTGCTGCGTAGCCTGGTGAAAGAAGCATCGGTGTTTGAGTGGACAACAGCCCATGAGCGCGAATGGGACCAGATCTGCGCAGCGCTCGCTAAGCCTCCGTTGCTGGCTCTTTTTGATGAAAAAAGGAACACTAAGATAAGTGCGGACGCCTCAGGAACAGGTATCGGCGCTGCCTTATTGCAAAGACACGGGGATGACTGGCGCCCAGTGGCCTATGCCTCAAGAGCGCTGACGCCGAGTGAAGAGCGATACGCCCAGATAGAAAAGGAAACACTGGCAATTGTTTTCGCTTGTGAAAAATTTCATCAGTTCGTGTATGGACGAGGCATTACGATAGAAACTGATCACAGGCCATTACTTGGGATTGCCGGAAAGAACATTGCAGACATGCCATCCAGGCTACAGCGGTTTTTCATCCTTCTTATGAAATATGATTTTTTGTTGCAGTTTGTACCTGGTAGGGACCTGTTACTCGCAGACCTGCTGTCTCGTGCCGCACTACCAACTGGCGGAGGCGACCAAGTCGAAGACGTGAACGTCCACACAACGCAAGTAGTCACCAGCATCATAAGCAGAGCGACTACGTTGCAGCTGCAGAAGGAAACCCTCAAAGATCCGCTTCTCAGCCGCATCATAAAACAAATGGAAGATGGCATGGCAGTAGACGGCGTACTGAAACCGTATGCGGAAGAGCTATCCGTGGTCAATGGAGTGGTGCTAAAGGGTTGCAAAGTTGTGGTGCCTAAATCAATGCATGCGGAAATTCTTGAGTGAATTCACGAAGGCCATTTGGGTATGAACAAGTGCAAAGCTAGAGCCCGTAGACTGGTTTTCTGGCCGGGAATGAGCAGTGACATTGAGCAGTGAATGACATTGAGCAGGGAATGTTGAGCAGGGAATGTTGACATTGAGCAGGGAATTGAGCAGGGAATGACATTGAGCAGTGACATTGAGCAGGGAATGAGCAGTGACAGTGACATTCCCGAGGCAGGCCACTACCACCCTTGGAAGCCGGAAATGTGTTCCGGATCAAACATGGAAGCTGGTAACGCTGAGCGAAAGACTGACAAGAGACTGCACCACGATCATACATGGTAAGAACGGAAGACCATGGGCTCCTGAGACGGAACTGACAGCACTTGCTGCGAATGGACGAAAACTTCGACGACGAGGTCAGCCCCGAGGGTAATCCGAACCCCGACGCGAGGACCCCGACGAAGTTCAGTGATGGACACCGAGGCAACATCACGCCGGACAACCCACTGGGAAGTCACCAGGCGAAACCAGCTCAGTGAGAGAAAGATTATAACGCTACCATTTCTCCAGACACTCCAGGAAGCCCACTGGCTGGCCTGCGCAGGTCAGGACGTCAGCGCAGCGAACCAAAGCGCCTTCACAATGGGCCATCCTTCCATCAAGTAAATGAGTGCAAAAGAAATCAGTGTTTTGAAAATGTGTGAAGAGAAGATGTAACAGACTGGACTATCTGCTATCAGCATTCGCCCTAGGCGATATTGTCTCCTCCTCCTCTCCACCGTTTCGTGCGCTTTACTTTCCCCCTTCCCCGCTGTGAGCGCGGCTACTTAAGCCCAGCAAATAAACGGCCAGGCATCTTTTCGTCATGGCGAGGCCCAGCTAAGTGTTCATCGTCGTCTTGTCTCTGAGTTAAACGTTACAGGTGCAGTTTAAATTGAGAATGACACAGCGGGCAATGTCAAAGAAGGTTATTGGTGTAACCTTAAGAGACAGAGTAAATCTGGGATCAAACCGGAGTTAAGGATATCATAGCTGAAATTAAGAAGTAGAAATGGACATGGGCCTGGCTCGCAGCTCGTAGGCAGGATAACCACTGGTCATAAAGGGTAACTGATTAAATTCCCAGAGAAGGCAAACGCACGAGGAGGAGACAAAATGTTAGGTGGGCTGATGAGATTAGAAGGTCCGCAGGTATAACGTGGCAGCAGAAAGCACAAGATCGGGTTAATTGGCGGATCATGGGAGAGGCGTTTGCCCTGCAGTGGGCGTAGTCAGGCTGACTATGATGATGAGTGCCTCGGCAGTTAGATGCTATGATATGAGAGTGCTCGTTGTGTGACCGAACAATCAGCTTATTTTTTTACGCAGCTGATGAGAGATGCATAGTACAAAGTCGTTGGAGTAACGAGATTATTTAGTAACTACGCTTGCGATCGCTGCGGCACACAGCAGCAAGTGAGGAAATGCGATGATACTGAACGTTACTACTTTTAAAAGTCGGCACATAAGCACTGCTAGATATGCCGCAAAGCAGTCATGAAATTGGTCAAGTAACGTGGAGAGTTAAAAAGAAATTGCTGCTCATGCAGAGTTCATGCCACCTTTCTAATACACAAGACGTGAAGGTTTCGCAAAGAAATAAATTAGCCTACCTTGACAACAATGACCACTTGGTTGTCAGTGAGTGATTAGAGGCGCAGTTCCTGCACCCAACTGTTGGTAAAATATTCGTGAGCTTCTAAAGCCTTGTAAGACTCCAGCTGCTCCTGAGCTATAAAGGTTGTTGCGTGGGTGTGGTAATCCTCTATGTCTGTGAAATCTACACGGGGCAAAAGATTCACGTCGCACTTCACTTCTGCTTCGCTCAAGTCTAGGGGGTCAACGCCTCCACACCTTTTCCTCGTAGTGCGACTTTTCAGGCTCTTGTCACCCCACACGTGTAAGTGTTTAACCACATGCTAATAGAAACAAGTCTTCTTAACACCTCACTGTGCCATTTTCTTGAGAAAAATGTTAAAACATTTGATTCTGTGCACTGAAAATTCAGGTGTGTCATAGATGAGACTAGTGTGCCAATGAATACAACATACAATGTTTTGTTCATGCTATTAAAACTGAGCAGTAAAAAAAGCCCTGGTCCAGATGGCTTTCCTAATGCCTTCCTGAAGTCTTTTGCTGGCCAGATGGCTTTCCTAATGCCTTCCTGAAGTCTTTTGCTGGTCAGCTATGTATGTTGTTAAAAAAAATATTCGAAGTTTCTTTGAATTCTGGAGAAGTACCAAATGATTGGAATAAACCAAGAGTTGTTCAAATTCACACAAAAAAAGATGAGAAATGACTAGTTACAAATTACAGGCACATGTCTATTACTTAATCCTGTTACAAGATGTTTGAGCTTATTGTAGCAGAGAAATTAGAACATATCTCAGCGAGGAAAACATTTTGTCATCTCGTCACCATGGGTTCCGAGCAGGTATGTTGACAGTCACGCAGTTAGTAACAACCGTACATGAAATCTCTCTGGTTCTCGATAAAGATGGCCTAGTTAATATGCGATTTCTTTAGCTTTTGTAAGGCTTTTGACAAAGTGTCACATTCAAAACTGTGTAAACTTGAATTGGCCTGCCGGGTTATGTCATCAAGTGGACGGCACCATACTTGAGCCACAGACAACAATTTGTAGATAGTAATGCTTGCCATTCTTGGGTGCTACCTGTTAGTGCGAGGTAGTGTATTGGGGCCCTTGTTTTTAATTTATATAAATGATCTAATGGTGGGTATTTCATCACCAGTGTCGGTAAAGCTGTTTGCAAATGACTATTATTTTAAAAAAAATTTGTTCTACTTTTGATCAAGATATACTCCAACAGGTAGTTGATAACATGAGTTCTCGGTGCCACTCTTGGGATATGCAGCTAAATGTGGAGAAAACAGTTTTAATAATAATCACTAGAAAAAGGGCCCCAATAATATTTGCAGCATTTCCATTTGAACAGTTGATAGTTACAAGTACCTTGGAGTCACGTTTACTTATAAATTATCGTGGACTAAAGATATTACAGAGATATGCCCAAAGGCATCAAAGTGGTGCTTCTTGCGTAGAAGGCTCTGTTGTGCTCCTCCTCAGGTACGCTTGCTTGTTGTGAACAATTTTGTGCGATCAAAATTAGAATGTGCATCACAAATTTGGAACCCACATACGTTGAAAGACACTAACCAGCTCGGAATGATTCAATACAAATTTGTCAGATTCATTTTTAATGAATATAAGTGAAAAGATTCCCCTACTACTCTCATGACCAAAAACTATATTTTCCTTAGAGTCCACAAGAAAGTTTCATTCCATAAAGTTCCTATATAACATATCAGCCGGTGGCTTGAATGTAGGTGATTCGCCATACCTTCGTGTAGTTACAAGATGAACAAGGCACACTAGACCTCATGTACTGAAACTGATTTTCGCTAGAACTAAGCCATTTCAAAATAGCTTCTTTCCCAAAACTATAGAAAACCGGAGCAGACTTCCAGATTCAGTTATTACGTCGCCGCACTTCGTCCAAGCTCTGGAAGAGCATATTTTTTGTTAAATTATATATTTACAAGTGCTGATGTTGTTTTATTTCTCTATGTATGAGCATTATTGATATCATGCACCATTGTTATATGCACCCAATTTTATGCATGTATGTTCAAAATTGTACCATTGCATGTTTTAGGCCATGCATGTATTTTGTTTCGTTATGTGTACTGCCCCTCCTGCTAGGGCCAACTTAGCCTGCAGTATATTGAAATGAATAAAACCTGGTTTTTCTGTTATAGTCTTACGATGACATCTACTCCTGAGACCGCTGGTATGGTGGCTGCCGCATCGACCACTAGAGTCTTTTGTGGATGACGTCATGGGAATACCTAGACACTTGCGAGACACGATTGACTAGATAAAGTATAAGGTGAAGTAACAACGTCACGCTCCCATTGGTCTGATGACCACAGTGGATACCTACCACCAGGACAACAAAACTTCAATACAAAGAAAAAAAGAAAAGAAAAGCATTGCCATAGTCACCAAACAGAAAGATGAATTTTCTAGACAGCAAACGCGGTTATGACATGCGAGGAACATATTGGCAACCAAAGACGCTTGGTGATGCTGCGACTCTGGACAGTGCTGTATCTGACAGAAAATTGAAAATTGGGAATGTGCATTGTGCATTTTTCCTCTCTTCCACAGCACTGTTGCTGGCTTCTTTGCACGTTAGAAACCATCTTTAAGACCTCAAAAACAAAGACTGGAAAGAAAGACTCGACAAGCTGAGCCCTTGTCCCGTTGACTCCTTCTTTCCGGCCCTTGTTTTTTGGCGCTTCTAAGTTGGTTCCTAATGTCTTACAAACTCGCCCCAGCTTCCATGTTTTCGTGCATATGCAGGGCTCCCACACTGCACTTGGAGCGCTGCGCACCGCTTGAAAAAAATCTCCCAGCTGGACAGGCACTTTGAAAAGTGAACACAATCAAATCGGAGAAGTTTGCTACTCATGTTTACGTTGCCAAGCAGATGGCAATTCAACGCAAAATGCATTTACGAAGTCTGTGACATTGCCGTGTATGTTAGATCAAGGTAAACTTCCTTCTGTTATATGTTAAATATACATAAGGTCTGTATGCAGTACAAATAGAAGCCACACATGCGATCGATGTTCTAGGTTGTCAACTATGAAAAACATGATTGTTGTTTCAATGCGCATGCTGACAACAGCAGACATGTGGCCGTGGTGATCTAGTGGCTAAGGTACTCGGCAGCCCCGCAGGTCGCGGGATCGAATCCAGGCTGCAGCGGCTGCATTTTCGGTGGAGACAACAATGCTGTAGGCTCGTGTGCTCAGATTTAGGTGCACATTGAAGAAACCCAGGTGGTCGAAATTTTTAGAGCCCTCCACTATAATGTCTCATAATAATATGGTGGTTTTGGGACGTTAAACCCTACATATTGTTAAGGTGCATCATTTGCAAAAACAACAAAGACGCCTGTGCGTTGGACACTTGCGCGAGAGCCAACTTAGCCATCTCGTTCGGCTGCCGATTTTCTGTGGACGCTATACTATAAGCCTAGACTCGCCTCGTCACATTTGGTGGACGTGCTGGGTAACTGCCTCGCAACGGAACTTCGCAGCGGCCGTCCTTTGAAGGGTCATTCTGCAACGATGATGGAAAATACAGCGTCTGCGTCTGCTCCTGGTGTTTCTGAACCTGGAGACGATGCGGTGACTACATCTCCTTCTGCGGCCACAACATTTGTGTTCGAACCCTCGCAGGATCCTGGCACGTTGAGTGCTTCCGGCGATCCAAATGAAGTGGACGTTGAGGATTGGCTGGCAGAGTACGAACGTGTGAGTACTCCATACCGATGGGGCCCGACTCTTATGCTGGCGAACCTGTTGTTCTTTCTTAGGGGAACCGCCAAATCGTGGTATGAGAAACGCCAAATCGT
Source organism: Rhipicephalus annulatus (assembly GCA_013436015.1). Taxonomy (NCBI): domain Eukaryota; kingdom Metazoa; phylum Arthropoda; class Arachnida; order Ixodida; family Ixodidae; genus Rhipicephalus; species Rhipicephalus annulatus. Next base: position 353,607 of record WOVY01010793.1, on the reverse strand, counting down.
GGTATGAGAACCATGAAGCAGTACTTGGGAGTTGGGCAATGTGCAGGGAGAAAATGTTGGACCTGTTCGAGAAGCCGATTGGAAGAAAAATGGCCGCGAACAAAATGCTCGCATCTCGGGCGCAGACCTCGACGGAGTTGTACGTCTCGTATATAGAAGATGTGTTAGCATTGCGTCGCAAAGCAAATGTTGAGATATGCTGGAGGCTGACAATGTCGGACATATTAATAAGGGGATTGCGGACAACACATTCAACCTCCTCATCTGCAAAAATCATTCTACAGTGGACATCATTATAAAGGAATGTCGGCGCTTTGAGCAAGTGAAGAGCCGGCGGATTAACAGCGTGTTTGCCTGCCTTCCAATTACGGCTGCAACGTTTTCTTGTGAAGACCATGCAAGAACACAGCCGCTACCTCTACAAGTTTTCCCTCTCACTTTAATCCAAGTGCCATCCTAAATAATCTGCATGCCATTCAAATAATCTGAGTGCCGAGCTATTTAATTCATGTGCCAAACTTTTAATCCAAGCGCCAACATATTTAATTCAAGCGCCAACTTACTCAGGCCGCGTGCCATTGAGTTTAATCCAAGTGCCACCGTATTTAATTCAATTGCCAATGTCTTTAATTCAGGTGCCAGTCAGTTTAATCGATGCGCTAGAAACACACAGTTAGCCACTATATATAGTATAAATGTCAGAATAACGTAAACATGGCGTCACAGTAAGAACTTTTCCCTCGGCTATACATGGTAGCACTTATGAAATGAAGTGCGCAGTGTAACTTCCCCTTAATATTTTGGTGTCATAGCTTCAAAATAAAAAAAAACAGTCAGTAGTAATTGCATTTATGGGTACTTAATTGTATTTGCTCATAGAGTCCATGTTAGTCTTTATTGCATTGCTACTGCTTCATTCCGGTTAACCATCTACACCATCACACATGTGTAGATTCGTGTCGTCTGCTGAGCAGACGGCATATGGCTACTTATGCGCTGAGGCTACGCAGTCGTCTGCTCAGCCCAGGGAGAAAAGTGACCGACAGATGATATTCATTCGTTCTTGAAATCAGAAATAAGCACTTAAAAATACCAAACTTGCATTTAATCGGGTTCGTGTGGAAATAAGTTGTTATAAAAGCATCAAAGTAGGTACTCCGCTTTTCATGTAACAGACGAGGCTTAGTGTAGTTGAAGCGTGTTTACTTGAAGCGTGTGTTTTCATATGGGAACATTTGCAGACGAAGAGAGAGCTTTGCTTGAAGTCATGGCTGGACGCAAATGAGGACCACACTTTAAGAACCCCGACGAACCTCGTCGAAAAAACAGCAGAGTATCGGTGGTCGACAGTGCTAGGATTGTGGACATTTACAGGCGTGGCGGTGACTTAAAGCAACTGGCCGACGCTCTAGGCATCAAAATTAAAACAGCAAGATCGATTGCCGCTACCGACAGAGAAACATCAAAGCATGGCGAGGGTTCAAAAAGGAAGTTTGGAGATGACATCGTGAGTACTTTGAGACGAATTACTTTGAGACGAATTGTCGACGCAAATTGTCGATCAAAATTAAAACAGCAAGATCGATTGCCGCTACCGAAAGAGAAACATCAAAGCATGGCGAGGGTTCAAAAAGGAAGTTTGGAGATGACGTCGTGAGTACTTTGTGACGAATTGTCGACGAAAACTGTACATTTACATTGAAGCAAATAAAGGAGGCCCTGGAGAAAGAAATGCCAGGAGTAACAATCAGTGCAAGCACAGTCAACCGCTTGCTGGATGCCCACTGCTACTCGATGAAGCTTGTGACCGAGAGGCCCACAGATCGCAACCATGACGATATCAAGCACAGCCGCATGCTGTACGCCCAATGGCTGCAGTCTGATGGACCGCGTGTTTGCCGCTTCTATTTGGATGAGACTAACTTCAATATCTGGTGTTCCAGGAACTTCGGCAGGGCAGCTAAAGGACAACCAGCTGTGCACATGACCACAACGACAAAGGGAGTGAACTTGAACATTATAGCATGCATGTCCGCTAATGGAGTTATTCACTGGACTGTGGTGGACAAAGTTCATTGGGTTGTTTTTAATGACTTCCTCAGTGATGTTTCGGCCTGCGTAGAACGCGATGAGCCAAATACTGAAGCTGTATTCCTTTTTGATAATGCACCTGCTCACGCTCGAGCAGAACAGGCGGCTTTGGCTAACTCCATGCGCTCTACTAAGCGCCTGCCAGCCTACAGTCCCTTCTTTAATCCTATAGAAGAAGCCTTCTCGAAATTCAAGTCACACGTGAAGGTCTAGCTGAGCAAACGTCGTAATTTAGTTTTAGTGACACCGCAAGGCATGACGAAAAAGGAGCACAGGCGTTCTTTGCTGCTGGATGCGGCTCGCCACTCCATGCAACAAATACAGCGTGTGGACTTCGCGGCCTTTGATCGGCACAATTTCTCTTTCGTGCCTGCCGCTTTGCGGGAAGATGACTTGTGAACATCCCTCTCTGAGCCCTATGAGACAGTTCTGTTTTAATAAATACACTAACCTGTGCCTATGTTGCATTTCTTGAATAATTAGTAGTAATCACTCTTGTTTCCCTGTATATGTATATGTATGCATGTACACACACACACACACACACACACACACACACACACACACACACACACACACACACACACACACACACACGCACGCACGCACCCACGCGCACGCACACGCGTGTGTGTGTGTTCAACGGGCGCGCGTGCGCGTGTTGGACAGAAAGAGCATCACAGACGACGAAGACGATGAAAGCGACTGTGCTCGTGTTGTTGTTGCTGCTGTTCTTCCATCTTGGCTGCAGCTGCCTCTGACTATCCCTGTATATTTTGTAAATATATTTATTTCATTCATTCTCTCACCCCCGTAACATTTGGTGGTGGTGCGGGGTACAACACGATATAACGGAGCTCCGCAGTGGCCGATGCTTGGATTTTTCCACCATGGCAAACCAGGGACCGGCTCCCGCCGAGGCGACTACAAGAACAACTGTTGTCCTTCCGCAGCTAAAAGATCCTGGCATGTTCTGTGGCACGGATGATGTCGACATCGAAGAATGGTTGCCGTTGTACGAGCGTACAAGTAAGAATTACCGCTGGGATGAAATTCTATGTTAGCCAATATCCTGTTCTACTTGAAAGGAACAGCAAAAGTGTGGTTCGAGAACCACGAAGATCAAATTGGAAGCTGGGATGCGTGCAAAGAAAAGATGCGCGCCCTTTTCGGCAAGTCTGTGGGTTGAAAGGCAGCGGCCAAGAAGGAGTTGGCATCTCGTGCGCAAACGTCATCAGAGTCCTACGTGACTTACATACAGGACGTGCTTGCCCTTTGCCGAAAAGCGGACAACGGTATGGAAGAAACCGAAAAAGTATCTCACATATTGAAAGGCATTGCAGATGATGCATTCAACTTTCTCATATGCAAGGACTGCAACACGGTCGATGCCATCATCAAGGAGTGCCAGCGTTTTGAGGCCGCAAAAAGTCGACGTATCGCCCATAATTTCACTCGACTACCAAACACAGTGGCAACCTGGTCGTGCGAAGACAGGCCTGCGCTACAGACGCCGTTAACTGCAGAGCACGTGTCGAAGATCATCAGACACGAACTTGAAGCTCTGTCTCCTGCATCCACGTGCTCCCATGACTGTGACTCTAGCCCTCAGATGGTGCCACTGGTACACGCCATTGTGCTACAAGAGCTTTCCAATGCTTGACTGGCCTCCGAGTGCACTATAGCTCCCTCTCAGTCGATCAACCGTCGTCGACCCCATGTTTCGTATGCCCAAAGCCAAAACCTTCCGGCGAGCCCTCGAAATCCAGCCGAGTGGAGGACTCCTGACGATCGCCCGATTTGTTTCAACTGCCACCGTATCGGACACGTGGCCCGCCATTGTAACACTCGGTGGTATTGGCATGAGGCATCCTATGGGTACCCCCCATCGGCCAGAGAGGGATCATGGACGCTTTCAAACTTACCGGGAGTCACCTCAGGCCACCAGTGAAGACGTTCCTTCTATGCCGCCATATCGTCGTTGCTCTCCATCTCCAGATGCTCACCAGTCCCGTTCACCGCTCTCCCGTCGCCCATCGTCTCGCTCGCCCCAATTTCGCCGACCAACGCCGCCGACTGACAACCTGCCGCGGGAAAACTAGATGATGCAGCTCCCGGAGGTGATTCTGCATCGATCACTTGCCCGCCAAATCCTCTGACCATGCTGCCAACTCGACGCAACCTTATTGACGTTGAAGTAGATGACACACCCGTTGTTGCACTGGTGGACATAGGGGCTCACATATCAGTGATGAATTCAGAACTTTGTTGCCGCCTTAGGAAAGTTTTAACGCCACCCACAGTGCCACTCATCCAGGTCGCCGACAGTGGCAGGTTTCCCGTGCTTGGAATGTGTTCCGCGCGTATAAGTGTGGCTGATCGCTCCACGACAGTGCTATTTGCTGTGCTCGAGAAATGTTCCCATGAACTTATCCTCGGCATGGACTTTTTATCCGCCCACTCTGCCCTTATTGATTGTGGAACCGGCATGCTTCAACTTGATTTACCGTGTTACCATGACGACCCAACACCAGCTCAACCCCGTCTGTGTTCTGCAGATCACGTTCGCTTAGCACCTCAAGCCGTTACTTACATGAACCTGAGATCTGTCCCTCCCGTTCCCGATGGTGACTACATGTTGACACCTATTGCTGACGTTCTGCTGGCCAAAAGTGTTGCCGTGCCTCACACACTTTTGACAGTCACAGGAAATACAGCATTTCTTCCCATCCTAAACTTCAGCTGGTGTGCTCAAGTTATCCCAGATGGTATGTCTTTGGCAAAAGTTTTTTCTATAGATGCTGCCATTTCGGCGTTCGTTGCCGAATCTTCGTCGTCCTCTGCTCCGTTTTCATCCTCGAAGAGCGCAGCAGATGCCACCATCGACAAGATGATCGCTCCGGACCTTCTTCCAGCGCAGACAGCTGACATCCGGCACCTGCTGAAATCCTACCGTGACATCTTTGATTTTGATGATCGCCCTTTGCGTCAGACATTCTTTGTAACTCATACGATTAACACTGGAGACGCCAGCCCCATCCGACGATGTCCTTATCGCGTGTCTAATGCTGAGCGACAAGTTATCCAGCACGAAGTTGAAGAAATGCTCACAAAAGACGTCATCGAACCTTCCTGCAGTCTATGGACATCGCCGGTCGTGCTAGTCAAGAAGAAGGATGGCAGCTGGCGCTTCTGCATAGACTACAGTCACCTAAACAAAGTAACACGTAAGGACGTGTATCCACTGCCGCGGATTGACGATGCTCTCGACTGCCTACATGGGTCTGCTTACTTTTCATCTATCGACTTGCGATCAGGATACTGGCAGGTTTCTGTCGATCATCGAGACCGTGAGAAAACCGCATTCATCACACCAGATGGACTTTTCCAGTTCAAGGTTATGCCATTCGGATTGTGTAATGCGCCAGCTACATTTGAAAGAATGATGGACTCTCTCCTGCGTGGATACAAATGGACCACGTGCCTGTGCTATCTCGATGACGTCATCGAATTTTCACCTACATTCGAAAGCCACCTTAGCCGCCTAATGGCTGTTCTTGAGGTTTTCCGGAAAGCAGGACTTCAGCTCAACTCTTCCAAATGTCGCTTTGGCCGTCGGGAAATCACTGTGCTCGGCCACCTTGTCAGTGCTCGAGGCGTGCAACCTGATCCTGAGAAAATTCGAGTTGTCAAAGATTTTCCCATACCACGTTCTGCAAAAGATGTACGGAGTTTTATCGGCCTCTGTTCTTACTTTCGACTTTTCGTGAAGAATTTTGCTGACATTGCCCGACCACTTACGGAGCTACTGAAGAAGGACATGCCTTTTTATTGGGGTACTGACCAAGCAACTGCCTTCAGCACCCTCACAACATTACTTACTTCCCCACCCATCTTGGCCCATTTCGACCCGTCAGCCCATACTGAAGTTTGTACCGATGCCAGCGGACATGGAATTGGTGCTGTTGTTGCCCAGCGGCAACGAGGACAAGATCGCGTCATTGCTTGTGCCAGTCGCCTCCTTTCTCCCTCGGAGAGCAAGTTTTCCATTACAGAACGTGAGTGCCTCGTACTAGTCTGTGCAGTAGGAAAATTTCGACCATACTTGTTTGGCCGCACCTTTTCGGTAATTACAGATCACCATGCCTTGTGCTGGCTGTCGTCCCTTAAAGATCCAACAGGACGACTTGGCCGTTGGGCCTTGAAACTACAAGAATACAGCTTCGATGTCGCATACAAATCTGGCCTGATGCACCAGGATGCCGACTGTCTATCCCGCCACCCCTTAGACCCACCTGACCTTTCAGCACATGATTCTGACCCTTGCGTCTTCGCCATGTCGGCTTTCACCGACATATGCAAGGAACAGCTCAGCGATGTTCACTTGCGGTCTATCATGCAGAGTCTACGCTCGCCCCACGTAGACCCGTCGCTACACTTGTTCGTTCTACATGATGGCATTCTTTACCGACGCAACACCAGCGCCGAAGGACCAGAGCTACTACTCGTAGTTCCTGCGACACTCCGTTCCGCTGTACTTGAACAGCTTCACGACGCCCCAACCGCGGGACATCTCGGGGTCACGCTCACGTACGATCGCGTGCGGCGTAGATTCTTCTGGCCAGGCCTTTACCGTTCTGTGCGCCGATACGTTGCTGCATGTGAGTCCTGCCAGCGCTCCAAACATTCCACCTTGCCACCAGCTCGTCCGCTCCAACCAATAGACATACCCACCGTTCCCTTCTACCGCGTCGGTCTTGATCTCGTTGGACCATTTCCTACTTCTCTCACTGGAAACAAGTGGATAGCCGTAGCCACTGATTACGCCACTAGATACGCTATCACACGAGCGCTACCGACAAGCTGTGCCACTGACGCCGCGGACTTCTTGCTTCATGGCGTACTTCTTCACCATGGCGCTCCTCGACAGCTGCTGACTGATCATGGTCGCTCATTTCTTTCAAAAGTAGTAAGTGACATCCTTTGCTCGTGTTCGACGCGTCACAAGCTCACTATGGCCTATCACCCACAAACAAATGGTCTTACCGAGCGCCTAAATCGAACATTGACAACAATGCTCTCCATGTACGTTTCCAAAGATCACCTTGATTGGGATAATACTTTGCCCTATGTGACATTCGCGTACAATTCGTCATGCCACGATACCGCTGGCTTCTCCCCCTTCTATTTATTGTTCGGCCGCCATCCAGCGTTACCCTTCGAGACTCTTCTCCCATCAACTACGCAAACGGTAACAGAGTACGCCCGGGATGCCACTGCTAGGGCTCAAGTGGCCCGCCAAATCGCACGGGAACGTCTTCTTGGCTCACAGCTCTCTCAGAAGGCCCGCTACAATAGCCATCACAGAGTAGTTTCCTACTCTCCAGATTCATTGGTCCTCCTCTGGACACCATGCCGCCACGTTGGCCTCTCTTAGAAGCTCCTGTCTCGCTACTCGGGGCCTTACAAGGTTTTACGCCGGCTTACCGATGTCACATACGAGATTGCTCCGTTGGACAGTCAGTCATCGTCGTCCGCAACCGCTACTGACGTCGTCCACGTGACCCGCCTCAAACCGTACATATCCGCATATGACCCTACTCTCCTTTAGGCGCCGAGACGGCACTGCCAGCAGCGGGGGGTTATATGTTACACGACGTCGGACAGAAAGAGCATCATAGATGACGAAGACGATGAAAGCGACCGTGCTCGTGTTGTTGTTGCTGCTGTTCTTCCATCTTGGCTGCAGCTGCCTCTGACTCTCCCTGTATATTTTGTAAATATATTTATTTCATTCATTCTCTCACCCCCGTAACAATAGAGATGGGGGACAGAACAAATAATTTAGTGATTGCACTGAATCCGCAAGCTTCCAAGGTGCGATGAGAGGCATAATGCCGCGCAAAAAAAAAGAACACGTGCACAAAAAAAAGAAAGCTAGGCCCAAGGTCAGTTGCGTGTTATTATCATTTTGTTTCCTCTGTGTTCGTTTCATCGCATTCGTCAAGTACGTCACAAAACTAACAAGCTAAACGAACAATCAGTACTGTTCGTATCATTGGAGACATTTAACTTTGTTTGAATAAAAAAGAGCATACAATAATGTAAAATAAAACTTGTATTGCCACATCAGGATGATCAGTTTACGTTTTGTGTTCACTACAGGAAAAAAAAAAACATATTGGAATTATCTCTAATAATAGTGTGTGCTGCTCGACGGCTTCCTAATTTCTTGATTATGTAGCTGTCTTTGACCCATCACTGCCCACGACCATGCTTTTAATCTCTTAGCATGCATTCCGGCACTTCAATAAACATAGTGTGTCGTTCGCATTACATGACCTGTCCTGGTCATGTAATGTTGTAGTGTGTACCAAAGCCAATTATGAGCTTCAGTGACGGATACTGAATTTCATTGCACAGTAATATGTTCCTGCGTTTTTTTCATTTTCATTAAATTTATTTCACCTGGGCCAAGCACTCACTCATTATACAAACTTGCGCATAGCAAAGTATAAGCACTCCAAACATGGCTTAAGCGAACCACGGCAGTAATTTTTTTCAAGAATACTATCGGCGAATACAAATATAATGATTGATTCTACCTTGCGACTATTGTCTTTTATACTGTAGGAACTGCATTTTAATTGCACTGCCGTTTTTACGCCCCGTATTCTGGTTTTTGTGCGTGGATTAAACTGACTGGCACCTAAAGTCATTGGCAATTGGATTAAATACGGTGGCACTTGGATTAAACTCAATGGCACGCGGCCTGATTGAGTTGGCACTTGGATTAAATATGTTGGCACTTGGATTAAATGTTTGGCACAAGGATTAAATAGCTCGGCACTCAGATTATTTCAATGGCATGCAGATTATTTAAGCTGGCACTTGGATTAAAGTGAGAGGGAAAACCTGTAGTTTCAACGGATCAGGTGACCCGAATTGTACGGCGTAAACTTGAAGCCATTGCCCCTGCTTTGGCTCACACTGCTGCAAGTGATACGACCCCACTCACAACTAACAAGGTTCAAGCCATCGTCCGCCAAGAACTAGCCAGCATAGGTATTCCCTCGGTGTTGTTGTGACTGGCGCCAGAGCTGATGAGGGAGCGGCGTTCTTTGGATTCTCAAACAAGTAGCCGACTGGCCGGCTGCCTATGACCGCCAGGCATTGTCCCTCCTGGCCAGAGGGTGAGACGTCGTGTCCCCACGACACCGTAAGCCGTTCGAGAGAGGACAACAAATACAGCATCTTCCTTGAAAGAGACCGGCCGATTGCCTATGACCACCAGGCATTGTCCCTCCTGGCCGGAGGGTGAGACGTCAAGTTGCCGAGACACCGTAAGCCGTTCGAGAGAGGACAACAAATACAGCATCTTCCTTGGAAGAGACCGCGGCGGCCGCCGCTAAATAGCCCCGCTAATTAAGCGAGCAGTTCGGTGGACCCTTTGAAGTATGCTGTCATGAGCTGGCGACCCCTCGACCAGCGGCACACATTCGACGAGGAAGAGCCCCGCTGGCGCCACCTTGGACTGCAGTCACACCACAATATTGGACGTTCACGTGAGCCGTGCATGCTCGTCCCCCTCGCCAGTTGTGTGTGATCTGTGATTGGAGAGTATCATCTGCACATGTTCCCTGATCTAGGGATCTGGGGAGCACATATCCTTTATAATGAGCCACCCGGCTCATGTGAAGGAGCGCCATGTAGAGGAACGCCAGATTCGAGAGCTCGTCATGTACGAAAGAGCTCGTGAAGGAGCGCCATGTAGAGGAACACCAGATTCGAGAGCTCGTCATGTACGAAAGAGCTCTAGAAAGAGCTCGTCATGTACGAGAGCTCACTATGTAAATAATGTGAATAAACCTTCTTCGAGTCTCTCTTCCTCCTTCTTCGACAACTTCATCCCGGACCTCCTGTGCCTGCAAACTCCGGTCGTAACAGTGCGCGCTTTGCCCATCCCGCAGCGAGCTCTATGGCGTCTACCCTCGTCCTATCACAAGCAGCAGTTTACGGCCCGATCTCGCCACCCCTCTGCGTGGAGAACCGCCGACAATCGACCTATTTGTTTTCATTGCCACCGTATCGGTCATGTCGTCCGTTACTGCTATTACCGCTGGTTCTCGCCACCTCGGACATCATCTGAAGCTCACTACCGACAGGACAGCACCCGCTTTGCATCTGCCGCGCAGCCTTCTTCGCCAAACAAGTACAGAAGATTCAACAGCTGATCTCTGTCAGTCGCGTTCGCCTCCAGGAGGTTGCCAATCGTCTCGCTCACCGCAGGCTGTCGTCCCCATTCAACCCCACCCCGCTCCTGCCGACCCGGAAAACTAAATGGGGCAGCACCCAAAGATGACGCTGCATTTTTGACTTCCTTCACAAATCCTCTCTTGACGCTTCCGACGAGATAAAGTTTGTTAGACGTTAACGTTGATGGTTTGGCTATTTCTGCCCTTATAGATACTGGAACGCACATTTGTCTAATAAGCGCGAACCTTCGCCGACGCCTACATAAAGTGCTCGCGCCTATCGCTTCCCCCACAATCCGAGTTGCTGATGAGAGGACCCCTGCCGTTCAAGGGATGTGCACGGCCTGTGTGTCCATTGCTGGTCCTTCTACATTAGTTCAGTTTGCCGTCATTGAAATGTGTCCTCATGACCTAATACTTGGCTTGGACTTCATGTCACATCATTCTGCGCTCATTGATTGTGCCACTGGTGCTCTTCAGCTTGAGCTGCCGCAGCTTGTCGATTTTCCAGCTGATCATTCTCCACGTTTATGCTCTCGTCACCATATTCGCATGCCTTCGCAAGTTGCTACATATGTCACTTTGTCGTGCTCACGTTATGTGCCCGATGGTGACTACCTCATCACTCCTATAGTCGACGTACTGATGGCCCGAGACTTCGCCCTTGCTCACACTGTTGTCTCCGTTGTTGATAATACAGTGGTTATACCCCTACTCAATGTCAGTCTGTTGACTCGCGTTATTCGGCAAGACATGTCTTTGGCCACCCTATCTCTGCTTGACAGCTGCAACGTTACTGGTTCGGATACCGATGCTACATTTCTCTGCCTTGGCCGGAATTACATTCTGCCTGCCGATAACATTAACAAGATGATCGCTCTTGATCTAACTCCAGGGCAAGCTGCCGGCCTCCATCGTCTGCTAACATCATATAGAGACATTTTCGACTTTGACCACCGCCCTCTCGGCCTAACAACTGCAGTGACTCACCGGATCAATACTGGTGATGCCAGTCCTATACGGTGGCATCCGAAGACGACGAAGACGCCTGTGCGTTAGACGCTTGCGCGAGAAGCAACTCAGCCATCTTGTTTGGCTGCCGATTCTCTGTGGACGCTACACTATAAGCCTAGATCTCGCCCTGTCACAATATTAATCAATGAATCAGCGTACTGTCGTGGTGTGAACTTTCGTGGCATGGGAAAATAAACAAAGATGACACGGCTATAGCACTAAAAAGCTTGATAAGATTAGAGTCATGTCCTCCGTCCCACTGGAGCATCGCCTGCTGACTTAGCTGTAACCACTGCGAAGCAAGTTGAACTGCTACCGTTTTTTTTTTTCAATCTCGCATCGTGTTTGCACTCCAATTTTATGACAATGTCGACTGTACAGGCGTGCAAGGCCTGCTGCGGAAACACGGCTCAGCGTGAGAGGTGCCGAATTTTAGGCACAGTGTGATATCGAGAGCGCGACGAGCTCGTGCAATTAGCGCACTTGTAAATGCACACTGAAAGTGCTCTACGGAGCGTAACACGCATACACACTGCATGCAAAATTGAAAACCAGACATCTCCGAATGTATGAAGTGCTAGTTCGATTCAGCGGCTCGAATAAATACCATCCTAATGAAGCGACAAAATAGAACAAACCAGCAAGGCGATGTCAAAGTTTGCTGAAAATGCACAGGCGTTTGTTCTGGCGCTATAATGCAGCCATCTCGATGTGGGAATTGCAGGCGGCAAACTTCTTATAATGTGCACAGTTCATTTGAAAGCAACCACCATTGCAACGCTATCCACGCAATGACTTATGCGAGTGCGAACATCCAACAATGACAGCTATGTCTCACAAACACAAGAAATGAAAACACAAAGTTGTTTCAACATGCAACCGTAACTGGACTTTCACAATGCGAGGAGACAGCAAGCTATTATTACTCCAGTCGTTACAGGGACGTACCATGTTATGTATTGATTCAGTAGTCAAAACAAATGATTATAAGTGAATTGAGAGAATCAAAATGGAAGGCAAGACAGAGCTAGAACTTACTTTATTCTTTAAACAGCGGTGATCCCCGCTTGCTTTCTTTCTCTCTCGTATGACTTGTCCAGCAACCGATAGTTTTACAAGCAGATTGTGTGTCCTTGTACTGTCTGCACTCTTGTCACAGAACAATACTTCAGACCTCACTGACACTTCCTTATGGTCACTTCTGCGAAATTGTGGAAAAGCAACGTTGTATAGCCAGCGTCCAATTCCAGCGCCCCAAGCTGACAGCACGGCGCCGAAGTTCACCATACCGACTCTAGAATGCGTGCCACATGTGCTCCCGCTATGGTGAAACACACTGAGTCGCCTGCGCTCTCTGCCGCACATATCACCAGTTTCCCTGAGCTTGCTGCGAGAGCCGCAGTGCGGCGTTGTTGCCGCTACACAAACTTGAGACTAAGGTCAGACCATCATAGGGAAAAAAAAAAAAAATCAACCGTGGCGCATTCCGGCTTCAAACACCCGGTGTGTATCTGCCGACTTTGCATTATGATCTCATGGTCGCCATCGTTTTCCCTATTGCACTTTCTTCTAGGGGTGCCCTCATCGAGGCCAAATTTCAATTTTAAAATAATCAAATACTACATCTTTGCATAACGCTACACTTAAATAAAACAAATTGCTGTGATACTGCTAATAAAAATATTTGTGATTAAACGTCCCAAAATCGGCATACATTTATGAGAGATGCCATTTTGGAGGGCTCCACCTGGAGCTGTTTAATGTGCTTCTACTATCAAAGTAGAAGTATGAATAAATGCTTTGCATGAAAAGAGCGAACTAGTAGTATACTTTGTGGCCCTTGAAAATTGATGTGCCAGTGACCCATTTCCAGCTGAACGCTATGGTCGATGGTATATGGCAGTAGAAGAGAGGGCTAACTAACAAAGTTGTCACAGTTGAACAGTGTTAGTTTGCTCTCCCTTCTACTATTGCTGGCGAAAAGACTTCATGAAAGAAATAACGTAATTGTGATTCACAAATCCAGTTAAACATTGATCCCCTGGTTTTCAATTGGATTCGAGAGTTTCTATCCAACCGAACGCAATATGTCAGCATTAATGATAAAAACTCTCCTGAAGTACCGGTTGACTCAGGCGTACCTCAGGGCTCTGTTTTAGCACCATTACTTTTTTTAATATACATCAATGATCTTCCTAACCAAATCACAAGTTCCATCTGTTTATTTGCCGATGATTGTGTTTTATATCGCAAGATTGAAGGCCCTAATGATACCCTAACACTGCAGAATGATCTTAATAACATTTCAACATGGTGTAAGCTCTGGGTTATGGACCTTAACACGTCTAAATGCAAAACAATGAGAATTTCCCGTAGTATTTCAGCATGCCCTACTTATTTACTGAATAATACTTCACTTGATCAAGTAATATCCTATAAATATCTTGGTGTGCATATTACTAACAATCTCTCATGGAAAAGACACATAGAATACATTACATCGAAAGCTAACCGCATGCTTGGTTATTTAAAACGTAATTTTTCCTTAGCTCCCCCGAAGTTAAAGCAACAGCTGTACATTACTTATGTTAGGTCTAACCTTGAATACGCATGCTCCATATGGGATCCTGGTCATGCTAGTCTGACAAACATAATTGAAAATGTGCAAAATCGAGCGGCCCGTTTCATCCTTCACAACTACCATCGAACTGCCAGTGTCACTGACATGAAACGAACACTTGGCATTCCCCTTCTTTCTTCTCGTAGGAGGTTATCCCGTCTTTGCCTTTTTCATAAAATATATTATCATAACAATGAGTTGAAGTCCCGATACATCACATCCGCATCCTATATCTCCCCACGTGTCGACCACCCTTTCAAAGTTCACGTACCATCACAGCGCACAGTCACCTACTCATATTCATTCTTGCCAAAAACATCTTATGAATGGAATCTCTTGCCTGCGTCACTAGTCGCAATCAGAGACCCTGACCGTTTCCGGAAAGCATTAACGAACACGCTATAAAGCTGCATCACGCTCACAAATGCATTTACAACACACTGAAACTGCAATTTATTTCTTTACCACCTATCTCTGTACAGGTCTTTATCTCAACATTTTTTTTTTTTTTTTTCCCTTGCACTGATGTTTTCTTTTTGTGTGTGTAACTCGATAAATTTGTTTTTTCATGTATCATTTTTTTTTTTTTGAACATGTGTATTGAAAAGGCATCAGTCGATTATTTTTTGTGCAGCATGCACTGACATTCACTGTGATTGCGACGTCAAAGTGTATTTTTTCGTCCTATTTTCTTTTGTTAGTTCATGTATAAACTTATCTAGTTTGTTTCCTTTTGTGCTCTATCTCTTAGTGCCACTTTTATTTTTTTTTTTTTTTTTTTCCCTTCGATGTTACAATTTTTTGACTAAGTTTCTTTTTCTGTGTATTCCTTATAGTGTTTTCATTTACTTCAGCCCCTCCCCTCTACAATGCTTCTTGTAAGCCCTGAGGGTACCAATAAATAAATAAATAAATAAATAAATAAATAAATGTTTGATGTGAGCATGTTCTTTCAGAAAGAGCATCAAAGGCTGGCTTACATACAATAAAAATTCAGTTGCCAATCAGAACTTGTCCCATGGCCTTCATTTCTTTGTTACGTTATTCTTGTTCCTTTTGTGCTATTACTTTCTTTGCTATAATTATGTGCCAATTAGCCCTGATCAATGGGTTACTAAGATGTCATGTTTCCCGCAGGTGACTCTACCAACAGCGACAGCATGCCAGACAGCCACGACTGTGACTTTGAGCCAGCCCTGGAGTTTGATGACACTGAGCTAGTGCAGACGTCGCTGGGTGAGCCGTAGGGCTTTTATGGTCCATGAGGACAGCACACCTTTGGGATGTGAGGTTTTTGCTTCGAGAAGTGTATTTTGCTCAGAGGGTTCGTCGTTTATCATTTCCTGAACATCTTTGAACAGAGAAACCTTTGATGGCACATCTTCAACACCAGGTATTCTTTCTTGGAATAAGAACAGAAATTTATTTATTGGCTTGTACTTGTTCAGAACTTTTCTTGACACCATTGTGGAAGCAACAGAATTGAAGCGTGCCAGAATGTGGTACTTAAGGTTACTGAAAATTTTCCTATTTGTTCTTGCTGGAACAAGATGCTGCTTTACTTATTTCGAGACTTAACAGTTGCGGGAAGTCATACGTAAGATAACGTCATCTTTACAAGAATGCCTCCGTCCTTTTCTTTCCATTTCTTTTCTGCATGATCTTTTCCCAAAGTGGCGTTCGTGACGCAGCTCAGTGTGCGGTCGTCAATACGCTGTTTAGTTCTCCAAGAAGAATATGTTTGTAAATTGGCACTAAAGTTTGCACTGAATCATCGAATTGTTTGTCCCATTCACCAGTGTTATTTATTTATTTATTATTTATTTATTCAATACTGCTGGCCAGAATTTCCAGGCCTCAAGCAGGAGTGGAGGCATTACATTTTCTGCGGAAATGCACTTGAACAATAAAAAGAGCTTACAAAAAAACAGCAAAAAGATACAAATGACATGTGAGATGTAGCACTGCAATACAATATTACGGTGTGTAATGACGAACAATGGGTATGCCAACGTAAGTAGTGACACTTGATACAATGCATTGTCTAACGCTTCAAATAATGGGAAAAGAAAAGAAAACAATTGTCTGTTAAGTGGATTTCGCATTTTAACACACTCCGTATTATTAAAGGCATAACTGAAATAAAAAAGAACACATCGAGCAATGATAAGTGACTCATGAGCGAAGCTCTTCCGACACCTTGCTACAGCACTAGTGATTGAAGCGCTATCATTACGTCCCTTGAATTGCGGCAGTGAACGTGGTAACAGAAGGGCACTCGATTATCTATACAAGTAAGTTTGTTATTAGACGAGTTGGTTCGTTGTACATGAACTGATATAGTGCATTTTGGGATTAAAGAAATGTCTGCGCATATAGATACAAAAGTTAGTGCTCTGTCTCCTTGTGTCGGTCTGCTCGGTTGTTTCAATCCCATAATGCGCTACACCACTTCAAGTACGTCCCATTCACATTTTGGCGTAATTTTCTAAACAACATTGTGAGCTAGCAAAACTATAATGAGCCACAAGCCGCCACACTACTCGTGGAGCAACACGGAAGTGCGGAAGCCCCACCTTCACTCCAATGAGAAGATAACAGGTGGCAGGAAACAAGAAGGCTCATGCAGAACACGCTTTTGGAGCTAACGTATACGGTTCAAAGTGATATATAGTTGAACCATGCAACAACAAAACTGAGGGAAAAACCAACAAATGAGCAAGCACTCGGCAGAATGATTGTGTTAGGCCAGAAGTTCACTTAGCTCGCCTTATAAATCTTAGCTATGCAGTAACCACATAGATCTGAGATGAGAGATTTGAGATTTATTTATTTTCTGTACGTGCAACAGAAAAAACGAAGCAAAAGCAAAAGGCTACATAGCCTGACAGAGGCTTTTGCTCCGAAATACAGTCTGGCAAAATAAAATAAAAACTAAAAATAACATGTCATACACAACTTAGCCGAATTAGAGAACATCATTATATACAGATACAATTTGCAAATTATGATCACACATGTAACCATTACAAATATAAAGAAAGAACAGGACAGTAAATAGTAATGAAATACCTAAAAAACATCGCAATATATACAATAGGTGAGGTAAGGAAAGCATCAGCAGACACATACATTCCTAGAAAAAACAACAACAAAAGAACACAAATAGTGTACTCTAAGCAATTGGGACACAGAAAGTAATAAATAATCCAAATTTCTGTATTAAGTGTATTCAATACAATTATAAAGAAGAAATTCCTTGAACTTATTTTTGGAAGTTTTCTTATTTAGGTCAAGTACGTCACCCAGTTTGTTGAGGAGACTCGGTATTTGATAATCAATATGTTGTTGACCATAGGTTGTTCTAGTTTTCGGTGTTCTTATACTATGTGTACGGAGATAGTACTCAGCACATCGAGAAGAATCGTACATGGGGTATAGTTTATTATTTTGGATATACAATAATAACTTATAATAATATATTTGGTTTGCTTGTAATATGAGATATTTAGGGAATAACGGACGTGCGCTAAGACCTTGTGGCATACCGTAATATCCCTCGAATAGTCTTAGTACCTTCTTTTGTAGTGTAAGTAATGTTTTATAGTTTTGAGCCGTCGTTGTTCCCCAACATAAGACACAATAACTTAGCCTGGAATATATCAGTGTATAATATAACGCTTTCTTTAGCCAAAGTGGTAATAACGGACATAGTTTGTACATACATCCAACGCTTCTACTTATATCTACTGCCAATTTATTTATATGTTCATTCCAGGAAAGGTCTTCCTGGAACCACACACCCAAGAATTTCTGTACCTTGACTTGTTCTAAAGTCTGACCCTCAAAGGAGATACTTAGACTTATATTCCGTGGCTTATTAATGGGTGCAAACAATATATATTTAGTATATATATATCTGCAATGTGTTGCCAGATCGCGACATCATCGCTGATGCAATGTACGTTCCGTGGGAAATACGAATCATGCCGAAAGTGTCCAATACATCCCACTGGTGAGTCATGTTTTCCCGCAGCTTGTAGCAATGTTGGGAGTAGACTATGAAGTACGCCATTGTGGCTGTGAGAACTGCTCCTCCATCGCCAATTAGCCATGTCATTGTGTGGCCACCATTGAACATCTCAAAAGTGGCCCTTGTATTTGTTGTTCGAATGACAAGAGAAGCTTGATGTGCATGACCAAAGCCAGTTGGGCACGGTGGCCTGAGAACATCAAGTAATGGGCCGCTGTGCTGCTAGTGCAAGTAGGACCTTGTGCAAACAGAAGCAGTCTAAACATGGTGGATGAGTACTTGTTCAACTGCTTCAGGTACCATGCCAATCTTGTCAGCAAAAGTGACAGCGCTCACGCAGGTGAAATATTGTGCCACTGCACCTTATGGTGAAGCCATAAGCACATTTAGGAGTGTTCTGACCTAGTGTGCATCGATAATGTAGGGAGAAAATTCTTGCCACGTATTGTCGTTTCAGGAAACCAATTTAATGAATTCTCATCGTGGACAGGTGCAAGCTATACTTAATCTGGGTGGTCGTCCTGAACGGAAAAAATATGTTGTCTTGCAAATTAACTTGTTTCACAATTTGGTTCGGGAGACCAAAACATCAATGCTTTTTTATTTTCTTGAGATTAGCATGCTTGCCGTTTTATTCAATTATTCGGTCTGATCAGACTGTCAAACCCTTGATCTCATAATGAGGGCCTGTGCAGCACATTGTCTTGGACAATTGATGAGAAGGATGCCTATCACATTGGTTTTGTTTGCTTTAAATCGCAGTTCATGCCATCCTTGCTTTAAATAGCAGTTCATGCCATCCTGATAGCATTTTAGGCTGCATAGCTGTAAAGTTTACTTTTTTAACTTCCTCATTTTCAGAAATTTTTGTTTAATATCCATAGACAGTAAGGACATTCTTTATAAATAGCCAAAACCTTATGAATGTGACAAGCTTTTTGCAATCCATATGGCTGAAAAAAAGTTAAAGAGCAAAAAGAAAAGCACAACAAATAGTAAGTCAGAGATGAATCTCCAGTATTTAGATCATGTCAAGGTTGAAAAAAAAAAATGCACACATGTTGTATCTCTGTATACCGTAAAATAAAATACTATCAACAAGCTCCTTCGATAAACTTGAGTGGTGCGCCGAATACACAATTCACTATCTTTGACGCACCAGAGATAAGGGCTGTTAGAATGCTGCCTTGATAGTACCTTCCATTTGCGACCATGTCCGTGCAAAACTCCTCCTCTTCAGGTGCGTATGTGTTCTTTGTGGATGAGATGCACTATAAACACGATTGCTTCTGTAATTTTACCTTCGCAGAACCGATACTGACAACCATTATATGAACAGCTATACCAGTGTGCTGACGCACTGCCACTGTTTGCCGTTAGTTTGATTCAATGTGCATTAGGAAGTATACATGAGAAATTTTGCTATTTTTAGAGTGCACTCTGATGCCTCTTTGAATTTTGACCATTGTCCACAATGACAGAAAGGTTAGCTACTGTATTTACTCTCCCAATTTACCCACTCGTATAATGAACCCACCCCCACCTTGGTCCATAAAGAACAAAAAGCTTGTTTAATGTCTCTGTTCATTTTATTTTGATGTGACTAAGTATAAAACTGTAGTTTTGTTCCTGTATTTTGATTCGAATATTAGATTTCACATAGAGGAAGTTAGTGAGTAATGTCGCTGCATCTTTTATTTCAAGGCACCCATGGGAACCTGCCCATCAAAGGTGAGTCATTACTCTATGTGCAGTTGCAATGAATGTAAATAAAAGATGACCCTAAATAGCACAGTTTGCCAGACATTGCAGTGTATGATTATGTATAAACAGAACATGTATGCCTCTACGCCTCTAAAATTAGTGTGTACCAATAATGAATGCAGAACCTGTTCACAGAACCTGTCAATGGCCACGTGCAGCCAACTGGCAATGCACTGCCATGATTGTGACTACTGCCTGCATTGCGATGGGTGCACTGTTAAAGGCAGGCATAGCGAGTGACTTTGAGAGGCAGCCTAAGTTCAGTGGCTTGGTGGTAGTAGGCCCAGTAGGCCTTCACTTTCCCTCCTAAGGAAGGAGGTGGATGGAGTGCATGCCCTCCCAATGGCTTTTGTTGACCATATGTTTTTGTCTTTGCAATTGTGTAACTTACTGAGGAGCTATTCCTGGTATATCCACTTCGGTGGAGTGTACTCAGTTTTTTTTAATCTTCTCGCTAACCGAACATTGCAGTTGGTGAGCCCAATCGGAATCTCACGGTGCACCTTGATCTGCGGGACACCACGTCGGCCAATAGCCGGTACGTGAGCAGTGGCAGCAAGGGCGGCTCCTCCTCGCCCGAGTACCTGGACTCCTCGCCGTCCCTCTCGGAGAGCCTGCTGGATGACAACAACTATGAGGCCGTGCTAGGCCTCGACCTTGAACCGCCCCCTGACCTTTTACCGCCCCAGGATGGCCGACCACAGCTTGAGGACTTCACTGACATTGAATGCCATGGCATTGTCGACATTGCGGGTAGGCACAACAGCTTTCATGGTTTTTCACAATAATACCTCGACGGAAAGCTGGCACCACTGTCTATTCGAAGGGATGTGGTTGCTACGGTTTTCTTCCTGTGTTGTACCGTGTCGACAATTAGAGGACCAGTAAAAAAAGCTTAGACCTTTTTTTTACACCCCCAAATAAGTAGACCGTGGTGATCACATTTTAAAAATATTACAGTACTGTGTGTCGCACAGACCTTTGCTCTTAAAAAATTTTTTTACAATTCCTGGGCCTTTTTTTCTCTGACCAATCCCCTTCATATGTGCATTGCCTCGCCATGGTGGTCCAGTGGCTAAAGTACTCGGCTGCTGACCTGCAGGTCGCGGAATCGAACCCCGGCTGTGGCGGCTGCATTTCCGATGGAGGCAGAAGTGTTGTAGGCCCATGTGCTCAGATTTGGGTGTATGTTAAAGAACCACAGGTGGTCGAAATTTCCGGAGCCCTCCTCTACGGCGTCTCTCATAATCATTTGGTGGTTTTGGGATGTTAAACTTTACAATCAATCAATCAATCCTCTTCATACGTACAGTGGCCCCAACTGGCCCATGGGCAACCTGACGGGCCACAGAGCTCGTCACTTGGTCCTTTGCCCTACGAAAGTGTGCCTTGACCGGTGGTGATGCAGTTTTGGCTGCGCAGTCGGCATTTTCGTTTTCCTGTGCTGCCCTCTGCCATTTTGTAGAGTGCGAAATGCCGGGAGAAGCAGTTTGCCAGAACACCTTCGAGATAAAGAATCGTCTTGCTACTTCTTCACAATGGGAAGGGTGCTCCTCGCACCTTGCTTGCTCCCAGTGCCACTATGATACGTGCCCATGTGGAAGCCCTCCTCGATCATTGGCTGTGTGTCGATGACGTAACACTGAAGTCATGTCATGTTACCAAATTGGACGTAGTCGCGTGGCAGTATAATTGCACAAATCGATGCAGGAGAACACCACTGTTCACGCCATTGCCAGCGCTTGTCCTGTCCTTTTACTGTCCACAATGTTTTTTTTTCGCTGTAAGTATGCCATCTATTGCCATGATTACCTGTGAATCGTTATTAGTAAAGAAATACGGAAGCCTAAAGCAAATAAAATATTTCTAACTGAACTAGAAAAGCTGTTCCATTTCACACAGTCATAGTGATTAAGTACAGATACAGGCGGCACTTCTAATAGCCATGACAATTCATCATGAAGTATTGTCAAGTTACCTGGTAATCTAAGGGAATAAGATTATGAGTGCCTTTGGAAAAAAAAGCTTGAATGGCTCGTTGAGACTGTAAGAAGAAAAATGGACTATTTGGTATAGCAATGTTTTTTCAGTCCTCTTCCGAAGATCTTTAAGATGTCTCCTAAATATTTCCAACATTATTATGCAAACTGAGTTTGGACACTCTACGAAGCAGTAAGCAAAATGTTTGGTACTGTATACTCAATGCACGCTCAGGTAATAAGTCAATTGTTTTTCAAAATAAATTGGCAGAAGAGTAAACTCAAGTGAATATAGATGTGTGAACAGTATCAGATATCATGCAGTTAAAGGTGAGTAGAAAGCAGAGAGCTTGTTTTGGCTGCACTTTAGAAAAGACAATACTGGAGTCACCAGACTGAAAAAAAAAAAAAACCTTTTAGAAAAAACTGTTCAAAGCCTTAGGTAATCTACAATATGCAAGAAAAGGACAGCTGCAAAAGCACTTGCCTTACAATCTGTGAAATGAGCCAACTAGCCTTCCCGTAACAATATTATGATTTAAAAAGCTCTTTGAATAGGAATAGCAGAAAAAAGTGATATGGTTTGTCAAGATATTGTCTGGTAGGTGAACGCTTGTTCTAATAGATATAGCATTGGTATCCACAATGCTATGTAGTTATAATAACTGTTAGGTATTAACGTTGCAAGACCACCATATGATGGTCAGAGACACCGTAGGGGATGGCTCCTGAAATTTCGACCTCTTCGGATTCTTTAACGGGCACCTAAATTTAATCACACATGTCTCAAGAATTTTCGCCTCCATTGAAAATGCGGCCGCCACGGCCGGGATTCCATCCCGAGACCTGTGGGTCAGCAGTCGAGTGCCTTAGCCACTAGACCTGAAGGAGATAGTGTAGTTCGACTGAAGGCGATGCTATAGTTAGAATTTTAGTAATGCATAAGTCAATTGCAAATGATTTACACTTACATTTACAAGATCATTCAAATCACTCATCTGTTAATGCCATGATATGCAAAGTAACCCCAAGTACCACGCTGGAGAGCAGCCTCAGAATTTGTGTGGTCATCGCCGCAAGCATTGTGGTATACGTGGTGCTGGTACTTGGCCAAGAGTAAGTGTCATGACTCTGAAATAAATAAAATGGTAGAAGTAGATAAAACAAAAGGCATGTGGAAAAGCGCGAAATGATGTGTTTGTGCGCTTGTTTCTGCCGAGGCAGCACGAGGTCTGTCATGTTGCTCTGCTCCACCACAAAGGACACGTAAACTTCATCGCCTTCCCTCATTGGTGGAGTATGCTGGAAAGATAAAATTATGACACTACCCTTGGTTTTATTTGGGGGGCTTAGTGGCACCAGTACACGCTTGAGAAGAGAAGTTCACTCGGCGAATAATGTTTCCCACAGAAGCGTTACGATGGCAGTATCTTGTATGTTAAGATACATGACACATTATCTAATGTCATGGAAATACAAATACAGATACTCGTCTTACAAAACGTATCGCGATACATCTAGTATTACTGCCACGTTAATCTTTTCCAACTTCTGACACCACGTTCAAGTGACCGAACAATCATACTAGTGACAGTACCCATAGTAACAGCAACAGAAAAGCTTTTATTGATGTCTGCCCTTGATATATGCAAGGTGCTGCCCTCTTGCTCACTGCACCATCTTGTAGCTGCAGCACAAAGCACATGAAAGTGGTTACTGTGCATTTCATCATCAAAGGCATCACAATGTGTGCATTTGCTCGTATTCTGTGGCCACATTATTTGCGATGCCTTTAGTGATGACATCGTGCCAACTCGCCCAACATGGTTCATTTCATATCTAAGCTCAAAAACAGGAGGACCTGTATGGTTCTAAGCAGTAAATAAAGCTATGAAAGATCTGCCTCGGGAGCAAGGGTGAACTAAAATAAAAACAGTCATTTCGACGGCTTCAGCAGGTTGGATGTGTCATACAGGTTATTAGCATTGAAACAAAGCAGTTGGCCAAAGATTGAGAAAAGTGGGTGGAGATCTTTGGAATGTTTCTAGCAGATACAAGAAATGGTTCAGCATCTGCATTTTTTATGTGAGCTACTATTAGGCATGTCAACAACTTTGTAATAAAGACTGCACATTCGTAATGTGCTTTCTGTATGTCTGGTACATTGAAACTATTATGTTCTGGTAACACTGTTATAGTAAAAAAAGAAGAAAAAAACATTAAAAAGACTTGAATTGCCTTGGACTCCTCTTTTCTCCCAAAACCTAACTTGTTTCAAAAGGCATCACGCCAATAAACATGTTGAAAAGCAGCACAGGCAGGTGCATTTATGAGTAACCAATATGAAAGCGTAGCAGTTTTTTTTTAAAACATGTGTACAACTTAGTTTATGAATGACGACAATGGATTTTGGATGCCACATGTTTTGTCTGCAAGGAGGACTGAAGGCATCATCTTTGCATGCTGCTTTTGAACCTATTTATTGGCGTGACGCATGCTGAAGCAAATCGCATGTTGAAAGTTAGCGCTGTGTTCGGGTAGTTATTGTGCCCTTTGTCTTGTACCTAACATGTGCTAAGGAATGTTTTCTCTCTTGATGCAAACGAGGCAAAAGGCTACCTAGCTTTTACAACTTTCACTGTGTATCAAGAATGGCACAGTGAAAGTTGTGTTGACCTTTGTCCACCCACCAGGGTTAAAAGTGGCACTGGACCCTGGTGAGTGGACAAAGGTCAACAAATATGGTTCACTTCAGGAAGGTATCTTTCGATGAAGAATCAAGGTTTGTTTGGCAGTGTACCAGAATGCAGTTTTTTTTGTGGAATCATAAAAAATGTAGCATTACTGAAAACCAAAATGCCTCCAGTCATGTGACAAGGGAGTGCATCTCTATTTGTCAGGTCGTAATAAGCCATCTGATTCCGACATGCAGAAAAGGAGTTCCACAAGCTGGGCTAGTTGGTGATAGCTTGCAGTGATAGCTTGCACGGACGGAGCCCTTCTTGTCTCCGTCAAACGTGCCCTGCTTTGCCGTTTGGTGTAATGACGAGTGTTCCACATTCATCATCATCCCAGGTTCAAGTGCACTTATATGCCCCAAAATGGCCGGCACTGTAGCTCAGTTGGCTGAGCGTTGGATGCGTTATTTGAAGGTCGAAAGTTTGGTCTCTGCCCGAGGCAAACTCCCTTTTGTCCCATTTTCTTTCTTATGTCGGAAGTACTGCAGATAACATCCCCTGTACTTTCCTCGTCATCACTGTCATTAATATTGTGTCGAGCGAGAAAAAAACGAGCCCTTAAATTTCTGCTTTATGTCTAACCCTTTTCATTTTCATTCAGTGGCTGCCTTGTGTTGTGCATATTGCGATGTGTACGCGTACGACTACTCTGGTGCATTGGCTTGTTCAGTGTGTAACTGTTGGTTGCATTCTGCCAGGGGATGATGCTTATGGTCGCAACGTGATAGTCATCTCGGCATGCAGACTGCCACCCCACAAAGAGTTAAACCACCCAAAGTTTCTCAGGTGAGCACTTTATATAATCTTGCATTTTCAGTTTCTTCAAGTAGAGTGTGGTGATCATTATTGGTACTATACTCAATGACAACTTTTCGTGACAGTAAAGTCTCCGGGGGCAGGGCTTCCATACATCCGATTCGCTTGGCAAATGGCAGCTTGTGGCTGACTTCGGTTTTGTTCACTTGCATTGTTAACATATTTAGAAAATTATATTTATTAAAATGTGAATGGGACAAACGTTTCAATGGTTCAGTGTATATTTTAGTGTCCTACTTCGAGTAAATTTTGCTTGGAAAGCTAAACAATCTGTTTATGGCTTTACACTGACCCACTGCGTCACGGACACCACGTTTACTTTTGAAAGTGAGCAGGCTGACGAGGTTATGCTGTGTAAGAAAAGGAAATAACATGATTAAAGTACATGCTCTAACTTAACACAGCAAAATAAAACAAAATCTAGACAGATGTTTTGCCACCTATGCGGTTGGCATCCTCGGTACGCACTGGGACCAAATGTCACCCATCCTGAGCCTAATATGACCTAGATATGCCCTACCATGTCGGAGATTGTGGAAAACTTGGTAACTGGTGCTATACAGTAGAATCTCGATTATACAAATTCGAAGGGAGGATGAAAAATATTCGTATTATTCTGAATTAGTATGAACCAAAAACAACTTAAAGCTGATGTTAAAGATGAACAAGAACTTTATGGGCTCCTTGCTGAAAAAAATTGTGATGTTATTTTGAACTTTTCTGCCTTCACCGTCTCTCAATAAGATGCCGCGGTTTCCTCATTCATGCTGCTGACGCGGTGCATTCACAGTTGACATCAAAGGGAGTGAAAGCGGCTAAGTTTATTGGAAATTCGCTCACTTCGTTTAAGTGGCTGGGAAACCCCATTACGAAGTCAACACGAAAAAAATCAGTCTTGGAAAATTTACTCTGAAGAATCAAAGCAAAACCGTCAGAGTGACCGAAAAACCACGTCGGCGCCCGTCGGAAATGTTCACATTTGTTCTGCCCCTCATATACATGCCACCCCCACTGCAGCCATCGCCGTTTAAGTATTCATGTCATTTTAAGTATTCATGGCAGTGGGCACGGCGAAACGGCTGGGACCATGTCGCTTACCACGAAATTCTTCTTCACTGCACAGGTCCTCCTGACAGTGATCGCCGGATCATCAACCGTAAGCGATGCGTGCCGAGGACCAGCAGCTATCAACGCCTCCTTCGACACGTGTCCGTCTGCACCGCTATCGTTCCCCGACAAGTTCACCACCACCCCTCTGCATGGTCTGCGCATGTTAGTGACGTCACCAATCGTCAACCCTATAAAGGACTCGCTCCAGTGCTTCTTCGGCAGTGGGCACGGCGAAACGGCTTGGACCATGTCGCTTACCACGAAATTCTTCTTCACTGCACAGGTCCTCCTGACAGTGCTCGCCGGACCATCAACCGTAAGCGATGCGTGCCGAGGACCAGCAGCTATCAACGCCTCCTTCGACACGTGTCCGTCTGCACCGCTATCGTTCCCCGACAAGTTCACCACCACCCCTCTGCATGGTCTGCGCATGTTAGTGACGTCACCAATCGTCAACTCTATAAAGGACTCGCTCCAGTGCTTCTTCGGCAGTGGGCACGGCGAAACGGCTTGGACCATGTCGCTTACCATGAAATTCTTCTTCACTGCACAGGTTAGTTATTCCAACTGTAATATCAGAACGAAAAGTGAAATTTTCCTTTTGGTTGTGCCCTGCCCACGCACACTTGCTTGTATATGTTATGATTGTTATGCTGTATGCAAATTGTTGCTTTGCGGCGACATCGAGGAAAATCCTGGTCCAACTGTTGAGGAAATGTGTGAAAAACTCTTGTGTGGTCAGGCTACGATACGGGATGAACTCTCGGAAATGAAAACGCGTCTCAACGACACTGAACGAGTATTGCGGGATTACGGCTCGCAAATTCAGTCTATAAACAAGATCTTACAGGAACTTAACTTGAAGGTACCTGCCGTTACATCTCTCGAAACTTCGACTGCTTCTCTACAGACCATGATGGCGTGGCAGAACAGCAAGCTAGTAGACTTGGAGGACCGCAGCCGACGGTCCAACCTTGTTGTACATGGCATCGCGGAATCAGCTTGTGAAGAGGAAGAGTCACTGAAAACAAAGGTTATAAGCAATGTTTTTAAGAAAAAACTCGGCGTTGAGTGCAAATCAATTGCTCGCATCCACCGCCTTGGGCGAAAAGAAGGTCAGAGACCAGTTATTGCCTACTTTCAGGATTTTGTAGAAAAACAGGCTGTGTTAAAAAATGCGCATAAACTGAAGGGAACGAATATTTTTGTACAGAATGATTACAGCCAAAGCACTTTGCACAAACGCAAGCTTCTCTGGGAAAGCGCGAAACCCGAGCGTGATAGTAAAAAACGCGTCCTGCTAGTTCACGATAAGCTTAAAATCGATGGAGAAGTGTACATCTGGGACAACGAAAGGAATCGTAGAGTTCTGCTGCCCTCACAGCCTGCCTCATCAGCACAGAAAAGCCAGCGTTCACCAGAAACTGCAGCAGCGGCAACTGCAGCAGCGGCACAAAATGCGTCAAACAGCACCACGGCAGATTGACGGGAATTAAGGAGCGCCGACAAAGAACTAAGAATATTAAACCTCAACGCTCAAAGCCTTGTCAACAAAACTGATAAACTTGAATATTTGCTTTTAGAACATAACCCACACATAACAGTTATAACAGAAACATGGTTGCATAATGACATCCCCGATTCTATTGTAGTTCCTGCATCCTATCAAATCATACGCCGCGACCGCCCTTCTCGTGGGGGCGGTGTAGCTATTGTCTTAAAAAATTCCATTCCGCATGTTATTTTACCGGAGATACCAGACCACGAGAGCCTATTTTTGAATGTAAACTGTTGGGGTCATAAATTCACGATATGTGCGGTGTATAGGCCTCCAAATGCTCCGTCCAGCTATTTGCAAGTACTTCACGATAAATTATGTATGTATAAAGACAACCGGCTCATTCTATCTGGTGACTTTAATCTTCCCCAAATTAATTGGCTTAACACGAAATCAGTGTTTGATGCTGTTACTAACCCTCTTCTTGATGTTATGCTCATGTGTGACTTAGTTCAGACAGTTCTCGAGTACACAAGAGTTGCCGGAAATGCCCGTTCAATATTAGACCTTGTTTTTGTTAATTCAAGCACACCTGAATATAGTGTCTCTATCAATAGTGGTATCTCTGACCACATGAGTGTCTTGTTGTCTTTTTGTTTAGGGGGCGTTAAGAAACACCGAAAACAAGTCAATAAGGTAGTGAAAAATTATTCTAATGCCGATGATCAATCAATCTCAGACACACTTTGGAATCTTTGTGACAGCCTGCCTAGTTCCGTTGAAACATTGTGGAATACCCTGAAGTCTACCGTTCACTTTTGCATTGACAGATATATTCCTACCAGGAGTGTCCGTACTAACCAAAACAACCCATGGATATCAAGAGAAATCATTCACCTTCATCGCAGGCTTAAGCATGCCAAACGGCGCCACTCCCCTCCCAGCAAGTTAACCGCATTGAAAACTCTTCTTGCCTCCAAGCTTTCTGATGCAAAGGCTAAATATTTCTCGCAAACCCTTCCAAGTTTTATAAAAAGCTGTCCAGAAAAGTTCTGGCGTTACTTAGGTGATCGTCCTAAAGACGTCCAACAGATATCAATTAGCGGTTCTGTTACCGGTGATTCGGTTGCTATCGCTAACCATTTTAACCAATATTTTCACTCCGTTTTCTCTCCAATCCAAGATAGTACACCGTACAACATGCCTCTCCCAAACCTGTCCTCAGAATTTATAATCGTTGAGGGTGTTATTAACATGTTACTCAACCTAAAAATTAGATCTTCCGTTGGCCCCGACAACATACCCAATGCCTTCTTGCACCGATACGCTGAGCCGCTAGGGCATATTCTTACTCACCTTTTTAGGTTATCATTTGACTGTACCGAAATTCCTGACGACTGGCGCATGGCCTGTGTCGTACCAATCTTCAAAAAAGGGGACCCCTCTTTGCAAACAATTACCGCCCTATCTCCCTGACTTCTAGCATCTGTAAACTCTTCGAACATGTAGTATCAGATTTTATTGTCTCGTTTTTAGATGCCAACAATATTCTAACGCCTTGTCAGCACGGGTTCAGAAGACGCTTATCTACGCTTACCCAGTTAGTAACCACTATTCATGAACTTGCGTCTTCACTCGATAAGGCTGAACAAATCGACGTCATTTTTTTAGATTTCAGCAAAGCATTCGACTGCGTTCCTCACAGTAAACTAATCCTAAAGCTTCAAAAAATTGGCTTACCAATAACACTCATAAAATGGATCCAGTGCTATCTGTCTAACCGCAAGCAGTTTGTTAAAATCAGTAGCTGTTTTTCCGATACTCTCCCTGTAACTTCTGGTGTTCCTCAGGGCAGCGTGCTGGGACCCGTACTCTTTTTAATTTATATCAATGATATGTCTGACGTTATCGACGCATCGACGATTGGTTTAAAGTTGTTTGCGGACGACTGTGTACTCTTTAAACGAATTTCATCCTCAAGTGACCAAAGTAACCTGCAATGTAACCTTGATGCTGTCTCTGAATGGTGTGAAAAATGGTCCATGGAACTGAACTGTGACAAATCTGTATTGCTCCAGGTAACTAACAAAAAAAATGCATTCACGTCCTCCTACAGGCTCAATAACCACACGCTGAAACAAGTAGACGAATATAAATATTTAGGAGTTACTATAACAAGCCAACTAACTTGGTCCAGTCACATTACCAAAATTTGCACATCGGCCTCCAGAAAACTCGGGTTCCTCAGACACAAACTAAAAGCCGCTCCTCCACATGTTAAATTGCTAGCTTATAATTCCGTTGTTAGGCCGCAACTTGAGTACGCAAGCGCAGCATGGGACCCATTCCTTAAAAAAGACATTCACAAATTAGAAATGGTGCAAAGAAAGGCAGTCCGGTTCATCTTTAACAGCTATCATAGCCGAGCTTCTCCATCGCTTCTCATGGAAAACAACAATATAATGACCCTGGAACACAGGAGGCAGGTTGCGCGCCTAAGATTTCTGTTTTTGCTTAATTCCCAACAATTCAATATTAATCCAGGACTTTATATTCAGCCCCGCTTATCTCGTTCAACTCGAAGCACCCATGAGCACAATCTAACTCCAATTTTGGCACGCACTAATCTTTTTAAGCACTCCTTCTTTCCCCGCACAATCGAGGAGTGGAATAGATTGCCGGTTGATGTGTTTTCGGCGCGTGATGTGTCGGATTTTGAGAAGCGTGTACTTTCTGCAATATTTTAAACATTTACTGTGCCGCTATGTTTTTTTGTGTACTGCTATCTTTTTTCTTTTTTTGTTTCTTCACACTTGTTGGACTGTTTTCAGAATTGTGCTTTCTAATCCCTGCCCACCTGCTTGGTCTTCGGACTGCAGTATGTCCTAAATAAAAATAAATAAAATTTTACCCATTTCCTGAGCACTGAAGTTCATACCGTGGTCTAATTATGCATGAAAAGCACTGAAACGAAACAGTTCACACCTTTAGAAACATTATTTTGGAAGATACGCCAGCAGAAATGGCACAGCGGCGACGACAGATTCAGTGCAAAAGCAAGACAAGTTGGGGCATGCCAACTTGCTGCACCTTCTACTTCCGGTGCTCTCAGCAATCGGAATCTAAACCACTGTTTCACACCCGTGAGCTTTGACATGCTGCGCGGGTAGCTCGCAAACCACTGCCGATGTCTTTGCCGCCATGTTGAATTAGCGGCTGCCTGTTTACATAATTTGGTTTGAGAGATAGATTAGCTGGTGAAGCGAAAGCTGTCAAGCAAAAAGGGGATATGCTGTCACGGGGCGGGAAAATTGATCTCGGACCGATTTTTTTCGCTTTGGCTTCGCGGCGTGTTTTTCCAGCCTCTAGAGCAAGGGAAGTTCTGGCGAGTTTCACTGTATTCAATCCCATTCAATCCCTTCGAGGACAAGAGTGAATGGGCCTTCCTCCCACAGACAAGCCGGATTGTGGTGCTGGTGTGCAGCGGTCAATTGCTCATGCATATCACCCGTGGTGGCCGAGGAAACCGTTCGTGTAACACTGAATCACGGTGTATTTTATATAATGTAGTCCATTCCAAACAACCTTAAAGTTTGTATCATTGCAAAATTTGCATAAACGGTAATCGTATCATCGAGATTCTACTCTACCAGAAAAATAAAAAAAAAGAGGGAAGGAAAGAGACAGACGGCCACCAAACTACAATCTTGCCAGTGCAGGCTGAAAAACAGGTAACTTCCGCCCATGTGGGATGATGTGAAATAGCAAGCACAGACATGTCATCATATTGTCACAATGCAGAAACAGCAGCAGTCGAATCCAGGGAACTCACTTTAATTGTACCAGAACACTGGCAAACTGATCGGAAGAGAACCTAGTCTTCTTCTCTCGTTGCGCGTGTTCTTCGTTGTTCTCTTCGTGCTGCATATTCAATGCGGCATTTGCCCCCCTCCAGAGAGCAGCGTCCCGATGCTCTTCTACAAAAGACGGTGTAGTAGATGTATGGTGTAAATCAGTCCGAAAAGTAGGGCTTCATTCGCACAACGTGCACGATTTCTGGTTTTTGCTGGCGAGTTGTCGAGGGGCTGTCAGCAACGACCACGTAATTAACGTCGCTCAGGCGTTGTAAAACTGTGTAGGGGCCAAAATACTTCTTCAGTAATTTTTCAGACTGTCCCCGGCGGCGGATTGGACTCCATACCCAGACTTTGTCGCCGGCCCGATAGACGACATGTCGGTGTCGCAGATTATAACGTTGGGCATCATAATTTTGCTGCTGAGTGATTCGGACGCGCGCAAGCTGCCTCGCTTCTTCTGCTCGTTGGATAAAAGATGCAGCGTCCAAATCGATGTCATTGCAGTCGTGCAGTAACATGGCGTCAAGCATCGTCGTCACTTCACGGCCATGAAGGAGACTGAACGGCGTTCTTCGTGTAGTTTCTTGCTGCGCTGTATTATAGGCGAACGTGATGTACGGTAGAATGTCGTCTCAGTTCTTGTGATCCACGTCAACGTACATACTCAACATGTCGGCAATAGTCTTCAGGACTATTGCGTTGGTTTGTGGATGGTTTTGGAGGCATTGGTTTGTGGAGGCGTTGGTTTGTGGATGATAGGCAGTGGTTTTTCGATGGGCTGTTCCACTGAGCTCAAGCACTGTCCTCAGGAGCGCGGCCGTGAAAGCGGCACTTCGATCCGTTATTATGATTGTTGGAGCACCGTGCCTCAGGACGATATTTTCTTTGAAGAATCGTGCAGTTTCAACGGCGGTGCCACTTGACAAAGCCTTTGTTTCGGCATAGAGCGTAAGATAATCAGTGGCGACTGTTACCCACTTGTTGCCAGCATGGGAAGTCGGATATGGTCCAAAGAGATCCATTCCAATATGGGCAAAAGGTACCGTGGGCACTTGAATTGGTTGTAATAGCCCAGCTGGTTTTAACGGTGGCGATTTTCGTCGTTGGCAATCGAGGCACGTGCGCACGTAATGCTTCACAATAGCTGGAAGTCTTGGCCAGTAGTATTTCTGTTGGATTCTGGCCAATGTGCGTGTGTATCCGAGATGACCAGACGTTGGCTCATCTGGCAAGCACAAAGTATCTCCTCACGAAAAGACGTCGGAACAACAAGTAGGTGGGTGCTTCCTCTGGGAGAAAAGTTCTTATAGAAAACACCACTATGTAAGCAGAATGACGGCAGGCTCCTTGCAAATCTTCTAGGGACGGTTGTTGTCCGGCCATTCAAAAATTCAATAAGGGAAGCAGCTCACTGTCTTCTTTCTGCTTGCACGAAATCGTAGTGGTGTCAACGACTCCTACAAACGCCATGCTGTCATCTTTTGTGTCATCGTCGCGCTTTATCGGTGACCTTGATAAGCAATCGGCGTCGGCGTGCTGCCGTCCGGACTTATACAGGACCGTCATATCAAACTCTTGGAGGCGTAAGCTCCACCGTGCGAGCCGATCAGACGGGTCTTTCAAGTTGGTCAGCCAGCAGAGAGAATGATGGTCGCTGACTACGTGGAAGGAACGACCATAGAGGTACGGACGAAACTTCATAACCGCCCATACGACAGCAAGACACTCTTTTTCCGTTGTGGAGTAGTTGGACTCGGCGCGGGAAAGCGTCCTACTAGCATATGCGATCACACGCTCGGCTGAGTCTTGCCACTGGACGAGTACAGCGCCTAAACCCACGTTGCTGGCATCTGTATGGACCATGGTAGGAGCATCCTCATCAAAGTGAGCAAGCACAGGCGGAGTCTGCAGGCGTTGTCGGAGATCGTCAAATGCCACCTGTTGATCATCGCCCCAAGTGAACGACACGTCTTCTCTTGTGAGTGTTAACGGCGAGGCTATGTGGGAGAAATTGGCAATAAACCTTCGGTAGTATGCGCATAGGCCAAGGAAACGCCTGACTGCTTTCTTGTCTTTTGGTACCGGAAATTTTCTGACGGCCGCAATCTTATCGGGATCAGGTCGAACACCTTCATGGCTCACTGCATGGCCTAAAAATTGAAGCTCCTTGAAACCGAAATGACACTTCTCGGGTTTCAGTGTCAGGCCGGCAGACCTTATTGCCCTGAATACCGATAGCAGTCTGCTCAGGTGTTCCTCAAATGTTTTTGAAAAAACAATGACGTCGTCCAGATAGACCAGACATGTCTGCCACTTAAGGTTGGACAGAAGGGTATCCATCAGTCTCTGAAATGTTGCGGGGGCTGAGCAGAATCCAAATGGCAAGACTTTAAATTCATAAAGCCCGTCAGGCGTTACAAAAGCCGTTTTTTCTCTATCTCGCTCGTCGACCTCAATTTGCCAATACCCACTTTTGAGGTCCATTGACGAAAAATAGCGTGCATACCTCAGCCTGTCGAGTGAATCATCGATGCGCGGTATTGGGTATACGTCTTTCTTTGTCACACGGTTCAGCTTGCGGTAGTCAACACAAAATCGCAAGCTTCCGTCTTTCTTTTTAACCAGCACTACCGGCGATGCCCAAGGACTTCTTGACGGCTGGATGATGTCATCATCGAGCGTTTTCTTCACTTGTTCCTGGATTGCTTCACGCTCTTTCGGTGCTACGCGGTATGGGTTCTGTCGTATTGGCCTTGCCGTCTCCTCCGTTATTATCCGATGCTTCGTCAGTGGCATTTGACTGACCCTCGAGGTCGATGAAAAACAGTCTTTGTACTGGTTAAAAAGATCTACTAGCCGCTGTCTCTGCGCTGGTGACAAATCCGAGCTTACGTCAATAGGTGGTGGGGCTGACGTGGCTTGCGGCTCGTCCTGTTGTACTACACAGCACTCGCGAATTTCGGTGATCTCGTCGAAGTAGGCAACTGTAGTGCCTTGTGTAATGTGTCGTCGCTCGTTAATAAAATTCGTCAACAGAACCTCTGCTTCACCGCACACAACGTTGACGATACTTCTGGCAATTGCAACACCGCGAGAGAGTAGCAGCGTCAATACTTGTTCAGCGATTCCTTCTTTAGTATTCTGCTCGCTGCACGTGACTGAAACAAGGGGGCACGATAACGGAGGTACGGTCACATCGTCAATGACTCGTAGGGATTTTCGGTGTAGCGCTGCGCTTTGATCCGCTGAAAAGGTCAGTACACCGTCCGGAATATTGATGATGGCACCATATTCACGCAAGAAATCCATCCCCAAGATTGCCTGTTTGCAACGCTCAGAAAGGATAACAAAAGTTGCGACGAAGGATGCATCCCCTATCTTCATTCTTGCGGTGCACTTTCCGGTAGGTGTGAGTAGCTGCCCTCCAGCTCCTCTAATCTGCGGTCCTGTCCATTCCATTCTAACCTTCCTGAGCGTGTCTGCCAGACTCTCACTCATTATTGAGAAGTCCGCCCCAGTGTCGACCAATGCCATGACGTCATGTCCGTCAATCGTAATTGCAACTTCGGCAGTAACAACCCTATCCTTCGTCGATTCATTGAAAATGTGTCTCTCTTCGCTCGGCAGTAATGGGGGATTTTCAGCACTTCGACGATTCGCAACCTTCCCCCCTGAGGTCGCTGCTTTTAGTTTCCCCAGCGTGGACTAAGAGATCTTTCTCTTGGCATGCCAGTGGTGCTCCGTCTAGAGAATGGAGAATAACGCCCAGGAGAGGGTGAGCGTGACCGAAACCCAGGAGGAACATCCCGCGGGGTCATGACACTCGTGTCGACGTCAGGTGTTCCGTTGAAATGGCGCCGAGGAACTTAGAAGGAAACCCTTGCTACCCTGCGGCGCGATACAGGCAATACCGAACGATGTGGCCTGCTTCCCCACAGTGAAAGCACAGGGGCCTATGATCAGGGGTACGCCAGATGTCAGTTTTGCGAAGTGGTGGCCGCCTCGGCATCGAAGATTCTCTGTAGTACCAAGGCGCTGTCGGCGGATGTTGCTGGTGGTACTGATGTGGTGTCGGCACGTTCGCTGGCTGTCGGCGGACTACGTCTGCATAGCTTGCCCCGGGAGTGCTCGTGTTCGGCTCAGGAAGCGAGAGCGCTTGCCTGATCCCCTGGCGTACAACTTCCATTACTGAGGCGATCGCGCAGTCATTCGGTTTGGCGACGAGTTTCTTCACCTCTTCTTGTACGATTTCTCGTATTAGTTGGTGCAAAGAACCTTCGTCGGGTGTTGTTGCTGCGGTAGAGGCTGCCACGCTGATCGGTGCACTGTGGGTTGGGCGGTCATACTGGCGATAACGTAGATGCAGTGCGCGTTCGATAGATGTCGCCTTCTTGGAGAATTCATCCACACTTGTAGGCGGGTTTCGTACGAGGCCGGCGAACAGCTGCTCCTTAACGCCCTGCATGAGGTGGCTAACCTTTTTGGCTTCGGGCATATTAGGATCTGCTCGACGAAATAGCCGCGCCATGTCCTCAACAAACATCGTAACGGACTCATTTGGTTTCTGAATCCGTGACTCGAGGAGACGCTGTGTGATTTCTCGCCTTTCAGTGCTTGCGAACGTGTCGAGAAACTTCTGCCGGAACTCGTCCCAAGACGACCACACGCGATTCGTGAACCACGTTCGGGCTCCGTCTTGAAGCAGAAAATAAACGTAGCCCAATTTCTGTGTGGTGTTCCAACCGTTAACATTTTCTGTGTGCTCGAATTCCTCGAGCCAGTCATGTGCATCATCATATGCGTTTCCGCGGAAGTCAACCGGAAGTCGAGGGTTCAAAACAGTCACCTGTGTCGTGCTTGGGCTGGACATGTCGGGGCCAGTGCTTCCAGGCGCCGTCATGCTTTCTGGCACAGTCACGCTTTCCGGCAATGGACCAAACTCCGGGCTGAGGCCTAACAGGCGCCGGCTGCTGCGGTGAACGGGGGTGTCGATGCGCGGAAGTCTTTCTTGACCAGACGCGGGGCTGTTGTCAGGCGTCCCGAACATGTACCCAGCACTTCCACCAGTGTCACAATGCAGAAACAGCAGCAGTCGAATCCAGGGAACTCACTTTAATTGTACCAGAACACTGGTAAACTGATCGGAAGAGAACCTCGTCTTCTTCTCTCGTTGCGCGTGTTCTTCGTTGTTCTCTTCATGCTGCATATTCAATGCGGCAATATGAGCGGTTGTTTAAAGAAGGACATCTCAAATTGATAAAGTACAATAGATGTGTCACTGACACAAGCTGACCCATTAGTTCTAATATAATATGCTTCTAGCAGTTTTCTTGCTGTTTGGTCTCTGCTTTTGCCGATAATCCTAGATTGCTCAAAACGGGGCACATAGGAGCATGGCCCGACATGTGCACCATCACTATTGGCATGCTTCCCGAGACGGTCGTTAATACATCGTTCCATTTATCCAATGTAATACAGTCGAGCCCGCTTATAACGAACCTGAACGTGACGCCGCATCTGTTCGCTGTATCCCGAAGTTCCTAGTAAATGAAACACAGCTTTTAAAAAAGTTGCGAGTGAAAACGCAAACTTTTTTGCCCCAGAAGTTCGTTTTGAAAAACAGAAGCAATAAGGGCGGTCTCGAGTTTATGTAAAATGGCAGGGTGCTCGTTCGCCGAGGCCCGTAACATAAGCTGCATGAGGCACTGGCTCCAAAGTATTGTTGTTCACGCAATCCGATTCCTCCAAATCGCTGTCGCCACGTACTTCATTCACAATGCCACAATCCGTGCACGGTTTCGCAGGGTTGGCCTCATCGTCGGCCGTAATTAAACCAACGCAACAGATGTCCCACCCGCTCTCGCACATCGGAGTCGACGACGCGCTGCCACAAATCGCCGCCGCAGTTCGGAAGCTTCAGGTTCGGTATTGGGCCCGACGTCGACAAAGTCGGCCTCGCGAAAACAGTTTAGCGCGCATGTAGCCGTCACCGCCGCCCACGAAATATTCACCATCCCCACGCTCAGCTGAATACCGGGACGACCGAAGCGGCAAGTTGGCTGCCAGGTGGTCAATAGCTATGAGCAAACACTCCGCAGCGCGGCACCTAACGCACTGATTACGCTCAAGCCAAGTGGTCACACTTTTGACGTTTTGTTGAGCGGCACGAAAAAGCGTGCTAGTCCTCCCGTCGGCCATTATGACCACACACGCTCACCAAGAGCGAGCAAGACGCGCACGCGACACACGCCAGAACGCGTGGAAAAGCTATGGGCCCATTTCCAGTCAGAAAACGAAACTAATTCGAGCTAGCGTGGCGGGCGTCGCGGAGCGGTGGAGACGGGCAAAGGGGTTGTGATCAAGAGAGGAGAGCAGCTTTGCAAGAGGAGGGCAAGGAGTTGCAATAAAGAGGGGGGAGGATGCGGCGGGAGGGCGACATTGAAAACCAAAACACACGGGAAGGAGGCATGGTGGGTAGCTTGCTTGAAAAGTCCGCGAAACTCACACGTAGAAAAACTTGGAAAGAGTGCCTGCACGCGCAGAAGTTGTGCGCGGCGGTGTTCAAAGAATCGGCCGCCGTGGCGAAAAATCGTTTTGTTGCGCAGCGGGTTGGCATGGCCTCACGAACTTCGACATTTTGCGATTCGTTCCACGCAAATTAACAGCCGATTTCGCGCTTCCACACGTGTGCCGAAGGCATGCTGAGTCGAAGGCGAAGTGAGTGAGAAAAGTCCTAAGCACGAAACGAATCACAAATTATCGAGTTGGTGGGGTAGCGTACGCGCATGCACTAGACGCCGAATATCAGATACAATCGGTGGCCGACGATGTTGGTAAATAGTCTGGTCACTCCAGGCCGGCGACACCAATGACTGTGCCAGCAATCAAAAACAGGGTAGATGTCTGACCGGTCTTCGAAAGATCGGTGGCAATGTGAATGTGAAAATACGGGCCTCGTCTGGTGATGTGGGGTGCTCAGAGTAGCGGGGGGACAAAGGACGGAGGGGTGCGTTACAAAAAGCAGTTGGAACATGGAGGAAGGAAACAGCTTTCCTTCCTCCATGAGTTCGGGAGAGCGACAACTAGAGAGTCGCAGAGGTAGGGTCGCCGTTTAACAATAAGAATGTATAGGCACTTCGCCGATGCCTGATCGGTGGTCAAAATTGGTTTCCCGGGAAGTCGGCAGACCACTGACTCTGTTCGCTGTAACCGATCAGCGGTGCTCGGATACGTTCTTTGTAAGTGCGATTTTGTGCCATTGAACCAATGTATATTTTGACGGTCACGCGGATATTGTTCGTGCGAAAGTTCGTTTTAAGTGGTGCCGTTATATGTGGGCTCGACTGTACTTGCCACAGCTCTGGGGAATTTCATACAGAACACCTTCGACACTGTTCATGTGCGGCATTCTTGCTGCTTAGCGCGGGAGATTCGTGGGCACGTGTGTGCCAGTTTATTCAAGGTGGAAAACACAACAAAAATTGCAAACATAGTGGTCCTTTTCTTGAAGTTATAGCTCAGCTTTGCAAAGAAGGCATGACCTCTAGTTCAGTGCACTACTTTCTCTCCAGTGCTTTTCCTGAGTGCTGGTATTTAGCTTCCGTAGCAAAGATTCAACAACGGCATGCAAGACTGCCCGAGGAAAGCCAGCCTTTTCGAGTCTACCAATTTCATTACCCAGGCTGGTCTGCATCATGTGCAAACATGACCTGCGCAGCGTGGATTGAAGGCAATGCTGGGCAATACTACGTTTCACAGCCTTGGAATGCGCCGAATGATATAGCAAAAGCTCTTTTTTACTGTGAGGCGTGTAAGCGCAAGACACATGATCGCTTTTCATGGCAAGGTTAATGTCTGAAAACAGCAAAACATTTCGGTTGGAAGCCCACGCATGAAGGTTAGTTCTCTGGCATTTGTCTTAAGGGGAGACACTGGTCTGAGATTTTTTTTTAATTTTCAGTATTTCCAGCTGAAGTTTTAATACAATAAGTATTTTTCACAGCTGAAAACAAATATGCAATTAGTTTTTCGCTATCACTTTTAGATTTTTAAATATTGACTGTTACATAAACTTGCATTCTGCCCAGCCTTTTGACATCTTCCTCATAAAATATTGCTACAAGTTTGATATGACAGCATTCCATGAAGGCCAGGGAGTGCAACAAAACCATAATTTTATTTTTAGCTTCTTTGGTACCAGAGTTATGGCCTTAACAAGTATACTCATTAGAAATCTTAAACTGTTGCTTAAGTTTGTTGCTAATTAAATCACTATTGTAAATAAAAATATTACGTTTTCTTGGTTTTCTTGCACTAATCAATGTATAAGCTTTCAAATGCTGCAAGAATTATCAAAATCCGACTGCTACATCAAAAGATACTGTGGGCAATGGCTTAGGGTGTGATGAAAAATGTTGTTTTGAGAAAACGAGAAAAGAAGTTTAGGAACATGCTGAGCACTTATATTTAACAAGAAAAGGTGTGAATCGGTGTATTAACCATGTTAGAAACCACCAGGAATGTAATCATCATTATTCTCCTTGGTGCGCTTTCATTTCATGGCATGCTTGAAGTTTTCAGCATGCTCATGCTTCTTCTCCGATGCCACTAGTCGGCGACTGACCTTTTCTGAGCATCTTTCAGCGGCCACAACACTCTGCTGCAGGTGCAGCTCCTTCAATATGGCGGCATCTCTCTCCCTTTGCCAGCGTTGAACCTTGCGACAGCTTTGGCCACAGCAGCTTCAACGGTGAAAAGCGATGCGTGTTTGTTTTTGGACACGAGCGACCACATGACGGTGTGCAGGCTCTCGTTTGAATTCTGTGTTTTGCCTCCCTGACAATGCTCCAGCAATTTCTTGTCAGAGAGGCGCGTGTAAACAGGCCGCAAGGCATCAACCACATACTTCGGCAGGTTGTAGCGATGATTCGGAGGAGTCTCCTGCTTGGCAACAGCCTTGTTGTACTTGCACCATGACTCTTCACCAGTTGAGCAATGAGAGTGCTGAGGGCTTGCATCAGTAGATGCTACGTGATAAAAGGTTGCCCAGACAGCATTATTCATGGCCTCAATGCTTCCTTGGTTGCTTTGTAAAGCCCATCCATGATATGACGTGAGCTTTGTGACCAGCTCGCCTGTCAATTTGCCCTTGCCGCCAAGACTTGACTTTCCTTCGGCTCTTTGTTTTTGCAGGAGGTTTCGAAGTGCTGTGCCCATGCGCTTATACACATGGTTGACACGTCCTCTTTTTCTATTCGCACGAAGCCGTATACCTGTGCCTCCTGCAGGCTGTTGAAGGCCGGGCTGTCTCCATCATACAACATGGTTGCGTAGCGGAGCCCATGTCTCTTCAATGAGCGGCCAAATAAAATTTGTGCTGCTTCCACCTCCATTTGTCCTGGCTTACTGGAGGTATTCTTTTGGCAAGTGTGACCAGCTAGCCACTCGGCATACCTTGGGTTGTCCTCCTTCGGCCCTAGCTGGCAGCCCAAACAAAAGTTCGATAGAACGATGAAGTCGAGCACATAACTCGTGAATAGTTCAATCACGGTCCCTACACAAATATAGGATGAGTGGCCTCTGGTCAGCCAAGTCCCATCAAAGGAAACGGCGATATTTCCAGGATTTCTGTAGTTGAGTTCGTAATACACCGTTTTCACGGTGCCCGCGCAGTCGTCAATAACGCGCGGCAGCCTTCTGCGCGGCAGGGTTCATTTTCAATTTTACATAATCCTGGTATGTCTTAGTGTGCAGGCCTCTCCATGAAATATTTAGGGCGGAAAAAATATCGTTGAGCGCAGTTTGCCCGTTTCCTGTGCTCATTGCCGCGCGAACCGCGAGCACGTTAATTTCGAAGGGGCCGTGCTCTGCGTCCCCCCCTGCTCTCAACGAGCTCCATACGGTCCTCAGTTTACCACACTCGTCACATGTGAGAACAAGTTTCGCGGCTATGCCATATTCGCGGTCTTCCTTGGAGATTCTCACAGGCCCGCCACACACACCGCACTTCATACACTGAAGAAGTTCGTTGACCAACTCTAAGCTAACGACGGTGAACGGTGTACCAGGCGTTGTGGCTCCATCCGAGTCTCGAAAAAAAGACCGCTTGCGTTTTGTGGCAGACTTCGATGAAAGATCTTGCAGAACGTCGCTCGCATGACACTCGATGGCCACTTTTTCAGCGTCGAAAACCAGGGGAGTGTCGACGCGCACAGCTCTCGTGTGATCTTGGGGACGCGGCTATCGCGTCCGTGATCGCGGGTGCCGCGGCGGTGATAGTGCTGGCACAGCCTGCTTCTTCCGAGTTCTCGGCAGTAGAAGGTCTCGCTGGTGATAAGGTGCAGGCTCTCGGACGCCGTTTTCGCCTTTTTCCGAACGCATGAGCACTCCGGAACTTCTGATGACCGCCTGCCATTGCACCGAATGCACAGCCGTTGTTAGGCCTTTAGGCAAAATGGCGGCTTGCACGCCGCTGTCTAGCAGAGGAATCCCTTCGCGTCCAATAGGAAACCGGGAACTGCCCCACGTGACAAAAACGCACCAATGATGCGCGAGTATTCAGTTTTTCTTTATACGCGATAGCTGCGTTGTTGCTAGACGAAAAACGTTCCTCTGCTAGAAACACATAATAGAAAAATGCATCTTTAAAATGAGATCAAAATGGCCGCGCTACTTGGTGCGGTTCTCACGCGCTGCGGCGTTGAATACGACCGCTTTTGAGGTGGTTTCGGAAGTGAAAATGGTCATCAAACTGACTTTGCGACCCAATAACTCGACAAATACGCATTACAGGGCTATAATATTTTAGGAACAGCTTCCTTAGACCTTAATGATTATGAAAAAAAAAATACTTAAAAAAATCGGTTTTTTGGAAAATTTTCGGTCTCTCCTTAAAGGCATTTAAAGTGAAGTCCACCATTTCATGGTAGGGCGCAGGGCACGTCTTGTTTAAAACAATTAAAAAATGGTCAGCATATTTTAAAACATAAAATGGATGTGGTGAATTAGAAACACACTGTAGTGCCTGGCCAATGAGTAATGAAAAAAAATGTCACATAAAATTGGCGCTACACTGGACCCGATACAGATGCCCTTCTTTTGCAAATACTATGTGTATGCCACCATCGAAAAAAACGAAAGTACTTTTGAGGTACGCTTCCAGAACAGTAATGAAATGAGGTACTGACATTTCAGCACGAGCAACAAAATCATCCTCGCCACTTTCTTCAATGCACAACTTAACTGCAGCAAAGAGCTCAGGATGTGGAACTGAAAAAAGAAGATCATTCACATCAACAGAAAAAACATATCTTGTGTTATCTTTCCGACAAAAAAACTTCATAACTTGATCAGAATTTCTTATCAGTGAAGGGTCGTTAACAAAAAGGCACTTGTGTGACATTAACGGAGAGCCACTACAGTAAAATTTCGGTAGAACAAACATCACATTAACGAACTTTTCAGATTAACAAACTTTTTAAAAATCCTGCGGTGACTGCTAGTAGTTTCAATGTAAGGTTATTTCACTACTACGTTCAGGATACCGAACTTTTCAGAATAACGAGGGCTAATTTAGCTCTGCTATATATTAACGATGCCTCAGTACCATGAAATCTGTCGCGCCCTAGTGCCCTAGTGTTCTGAAATTCGTCGCGTCCACCAGAGTGGTACCCAAAAAGGCGACACATCGAACGAACACCTTGCTTCTCGGAAGACGCCTGGCAGTGTGAAGGAAAACAAAACAAAACAAAACAACAAAAAGATGACTTTCTTTTTTTTATTATTTAAGCGCCAACGCTGCAGGTTTACAGTCGCAGAGGTGAGGGGCAATGGCAAGGTCAGTGAGGCTGAGTGGGAGTTCCAGAGCAGAAAACATGGGCGCCGAAAACCTGAGACAGCGAGGGAACAGAGAACGAAACGCGGGGAATTTTCTTTTTTAGCTCTTTCTTTTCTTCGGAAGAGGCGATGACAGGCAGGAAGCTTCAGGCTTTTCTTATCTTTGTCACTTCTACATGTGATCTAGGAGGCCGAAGGGTTAGTAGGTGTTCTGTGAGGAGGCCTTGTCAATCGTGATTACTTATCGTCATGTCAGTTCGGTGATTACTTATCGCGTCCGCAAATCAAGTTGGCTTTCGCGCTGTGGTGCTACTGTGAGTTCATCTCTTTTTGTGACGAAGAAGTGGAAACAGTTTTCCCTAAGGAAAATGTGGATGAGCTAGAGGCCTTCGCGCTGCAAAGTTTGTGCTGCACGTGTAAAAAAAAAGCAAAAAAACAAATTACAGACTTTAAGGAAACGTGCATTTCTTGGTGTCCACTTGCGCATTTCTTGGTGTCCACTTGCGCATTTACTTTTTATCGTGCAAAACGTTTCCTTAAGGACCTACCGTTGTAAAAATAAGTCGTTTTGGTC
Organism: Rhipicephalus annulatus; assembly: GCA_013436015.1. Taxonomy (NCBI): domain Eukaryota; kingdom Metazoa; phylum Arthropoda; class Arachnida; order Ixodida; family Ixodidae; genus Rhipicephalus; species Rhipicephalus annulatus. Next base: position 309,423 of record WOVY01010793.1, on the reverse strand, counting down.
AGTGGAAAATAAGTATTTATGGATAATTTTTAGGCTTTTACTATAACGACCTTTCGAAATAACGAACAAATATTCGCGGTACCTTGAAGTTTGTTATACCGAAATTTTACTGTAACATCCTGTTGCCAAGCGCCTCGTTTACTAATCAATATTCGGAAAGGGATATCCACTTTGTGCGTCTTAGTGCTGAAAAAATCTATTAAGCTTTGGACTTAGAAATCTGCTTTGACAAATGTTCAACGACAACTTGTTAAAGTTTGCTGGCATTCTTCTTCTGTTTTGCCAGGCTCGCTTTTACACTATTGAAGTTCCTATTAACAGCCTGCTAGGCTTCTTTTTCATTAAAGACAGTTGTAGACAAAATCACGAAACTATCTTCCTTATCCGATTGCATTTAGCAAAGGTCATTATCCCTAAAAAGGAAAGGAACTGGACATCTCGTGCGCGCATTTAATTATGTAGCGTCTTTTTTCAGGGATAATGGTGTTTGTTTGATGCATTTTTTTGTTCCATTTCTCTCTAATCTAAGTATACTCCAATTAGTGTTTTCAAGCAACATATTTGGATGTACTTGGCATGTTAGCATTTATTTTTTGGGGGCACGTTTCATAAGACGTGAACAAATGACTGTGGTCCCTTCAATTTTGTCTTAACGTGAGTCTAGTGTAGTGCGCATGCCATCTTATTACTATATTTATTCGGCATCATACCTACATGTACAAGCAAAATGAACACAACATAGCGGCAGCTGCCTAGAAATGTGCAAGTACAAGATACGATCCGGTGATGATCAGGGTTTTTAAGCTCTGCAGTACCCTGTAGGTCCGACCGCATGTTTTTCATGCACTCGCTGCTGCTGCCTGCGTGGAAGTGATGGGTTCAAATGCATGTCATCCACAGAAATGAGAAAAGCACTGCTCTTACTGCATAAGCCGAAGGAAAGATGTGCAGCAAACTGTGTATGGTTGCAATCAGTGCAGCTGCTCAAGGAAATCTCACAGCACAGCCAACTCACAAATGTGCACGAAGTATTCCTGCACTGTGTGAGCAGCGCACAAGTTTCTCAGAATTTTCCTGACACTGCAGCAGGTGACCATATTCTCACGGGGTCGTGACGTGGCCGAAGACAGAAAACTTGGTGTTGGGATTTAACTGTTTATTTGGGCGAACCTGTGCCTGGTAAAGGGAAAGTCTAATTACAGCAGCAGTCTTGCACAGATAGCAGTCTCGGACTGATAGCGGCGAACGCAGCGTCGGCCTTCGATCAACAACTGACAAGCGGCGAAGCGCGTCGGCATTTATACCCTTGCCGTCGAATGTTGTAGCGTTATCGCTGGCGGTGGCGTAGGTTCCAGAACAATCTGTACCGTTCGCACAGTGGGCGTGATCTTATCAAAATGATCTACTACAGTCCGGAACCTTCTCGAAACCTGCAGGCGCGGTTTGTGCCGAGAATCGTGTGGTGTTTCGGAACGATATCAAAAACTTGGGAAATGGAACGTGGCATTGTCCCCCTCTGAAAAAAAAGGCATCGTCCCGATGCTTTAACTAAAGATGAAGGTACAATAATAATGCAAGAAAGTACAATTAATAAATTACAATACAACAATAATACAAAAAAACACTATTTCAGTTTGTTAACGTGCATGAAACGGCTTGAGGCGCGCGACATGGACGACTTCAGGTCGCGATCGGCGTCGTTGAGAGTTCGTGATGCCGTCGGGGACAACCTCGTAATCAAGTGGGCCGAGACGTCGAACCACCTTGTACGGTCCGAAGTACCGTCGCAGAAGCTTTTCACTTAGTCCACGTCGGCGTATCGGCGTCCACACCCAAACATGTTCACCGGGCTGGTATTCCACGAAACGTCGTCGAAGGTTGTAACGGTGGCTGTCGGTCGTCTGTTGATTCTTGATATGGAGACGCGCAAGTTGTCGGGCTTCTACGGCGCGTTGAAGGTACTCGCTCACATCGAGGTTTTCTTCGTTGGTGACGTTGGGTAACATGGCATCGAGCGTCGTTGCCGGGCTCCTTCCGTAGACCAATTTGTATGGAGATATCTGTGTCGTCTCCTGCACCGCCGTGTTGTATGCGAAGGTCACATACGGAAGAATGGCGTCCCACGTCTTGTGTTCGACATCGACGTACATTGACAGCATGTCGGCGAACGTCTTGTTAAGCCGCTCGGTGAGGCCGTTGGTCTGTGGGTGGTACGCTGTCGTCCGGCGGTGGTTTGTTTGGCTGTATGCCAAGATCGCTTGAGTTAAGTCAGCAGTGAATGCCGTTCCTCTGTTGGTGATAAGAACCTCCGGGGCGCCGTGACGTAGGACGATATTTTTGACGAAGAACTTAGCTACCTCGGATGCACTGCCTTTTGGCAGGGCTTTTGTCTCGGCGTAGCGGGTGAGGTAGTAGGTAGCTACCACGATCCACTTGTTTCCGAAAGCCGACGTCGGGAACGGCCCCAGTAGGTCCATACCAATCTGCTGGAAAGGTCGGCAAGGTGGATCAATTGGCTGCAGAAGTCCCGCTGGCCTTGTCAACGGTGTCTTGCGTCGCTGACAGTCCCGGCATGTCCTCACATAACGAGTGACGTCGGTGGTAAGACGGTCAGTAGTACTTTTCTTGTATCCTCGCGAGCGTGCGGGAAACACCGAGGTGCCCTGCCGTCGGATCGTCGTGCAGGGCCTGCAGGAGTTCTGGTCGTAGAGCTGAAGGCACCACAAGGAGGTACTTAGCTTGAAGCGGTGAAAAGATTTTCTTTTGTAGAAGACCGTTTCGTAGAAAGAACGACGCAAGTGCGCGCTTGAATACCTTCAGGACTTCGGCGGTCCTGCCTTCGAGGTATTTCATTAGGGCCTTAAGTTCCGGGTCGGCCCGCTGTCGTTCAGCGAAGTCGTCGATAGTTATCGTTCCCAAGAAGTAGTCGTCATCCGGGTCGTCGGGTAGCGGGTGGTCAACTGGCGCACGAGAGATACAGTCAGCGTCGGAGTGTTTTTTGCCGGACTTGTAAATGACAGTAATGTCATATTCTTGAAGTCTCAGGCTCCATCGTGCGAGGCGACCTGAAGGGTCCTTCAAGGTGGCTAGCCAACACAAGGCGTGGTGGTCGCTCACAACTTTGAAGGGCCTGCCATAGAGGTAGGGGCGAAATTTCGACGTAGCCCAGATGATGGCGAGGCACTCCTTTTCTGTTGTGGAATAATTTGCTTCTGCTTTGGATAGCGATTGGCTGGCGTAACTAATAACCCTTTCAAGTCCGTCAGCCCTCTGCACAAGAACGGCGCCAAGACCTACGCTGCTTGCGTCAGTATGTATTTCTGTCTCGGCGAATTCGTCGCAATGGGCAAGTAACGAAGGCATCTGGAGGCGATGTTTAAGCTCCTGGAAAGCGTGTTCCTGTGGCGTTTCCCACTTGAACTCCACGTCGGCCTTGGTAAGGTTAGTGAGAGGATCGGCGATGCGGGCGAAGTTTTTCACGAACCGCCTATAATAGGCGCACAGGCCCAGAAATTGGCGCACGGCCTTCTTGTCAGTGGGCGGTGGGAAGTCGGCGATGGCGGCTGTTTTCCGTGGATCGGGACGAACTCCAGACTTGCTGATAACGTGCCCCAGAAACAAGAGCTCCTCATACGCAGATCTGCGTTTTTCTGGCTTCAGTGTGAGTCCAGACGTCTTGATGGCTTGAAGTACAGCTTCAAGGCGCCGTAGATGCTCGTCGAAACTCGAGGAAAACACGACGACGTCGTCCAAGTACACAAGGCAAGTCTGCCACTTGAATCCTGCCAGTACTGTATCCATAACGCGTTGAAAAGTTGCAGGCGCTGAGCAAAAGCCGAAGGGCATCACTTTAAACTCGAAGAGGCCGTCCGGTGTTATAAACGCCGTCTTCTCTCGGTCTCTTTCGTCGACTTCGATTTGCCAATAGCCATTCTTGAGGTCCATTGACGAGAAGTACTTGGCGTTATGGAGCCGATCAAGTGCGTCGTCTATTCGTGGGAGAGGATACACATCCTTTCTTGTGATTTTGTTCAGGCGGCGATAATCGACGCAGAAACGTAGGGTCCCATCCTTTTTCTTCACTAACACCACGGGGGATGCCCACGGATTCTTGGACGGCTGGATAATGTCATCTCGCAGCATTTCATCAACTTGTCTCTTCATGGCCTCACGTTCTCGCGTCGAAACCCTGTACGGACTTTGACGGAGTGGTCTGGCATTTTCTTCGGTTATGATTCGATGTTTCGTGATTGGGGTCTGCCGAATTTTCGATGACGACGAAAAGCAATCTTCGTATTGCAGGAGCAGGGTGTTGAGCTGTTCTTGCTTATTGTTCCGAAGTCTGGGACTGACGTCGAAAGCTATGGGAGGGGCTTGGTTCCTCTGAGCAGGTTCCGCAGAATCGGCGAGGGCGAAAGCACTGGTGGCTTCGACAATTTCTTCGATGTATGCGACCGTTGTTCCTTTGTTCACATGTTTGTACTCATTGCGGAAATTCGTGAGCATAACCGTTGCTTTGCCTCCCCGCAGCTCTGCAATTCCTCTTGCGACGCAAATATTTCGGGTGACCAACAGATGCTGACTGCCTTCAACGACGCCTTCCAAGTCAGGTGATTTAGGAGCGCCGACTGAAATAATGACGCTTGAGCGAGGCGGAATGGTGACTTGTTCTTCCAGCACATTCAAGGCATGGTGTCCCGACGGCGTGCGTGGCGGTAGTGCTTCTTCTGTGGATAACGTTATCGACTTTGTTTTTAGGTTGATGACAGCACAATGGAGGCATAAGAAGTCCATGCCAAGGATGACATCTCTCGAGCAACGCTGTAGGACTACAAAGTCTGTAGGATAAATACGGCCGTTAATGGTGACTCTCGCTGTGCAGATTCCTGCAGGCGTTACGAGATGACCTCCGGCTGTGCGGATTTCAGGGCCTTTCCAAGCTGTCCTAACTTTCTTCAACTTTGCGGCGAACGACCCACTGATGACAGAATAGTCGGCTCCAGTATTGACGAGAGCAGTCACGCTGTGGCCGTCGATAAGAACGTCGAGGTCGCTAGTTCACCGTCTCGCATTACAGTTAGGGCGCGGCGTCGGGTCACGGCTGCGTCGGCTTGTTCCGCTGCTTCCATGTTGCGTCGTCCGGCCACCTTCGGTAAGTGAGCTTTTGCCTTCAGGGCTTTGCCTGGTTGGTGTTGTGTTCAAAAAGCTCCGTCGCGGCGGCGTCGTCGGAGGAGGATCTTCGGTAGTTCGTCGCACAGCAACCGCACCTCCATCGGTTGCTGCCCTTAGTTTCCCGGATACGGGCTAGGAGATCGGCTCCGCGTTGGGCCAGAGTACTGCCGGAGGTGCGGTGATATGCGGCGGCTGTGCGACGGCGAACGGGAAGGACTTCGTGGTGTCCATTGAGTTCCTGCCAGGTAGTCGGCGATGTCACGTGGCCGATCTCCTGGCTGCGGACGCGGTGCATTGACGGCGAAGCCACGCAGTCCCATCTGTTGGTACTGGCAACGGTGGTATGTGTGCCCGGCCTCGCCGCAGTGGTAGCAGAGCGGGCGGTTGTCAGGTGCACGCCAAACGTCCGTTTTCCTCTGTGCACGGCGCTGGCCCGCTGAGGAACGGTAGGACGTCGGTGGGGGTGGTGGCGGCGGTGGCGTCTGGCGACGGAAGTGCGACGGGGCGGCGTTTTGGCGTGGACGGGGAGGAGCGTTGTGGCGCACTGCAGCGGCGTAGCTCATAGTTTCTGGCTCGGGTGGCGGTGTTTCAGGAATTCGAAGCGATTGCCGGACTTCTTCTCGCACAATGTCGGCGATCGAATCCACTTGAGGCTGCGCCGAAGGCAACAGTTTGCGCAGCTCTTCCCGCACGATCGCTCGGATCGTTTCACGCAGGTCGTCGGAGTCAATGGCTTGAGCAGCAGCGCATTCTGGAGTCAGGCGACGATTATACTGTCTGGTGCGCATGTCCAGCGTTTTTTCGATGGTGGTCGCCTCGGATACAAATTCTTGGACGGTGTTCGGTGGATTCCTCATTAGTCCTGCGAAGAGCTCCTGTTTGACTCCTCGCATGAGGAAACGAACTTTCTTTTCTTCAGGCATGTCTGGGTCAGCGTGACGGAATAGGCGGGTCATCTCCTCTGTGGAAATTCCAACCTTTTCATTTGGTAGCTGAACCCGGGTCTCGAGTAGAGCAGCGGCCCTCTCTTTGCGAGCGACGCTCGCGAACGTTTGCAGAAATGCGCCGCAGAAGACATCCCACGTTTGGAGCGTGGACTCCCGATTCTCTAGCCAGGTCCTTGCGGTGTCTTCCAGGTAGAAGTACACACGACGGAGCTTTTCTTCGTTGTCCCAGTGGTTGAGGGCGGCCACACGGTCGTATGTTTCTAGCCAGGTTTCCGGGTCTTCAAACGATGAGCCATGGAACGTTGGTGGTTCCCTGGGTTGATGAATGACGATCGCGGGCTGGGACGCTCCGGTTGTCATTGTCGCTGCAGTCGAGGTCATGGTCTTGGTCTTCCGCGCCTTGTCTTGTAGAAGGCCGTACTCCGGTGGGAGACCTTGCTGTCGGCGGCTTGTTCACTGCTCTTGGTTGGCGTCGGTGTCTTCTCCGCGACGGGGGCTGGGTTCACGGCTTGACGGGGGCGTCCGGTACATGAACGAAGCAGCACCTCCACCAGATGTCACGGGGTCGTGACGTGGCCGAAGACAGGAAACTTCGTGTTGGGATTTAACTGTTTATTTGGGCGAACCTGTGCCCGGTAAAGGGAAAGTCTAATTACAGCAGCAGTCTTGCACAGATAGCAGTCTCGGACTGATAGCGGCGAACGCAGCGTCGGCCTTCGATCAACAACTGACAAGCAGCGAAGCGCGTCGGCATTTATACCCTTGCCGTCGAATGTTCTAGCGTTATCGCTGGCGGTGGCGTAGGTTCCAGATCAATCTGTACCGTTCGCACAGTGGGCATGATCTTATCAAAATGATCTACTACAGTCTGGAACCTTCTCGAAACCTGCAGGCGCGGTTTGCGCCGAGAATCGTGTGGTGTTTCGGAACGATAACAAAAACTTGGGAAATGGAACGTGGCAGTATAAACTGTCACCTGTTAAATGTCTTGCACTGCTGCAAAAAGAAACAACAATTGGTGAACAAGTGTAGACTTTTTGCTGGGCCAGTGTGTTCATGTTCCTGTACAAGCCAAATAACATACAGCAGTGAAGAGATTGGGTTGTGTTGAACCTAGTATATTTTCACAGGCTCGGAAGCCCTACAAAAAAGGGTGAGGCTGTCTAGACTGTGAAAATGCCTAGAAAACACAAGAAAGAAGGTTTTGTGCACAGCGCCTGAGTTTGTGTCTTTTTATCTGTGCATCATTGTGTTATATTGTGCACTGCTTCTTTAAAAATCATGGCTCTCCGACTAGGTCATGTGTATATAGCGCTGCAAAAGATTTTATGCATTGTTTGGATGCACTGCAACTCGAATCAAAGCATAATTTGTGCATTATAGAGGCCAGCACTGCAGCATAAGTTTTCTCACCTGCTGCTCAAAGGGATGGTTTAAATCACGCAACTGCGGAGACATTTTGATTCTCGCTAAGACACCTTCCCACATGTTAACTGTTACAAAAGGTGATGTTGGTGCAGGTACCTGATGCACACCCTGGACCAGTTTGTAGAGAGTGACTACACGTTGGTCTACTTCCACCATGGCCTCAACAGCAAGAACAAGCCGTCCCTGGGCTGGCTTTGGACCGCATTCCGCGCATTTGACCGCAAGTACGAGGCCTCGTAGTTTGCCTCATGGCTTGCTCCCACCATTTGTCTCGCATGCATGTTGCACGAAGAGAAAAAAAACACATTCTCATTCATAGTTCGGCAAAGTAAATGGAGTTTACTCAGACTCGCCCAGTAGGTATTTTTTTTATCTTACGACTAACTCAGACTCGCCAATATTTTTGTCTACCAGATGCACTCATGCTTATACAGTATATAACCTCGTTACAACAGATTTGCTTACAACAAATCTTTGAATACAACATACGAATCAGTGTCGTTATGTCGGCCACCTTATTTGTTAGATTGATTAGCTTCATTTACTACGGATTATCATACAACGAACATTCAGATATAATTCACTAAAATGTGAGGCCAGTATTGTGGTGAAGACTCCCTTACAGCGGACTTTTTTACGGCGGATGTCACAAATTCAGCAACTTCCGACTCAAATATCGATAGACGTTCGGGACGAAAACAGCACGCTGCAAAGACTGACTTATCTATTTAAAAATGAAGGCCGCTGATTCGCAGTCTGTTAATGGTCAGTTATGTCTATCTTAAAAGCGGAAAATCAGCGGGCAGCATCCTTGGCCTTGTGGTATGGGGCGCCAACACGTAAAATTGCTAGCCGCTGCCACAGGTGGTTGCTACATACCAAGTTGGCCTGGGGGTCTGCCGCCGATGTGTAAAATGCCCATACACGATTTTCAGGAGCCAGCGGACGATGTAATTCGTCGATTTGGACAAAGCCTGTTACGGCCTTTTCTCTTTCGCATGTCCGCTAACACGATGGTCTTGCCCGCAAAGGGAAGTTAGGCCTAGCCATGACTTTGAGCAGAAATCTCAGTTGCAATGTTTGTGGTCACGGTGTTTCAAATTATGTCATGTTCGATTGTTAGTATAAAGAGTTGTCCCGCAGTGGTCTTCGTCCCAAGGTCAGAGTGCTCATAAGCAGCGGGTCCAACAAGATGCTATCACAGTGGGTCTGAAAAGAGTGTTTGGATGTTCGCCACAAGTTCGGTGCGCTATTGTAATCTCATAACTGAACTTCCGCTTGCAGCTGCCTTGATTATATTGCGACCAGTGACCACAGAACGGATGCAAGAACATCACTAAGTAGCGCGATTTTCGATGGTTGTGCCGTTTAGGATCTGCAAGTTTCTGAAAAACGTCGTTTTTTAGTCACTTCCGAAATAACTATTGTGATAAGATTACTTCGCTGTTCCGGCGCCCGGGGTCCTCGACGTTTGCAACGAAATAAGTACGGCGCACATGACCAGCCAATCAGTGTGGAACCCGCCAACGTACGTGTGTGTGATTTGGTCTGGCGACAGTCATAGCCCAGTACTACCTGGTTATCACAAGTGGCGACGAGGTCGATAGACGAACCAGACCGGCACAACACAATCACATGTCGTCATGCCTGTCGTTGGGAAGCTGGATTCGTTTGACCCAAGTACATCGGAGTAGGCGAAATACCATGAGCGGGCCGAGCTGTACTTGATCGCGAACAGCATTCCGTAAGCGGGCCGAGCTGTACTTCATCGCGAACAGCATTCTGAGCGACAAGCAGACAGCTGTATTTCTGACATGCTGCGATCCAGAGACTTAGTATTCTCTGCTATGAGGCCTCCTTGCATCAAGAAGGCCCACCCAAGCAGGACTGACCGAAACTTTTACCACACTTGGCAAGCACTACACCCCACGCGTATTAGAAGTAGTGGCAAGTTTCATGATGTTTTCTCGAGGCATCGAAAATGGGGGGAGTCCTTAATACATTGTCTTGTTGAAGAGATTAGCCGAAGACTGCAATTTCGCAACATTTCAACATCGCATTTTGCCCAACCAGATAGTCGGCAGAACCATGCAAACAGGGCTGCTGAAACATGTTTAACCTTCAAAACTGCGAAGGACATTGTTGTAGCTATGGAGGCTGCACGTTAAGATTTCCGCAGGGGTGCAACCGCTGTGCCAATCGTGCCAATTTGATACGATTCTCCATTTTTTGCGCCGAGCTGCGCCAAAACTATGACATTTACCGATATTGTGCCATGCTGAGCCAAAACACCTGACCAACCTCAAAATGTTCTCAGTTGCGCTAGTTTCAGCGAGAAACAGAGGCAACGTTGGCCACCTGTGTTAGCGTCAGCAATTAATCGATCCAGGGATACCGGCGCACAGACCCAAATCCTGAACTACAAGGTAAGATAGTACGTATATACTCATTAGGCCATGACACTCGTGAAACGCGATCAACCACAAAAAGTAACAACAACGCACACAAATTGGTCTGCTGACCGAAGTGGATATTTATCAGCAAGACGATGCAACTTCAAGACAAAATGTGTACAGAAAACGCCATGAGACGCGTGTATAGCATGTTAAGAACTAATACTGGAAGCGTAGGCCACCGTTACTGCGCGAACAAACTCGACTTGCTGTGAACGCTGGCATTGTCGGCAACTACATTAGTTGCCATAGCAACGACACATGTGACAGATATCTGGTGCCGTCGCCGGGCCAACGGGCTGTTGTCTTTTTTACTTTATCTAGACAAATGTGCCTTGCAAGCGAGCGGAGTTGTTGTGTTCTAAGCCTAGCCCCATCGTGAAAAAAAAAAAAAGGGAGGGGGTGTAGCAGTTCGAAAATTTCTTGGTCTTGTACTAACTCGTGCAGAAGGCCTTGTAAACCACTTTCGCCGCCGTACACCGATGGCCTGCGGAAAAGGGTTTTAAGATTTAAAAGGGGCAGTTAGCACTAGTCACGGGACAAAGCATAACTTGTTCAATTACTCGTGCATGCATATGCCACATAATTGTGAGCACTAATATGATCGCTGATGTAAAAAAAAAAGGTACTTGCAATCATTTGGAGCATTGTATGGCATTTCTGCAGCCTTAAAAAAATCAAGGAAATGTGTCCGCCAGTTTTCTATTGCCCCCCCCCCCCCCAACCCTTCAGTTTCATGAATTTCCCGAATCTCGAGGTTGCCAGCTTTGCAGATCAACATTTAAATCCTCAGGCTATCAAAGGATTTGACAAGCGTGGCAAATGCTAATGTGGACTTTGTCATTGTTAGCTGAGTGGGGTGGTTCAAAATGCTACCTTTGTTGCACATATTTGTTTGCAGTGCACATATTCACTCTGCACGATTTAGGGAATTTCAAATGCTCTGTGCATAATTCTTTTTCTAAATGTAGCCTTTTTTTTTCATACTTACGCAAATTTGGTCTTACGTAATAAAAAATGAATATTTTTTTCCCCGTAACCTGCTTCAATTTAGATTTTAGCTCCAAATTCTTGAAAATTTAGAAATAGCTCCAGATTCTGTTTTGGCTGTTGCACCCCTCTTCACGCGCATTGATCTGTCGGTAAGCACAGCTACTATCTGACGAAGCTCCAGAGAAAGCGAACATTGTCGGCTCGGGAATAAATGATAGCTGTTGCTTTCGTTGCGGTGGAGGTCATCCTACACTTTGATGTAGGCACGGCAGCACGATCTGTCACCACAGCCGCCAAAAAGGGCATCTTGCAACAGTTTGTTGAGTTCAGCTGGGAAGTACAAGTTTCGACCGGAGCCAGTCTACTTGCAGCCGGTCTAGCTGCATGAACAACTTGAGTGACCAGCCTGTTGTTACGAAACTCTGACGCCACGGTTTCGCAGGGCACCGCTGTTATGAATTTCGCCGCTGCCAAGGTCATCGGCCGGGCCAACAGCGAAAGGGTTTGAAGAGCCGAGGTGTCTTTGGACACTCTAACGCTGTCATCTTCTCTCTGACGTATACGTCGGCAGCTTGGCGATGCGCCGCTTGGCTTTTTTTTATATGCCCCGGGTGATCACTTACGTTGGCAACTTCCAGTCAGAACCGCCACTGGCCATGATGTCAGAATCCTCCAACAAGGAACCACCGCTGGGTTGCACCCATGGACGAGTGATGCTTCCACGCATTGCGTAAGACTTGCCAGACAGGATGGTGCCCATTGCGTCATCGGGCCCGTGGGTTGAGGGAGCTTGCCGTGCATTGCGTAAGACACATCGGCGGCGCCGGGTTAGATGGCTTTGTTGAGATGATGGCATCAGGTGGGCTCACTTGCAGGCCTTGACACAGATTGCCTTTGCAGAGGCAATGACGTTCAGTCTGGACTCTCAGGTGTAACAGCACTCCCGCCGCCAGACAATGCGCCGGAAAGACGAGCCGCTTTTATGTGGCTTGGATGTCAGGCGCACTCGTTCGCCAGGTCTCTCCAGGATCACCTCCAGGGCCATGGGGGAATGTAGCGCCATGCTCAGTTCCGTGAACACATCCCATTCTTGAGGACGTATCCCAGCTCCACTGGCCTGTCGACAAAACTTGTCGACTAGCTTCGCTCGTCTCTTCTAACGATTTTTGGTCTCGGCACTTGTTGATAGTTTTGCAACTTGTCAACAACGGTTTGACAACAGACAACACACGACACAAGCAAGTGCCCTCGGTTACCCAACAGAACACCAGATAAAATATACAACAATATATATCCAGCTACGTGTCTATCGAATTTTCGTTACCTCTACATCAATATTCATTTCATTTCATTCATATGTGGGGTTTAACGTCCCAAAACGACCATATGATTATGAGAGACGCCGTAGTGGAGGGCTCCGGAAATTTTGACCACCTGGGGTTCTTTAACGTGCACCCAAATCTGAGCACACGGGCCTACAACATTTCCGCCTCCATCGGAAATGTAGCCGCCGCCGCCGGGATATACCTCTACATCAAGAGGCACATATGGGACGCAATACTGTTAAAATGAGAACTCATATTTTTACACGTACAACAATGTAATGATATAGAATGCAACATAAACTTGACCTATAGAGAGCGCTGTGGACGAGATAAGGACAAAATTTTGCCCCGACTCGCCAGCGAAAGACCAAAAGGTAAAAAAGGTAATAACTAAAACGCACGGCTCAATGCGTCTGCATTAGTGTTTAGCTTTCCTTTTTTGTAGCGAACATCTAAGTTGTGCTGTTGGAGTATCATGCTCCACCTCAGTAACCGACCACTTTTAGGCGATGATACTTATGCGGTACACTTGCACATCTGTGTAACTACAATATAGGAGTCCTGATTTCTCATAAAAAGAAACATTCTTTTTTCTTGTTCCCAATTTTACGCTTTCCAGTAGCGATTTAATTGAGAGCTCTTCCCGCTGCTCTTGTGTGGGTGTTTCTCGATCAACCCTCGACAGCTCCCTCTCACTTTCACCCGCAGGTGAGACAGCAGTGTCCTTGCTCTCACCCAAAGGCACCATGTCGTCTCCTCCACCGACTGAGACGGCGGCACTTGCTTCAGCAACGGGCTGCACAAGTGACCCCTCGAGTCACTCACCCGTAGAATTCCCTGTCCGAGGCACCATCGCCTCGTCGCCAAGGTTACGCAGATCACGCAGGTCGCTACATTGAATGAGGTCAAGTTCCTGCAAAAGCTTGCGCGCTTGCGATTGTGTGAGGGCTATGTCCACTAAGTTGAAGCAGAACGATTTACCCTGCTCTTTGAGATGCTGCTCAGAGTTACTTGAAAAAAATAATAATGAAAAAATAAGGAAAACGATCGGGAAGCGCGACAGACACAGCTGCTTCGGTGCGAAGCTTACCAAACAAGCCCTCAATGGCAACTGTAGCGATTGGTAAGCAAGCACTCTGCTCCTCGGTGACTCGCCTGACCTACGCGTATTCTCCTGTAAAGTCGCCCAGAGAAAAAAACGAAGCATGGACAACGTCCATGGTTGCTGCTGAGTCTCGCAGTGCTTGACAGGTTTTCCCATTCACACTAATTTCCTGGAGATACGGCTCTAACAACCGTATGTTCTTTTCCGATTCTCGGATTGTTGCGAAAGCGAACTTTTGTTTACAGTTTACCGCGATGTGCCCTTCCTTTTTGCAGTTGTAGCAGATTAGCGGCTTCTGTGGTTCAAACGCCCGTGTGGTATCAGCGCACTGTTTGGGAACCTCACTTGATTTCTGCGCTTCTGTTTGCTCTTCTCCTACAGTGTACTTCATGAGAGACGGGTCCTTTTTGAAATCACGGTGCTGAGCGGGTTTCCGTTTATCAGGTTTCTTTAAAAATCTCTATGTTCTTTCACCCTTTTCAGTGTGCACTGCCCTGCTATGCAACTTTCGGCGAGTATAATACTTCTGAGCTTACTCTGCTGCCTTGTTTAGCTGTACTTCACCAAGCTTGTCTCGCAGCCAAAGCTTCACGTCATCCTTGATGCAGCGGTAGAATTGCTCCAATGCAATGCATTTTACCATCCTATCGCAATCGTGATAAACATCTTCGCCCCTGAGCCATTCAATTAAATCGGCTTTAAGATGAAATGTGAAATCAATGTGTGACTCATTCCCCTTTTTTTGCATACCGTAATCTTTGCTGGAAAGCCTCGGGTGACAACTTATAACGTCTCAAAAGCACTTCCTTAACCTCGTTGTAGCTTTCAAACGCTTCGCTCGACAAGCACGTTGTCACGTCGGACACTTTGCCGGGAAGTAGAGCTTACAGGTTCTGCGCCCACAGAGACCGCTTCAAAGCATTTCGCTCACAGATGTGTTCAAACTTGACGAGACACTTCGCCATGTCTTCGCCTACTACAAACGGTGGCAGTTGGTCCCGAATCCTATGACCGCTGACCTGAACTGTCGCAGAAGCTATGTTAGGCGCCTGCGAACACTGTAGTATTGCCAATTCTATTCTTTTCAACTCGAGACACTCCTGTATTTCGAGAGGCAGACATCATCGACTTCCTCAGCTGTCACTCCTTCATCCTTCATGATCTCAAGGATCGCTTGCTTTCGTTTCGTACGGCCCAAAGTAAGGCCAAGTTCCTTCCAAATTTCGATGAGTTCCTTCACATTAAGGTTCTCCATCGTTCACACTAGCCTCTGGCTATTTCCTCTGTTAAGAATCTACCCACTTGCCGTACCAACTATAGGTCGACTAGCAATACGCTCAAGCAATTTTTAATGCTCCCTTCGACATCGCTCTCCTCCTCACTTTTGCTTCAATCAGGACGAGGTGCCACGGCGGCAACACTGTCGCTGTTGGAAAAGTCCAGAGATGTAACGACGTCTCCGTCGACATCTCGGACAGTGCCGAAGTTCAACTTTTCTACTTTTTCTCTTAGCCGCTTGAGCACCTGAACAAAAAGGCTCTCGCAGTCCTTGGTGTCCTTACCATTCTCGTTGTCGTCGTTTTTCTGGCATCTTGAATTGCGCTTGCATGAAGCAGTTCCATAACTTTGCAGGCTGTATCTGCATCGATGAGTGCTCAAGCAGGTGTATAGCACCCAGGAGGTCTATACTGTACGTTTTGTCGCTCTGCATGGCGATCAACATCCTCCGCAACAGATTTTTGCGGTAAATCTGCTTGACAGAGTGGATGATTTCCTGAGCGAGCGCTGTCCTGTTGGGCGGCAAAAACAACAGCTTAATTGCTGACAGGTTACCCACATCAACATGCGCCGACGCATTGTCGAGGACTATTAGTATGCTCCTGTTCTTAGCAGCAAAAGGATGGTCTAGCTGGCGCACGTACTCCTCGAAGAGCTGGGCTGTCATCCAGACTTTTTTATTGTGCTTGTAAACAACGCCAGATGGCAGCCGAGCGCCTTTGAAGCCCTGCGGGTTTCTATACTTGCCAATGACCATCAGTGGCAGCTTCTCATTACCAGTCATATTTATGCCAAAAGCGACTGATATGCGATTTTTGGCATGTTTCCTGCCGGTGCACATCTCGTTCTCAAATGCCAATGTCCTGTCTAGAAGCAGGCAATAGAAAAGTGCCGATTCATCAAAATTACAAAAGTCCGCGACATTGTAGGCTGTCAAGGCTTCCTGCAAAATGGGGTCATGCCATTCAACAGTGCTTTCTTTGTCTGCTGCAGCAGCCTCACCACAAACAGCCTTCCCCACAATGCCATAGCGGGCTTTAAACTGTGACAACGAGCCATTGCTGCAGGCAAAACCAGGGCAGTTCAGCTGATCTGTTAAAGTTCGTGCTTTTGCGGATAAAAGGGGTCCGCTAACAGGCAGGTTCATGCACCGAGCCTTTTTCAGCCAAAGAAGCAGGGCCTTTTCCATATCAGGATAAGCAGAATCTTTGATACGGCACCTGTTCAAATTGTTGCCTGCGCCGCCTGTCAAGTTTCTGCGAGCGTTCCACATTCCGCACACAGTCGTTAGCGGCAAGTTCTTTTCGCGGGCTACCGCAGATTTCTCGGCCTCATTTTCAATGGTGCGAATGATAGTTTTTCTTATACACTCAAGACGTGGTAGTTCAGCATAATAATAAGTTTTAGTGTGCAAATTCAATCGCACCCCTCGCGCACAACACGAGAATTAAAAAAAAACACGACGTGCCGCACAAGAAGAACGTAGGTAACGCAACACCACCACACTGCCACCACGATCAACACTGCGGAAAAGTGAGGACTAAGAACCGGATAAAAAAACGTGCTCAGCCTGGCCAACGCCTCCTCTGGAAAGATGCCTGCGACTTGAGCCGAAAAGCTGGTTCCCGTCCCTCTTCTGTTGTCTCCTCCTCCGCTGCCCAAACAATGTCGGCGTCAAGTGCTCGCTGCGGCGGCCGGTTTAAACCTTGCCGCCTCTGAGATTAAAGAAATGTCTACTGCCGTCTCGGAGGCAACACGGTCGTGTTTGTCTGATGGCGTCACTTTCGAATCGAGCGGAAGTAGTGGTGTGGGCTGCGAGCGTTCCTTGCGGAGAAAGCACTGAACTACGAGGAACCTCCCGTCCCCATAAAAAAGAGTGCGATGTCGTAGGCATCTTTTCAGAGGAGGCGTAGGCTGGCTTCCTGTGTTACTAAAAACCTATCTCAAACACCATGCTTTTGCATAATGCGATCGGCAACAGCCGTACGCCCAGCAAATACGTCAACTTGGCTATGTTTTGACGACACTAGTGCTGGCTGTTGTAGTCCGATCTTCATACTGTAAAGGTGGGAAGGAATGGTCGCTGAGGATGACATCCCGCCGCTGCCACCAGTTGTTACGGGTCGGAAGGAGGAACGCAGGAGGATACGGGAAAACAAAACAGGGGTTTATGACATTATTTACACTTATTTACAGAAAAGAAGGGATTGTGGTTTCACAAACAACTAGCGTGGTGGTTGAACACTACATAGTTCAGAGCCAGGTTCAGAGAGCGCCGTCCAGCACTCTGCTGCTTCGTTTTATGCCCTGTCGGGCTCCTCCTCTCAGAGTCGAACACCAATCACGCACACACAGGTGAGGGAGGCGAGCATGCAAGGTCCACGTGAACACTGCACAGTGGTGGCGCCAGCAGTGCTCTTCCGCGTCGTGTGTGTGCCGCCACTTGAGAGTTTCCACGAGCCTGGCAGCATACTCCAAAGGGTCCGCCGATTTTGTTCGCTCAATTAGCGGGGTAATTTGCGGTGGCCGTTGGTCTCCTTCAGGAAGGTGCTGTCTCTGTTGGCCTCTCTCGAATGGTTAGCGGCGTCTTGGCGACACGACGTCTCGCCCTCCGGCTAGCACGTACAATGCATGACGAGCATAGGCAGTCTGCCGGTCGGCTTGGTGAATGGGGATCAAAAGGGAGCGCCGCTCCTCGGTCAGCTCCGGCGCCGGGCAAGCCAGCCCTCCTGTCACCCGACGAGTCGACGAGGTCATCAGTCACGCTGCTGCTCGAAGGGACGACCAAAGGGTCCGCACTTGAAGGACGGGACTCGCCTCTGCCCGCCGCCTGGTCGGGACAATCACTCAAATACTTGACAGCGTTGGTAAGACTGGGCGCCGAAGGGATTGAGAGATGAATCTCCAGGCCAAACCTAACAATACCTAGTATATCAAACCTTTGCGCGCACAAAATTTTGCCGATTTTCTGCCTGTGCATGGATAACGAGAACCAAATAGTACGTACTAACCGTATGTAACACCACGAACGACTACGGCTTAAGCGTTCAGCCATTACATGGGGTTCAATTAAGATTGGGTGAGGGATTTTTCGCGACTAGGTATAAACCACAGTTACGCATTAAGCGGGTACATACTAAGAGGTTTGACTGTATAACCTGTGCTAGAGTAGTCCGGTGAATTGAGGGGAAGACATCAGGCACTCACTGCATCAAGGTCGCTCACGCTGGTCGATCCCACAGCTGCCATCCAGTTACGATACTCTGAGGCCACGGTTCAGCAGGGCGCTGCTGTTAGGAAATTCGCCGCTGCCAAGGTCACCGGCCGAGCTGACAGCGAAAGGGCTTGAAGAGCCGAGGTGTCTTCGGACACTCTAACGCTGTCGTCGTCTCGCTGGCGCATATGTCGGCTGCTTGGCGACGCGCCGCTTGGCTTTTTTATATGCGCCGGTTGATCACTTACGTCAGCAACGTCAAATCAGAACCGCCAGTGGCAGTGATGTCAGAATCCTCCAGTCAGGAACCGTCGCTGGGTTGCACCCATGGACGAGTGATGTTGCCATGCAATGCGTAAGACTCACCAGACTGGATGGCGTCGATTGCATCATCGGGCTGCTATCGGGCCCGTAGATTGAGGTAGCTCGCTGTGCATTGCGTAAGACACACCAGCGCTGCCGGGTTAGATGACGTCGTTGAGATGATGTCGTCAGGTGGGTATGCTCACTGGCCTTGACACAGATTGCCTTTGCACAGGGACTGACGTTACGTCTGGACTCTCGGGCGCAACACTGTCTCTGCTGAAGAGGCCGAAGTTTTTGATATGTGAACACTTCACTCAGCTAGCTCAGAGTAAATGCGCATAGCGGTTGAAGTTAAGGGCGTAATGCTTAATATGGAGTTCGACATCGGTGCAAGTGTGTCGACCATAGGTAATGGCAAGTTTGCTGAGCTTTTTTCGTCGGTGCCGTAGGAGCCATCCAGTGTGCAGCTGAGAAGTTTTTTCTATGACATGAAACGCGTCCAGGGAAAGCTAGAAGCAATTGTCAAATTTGGCGATAAGGAGCTACCACCACTTGTCATGAAAAGGGCGTGTCCTACGTCATTTGGACGAAACTGGATGAAGGCCTTCAAGCTAGGCATTACTCAGATGGACGGAGTACCTGGTAAGCGAATATCACACAAAGTTTTTTCGAAGCAGCTTGGCACGTTTCACGGCGATGCAGCTTCTATATCCGTACAAAAGGGCGCAAAGCCACTTTTCGTCAAGACACATCTGATACCGTTTGCTTTGCGGGATCGGGTTTATGAAAACTACTGAAGATGGAACGGGAAGGCATTATCAAACCGGTGAAATCTTTTCAGTGGGTCGTGCCCATCGTCCTTGTAATGAAGCGTGACAGCCAGGTCCCGGTCTGCGGCGATTTTAAGACTATCATAAACCCGGTGACAGTCGTCAAGTCCTAAGATTGAGGAACCTTTTGCGCGGCTTTCAGGGGGCAAGAAGTTCACAAAACTTGGCTTGCAAGACGCCTATCAGCAGATCCCACTCGATGAAGAGTGCCAAAAGCTAGTCACCATTAACTCTCCGAGAGGGTTATACCAATTCACAAGGCTGCTGTTTGGGGTTTCATCAGCTCCGTTATATATTTCATAGAGAGATGGAAAATCTTTTCCACGACCTTGACCATGTCAGTGTACTTTGACGATAATCTGGTCACAGGAACCTGTGACAAAGAGCATTGGAAAAATTTGGGCCGAGTGTTGGATCGCCTGAAAACTGTGGGACTGCGACTAATGTTATCCAAATGCGAATCCTTTAAACTGGAACTCCAGTACTTAGGCCATATCATTAGTTTGGTTGGGCTGCATCCAAATTCAGCTAAAGCTGAAGCAGTGCTGGAAGCCCCCGTACCCTGAGCGGTAAAGGAACTTCAGAGTTACCTCGGGTTGTTTAATTTCTACAAAAAGTGTTTGTCAAGCCTTTCTTTTGTGTTACAGCCACTCAATAGTTTGTTGGCATCGGGAACACCACGGCTCTGGGAAACTGATGAAGAGCTGGCATTTTGGAGAAGCAAGAAGCCATGGGCCTCTGCTGCTATATTGGCGCACTTCGACCCAGGAAAGCAAACTGTCTTATCACTGCTGCATCTCCTTTCAGTATTGGAGCAGTACTCGCTCAAGGAGATCCATCCAGGGAAGAGCGCCCCATTGGTTGTGTCTCCCGCATCCTGGCAACTGCGGAGAAAACTACGGTCAATTAGATGAGGAGACATCAAGCCTTGTGTTTGGCGTTACAAAGTTCAGGCAGTACTTGTGGGGCCGGCATTTCGAGGCCGTTACAGACCACAAACAGCTGCTCGAACTGGTGGGCCTTGCTGGTGCGCCTTGCTGTTTTCGGGGTACAGTTACAACTTGAAGTGTAGGCTGGGTTCACAAATTGCTCATGTTGATGGTTAAGCCGGCAACCTCTGCCAACTGCCGAAATTGTTGTTCACTGCCCTGCCGTAGTGTTTATGCTGAAAGGAGCATACCCAGAACGGCTGTCGTCAAATGCCGCTGCGGCAGCCTCCTACAGAGACCCGGTGCTGTCGCAAGTAAGAGCATCGTTGTGGTCAGGCTGCCAGATAAACCTAGGGTCAGAGGGAAGACCCTAGGGAACGCACTTTCATGAAATGAGTGTGCAAGGGAACTGTCTATTGTGGGGAAACAGAGTCATTGTTCCAAAATCATTACAAAGGGAAGTCCTCTAGTTGCTGCATGAGAGTTATTTAGGACTGTCCAAAATGAAGGAAGTTACGTGTAGCCATGTGTGGTGGCGTATCTTGGATAACGATATAGCGATAACCGTTCAAAAGTGTCGTCTTTGCCAGGAGCATCAAAAAGTGTCACGACCGGTGCCTGTCATGCCCTGGCCGTTCACGGAGAACCGTGGTCACAGCTGCATGTGGACTATGCCGGTCTTTACAGGAACATTTATTTTTTTATCGCAGTACGACGCGTTCCCTTAGTCAGAATTCCTAAATTGTCTGTGGGAGAAAATCGTTATATCAAGGTTGTCTGCCATTGTCACTTTGTTACATAGAGGTCGCAAGTACATGTGTTTCTACGAAGCAACGGCGGGGAATAGAAAAACTTCCATATATCCAGGAATTCATTGTATGGATGTTCGTTATAAGCAGGTTTATCTACTATCAGCCTCACCTGCATTTTTCTTTATACTAAAGTTTACTCATGGGTGTTCCAATGCAGTTTTGTTCATAGATGTTTTCGCAATTCTTTTTTACCAAAGGCACGATTTCCGTAGGGGGTGCTTTGACCTCTCGCCCCACGACTTTTCAAGGGAAGTTCTTGATAACGTATCTTGTTGTTATTCTAAGAAATTCTTGTCATCTATTCCAAGAAAAACAGCCTTACTGATATTCAAGCACTCAAAGCTTGTTTACGAAGATACCATGTGAAATGGTGCCAAGATTAGCAGAAATTACATGAGATATTGATGTGAAAGAGTACTAACGCCATGTTCGTAGAAGCTGATTCTATGGTATCAGACTTATATGAGTTGACCCACTTGGACTCACTCAGACTCTAATCGAGTCGTGAGTCCCTGTTTGAGTGAGTCCGTCTAACGAACATTTTCGTGAGTCTGAGTCCGAGTAAGTCCAAAGCTCAAAATGTATTTTATGAGCGAGTCTGAGTGACCTCCACCAGTTTTGCCCACCTATGTTCATTGGCTCCCAAGGACAGCCATTTATCAGGATAATTCACATGGGTTTCTGAGTCAGGTTCTGGTGAGTATGCTAGCACTGTGAAATTCACTATGATGGTTCCTGTGTGGGTTCTCTACACTAAAATAGAGCTTTTTTTTTTTATATCCTTGCTGAACATTTTTAGCATAGCACTGGATTCAGTGTTTTTCATTGGGCTTTTATCAATGAAATTTTAATTATCACAAATTACAGACACAAATAATTTAATAAATTTTGTCTTTGTTTGGATAATCTATGGATATCCACAATAATACATTCAGACGAACAGTTCTAGAAATATCACTCGACTAACAGCCTCATGGGCCAGAAAATTCATTCTCAGAGAACAGTCATTCTGAAAACATCTTTAATGCCATACCTACTGGCAGGTTTTTTTTTTTTAATCCAGGTGAAAGTTAATGAACCTATGGCAGTGCTCTTATTAAGGCACATTATTGGTGCCAGGCCGTTGGGAAAAAGTTTAAAACGAGGGAAAGAAAATGCAGCTGTGGCTTAGAACAAGAATCGAGTTCAAGAAATGCCGTTAAGGGGTTGTACATCGAATTCTGCTAAAACTTTGTAAATATGTACATAGGACAGACTAGCCCCTGTATCAACACAGGTCTCAAAAGAACATGCCTACTTATTCGGAAAAGCAACATTTTTCACACTTGTACGATCATTTTCAGTCATGCCATTGTGATCCCATGCCTTTGTGATTCAAGCAATCGAATGCCAACAGAAGCGTGGTGGTTGTTTGCCGACAGCTGCAAGCAGACTCCGTAACAAATGTGGGTTTCATAGACTTTGCGCAGTCACCTCATTGACATAGTCACGCAGTCACCTCATAGACATAGACTCATAAACATAGACTTTGCGCAGTCACCTCACTATTCATGTCCTGGAAATGTGGCCGTTAACCAACGACAGTACTTGCTTAAACACATAGTCTTTGAGGACTTAATTGTTCTGTCACGTAAAGGTGATGATAACTAGCTTTTGTTTGATGACATTTACTCAGTGAAAATGCTTTTCTATATCTCTGTCATCTTAAATTTTTGGAGCAATTTACATGTGAGGCTGCACGTACAACGCAACCTGATGACATGTGCAGAGCACAAGAACGTGCTGAGGGAGCGTAGTCAAAGACGGGGTGATGAGGGACCGGATTTCGCTGAAAAGATGGCCAAATATGCACGCCGCCTCGCTCATTCTGGGAGGGCTATACTTCAGGAATAACCAAGAAACTAAAGAATAATGCCTTTGCAGCATTTTCGCTAGTGATCATGCCCAATCTGGATCAAGTTTTCTAGCTGTAGTTTGTTCCGTTACACGACTATTTCAGAAATTCCATACTAGCTGGGCTCAATCGTAATTAGCTGAGCACCGTGTGACAACGGTATTCAGAAAAACATTGTGGAACCAAGAACCGTACGTGAAGAGGAGAGAAAACTGGGACAGAGACAGAAAAAAAAAAGGATAATCAGGATATTTCACGGGAAGTACAGATTATCAACAACAATGTGAAATTGTAGAGTTTTGTGAAGTGATGCTATAGTTGGAAGTTTTCAGGATGACAGAGAGTTAAGCTGGCTTCATTCAGTATTCATTCTAAAAAGACAGGGCATGCAAAAAACACAGACACGAGAAAGAAGCCACGGGGGATCTCAACGATTGGATGGAGAACGGACTGAGGCCAACGGCGTTTGTGGCGGTGCAACTTCTTTCTTTCGTTCATGTTGCTCACCCTGTGTTTTTAGTATGAACTCTGTGGGATCATTGGAGCCTCTATCCTGCAGTGAATTATGGTGATTTTTAAGGTGCAGTCATTGAGGTTGCTTTTACTGATTGTTCTTCTCTATCGAATGTGTTCGGTCCCATAAATTTTTCATCAGTCAAGGAACACCTGGGAATTTCGGCTGATTGGCGCCGTTTTGGACCCAGGTACAAGAAGAACCTCAAGGCCCTTTATCTAGTCCACCCAACCGGATTCGTCAAAATACTCTACCAGCTGTTCCGGCCATACATTAGGTGAGCGCCTGCCTGTGTCTTCACTTGCGTGCTGCAAAACTTGGTCTCTCCCTGCTTTCTCTGGTGTTGCTGCAAGATGTCCTGCTCCAAAATAAGCTCCCCCTTTCCAAAACAATGCTCACTGCAGTGCAGGCCTTATAGTACCGTATTTATTTGCGTAATCCTCGCACTCGCATAATTCTCGCACCCCCCACATCGCCCAACAAAAATACAATTTTCTTTTTTCCTCGAGTAATCATCTCACCCCCGAAAACTGCCGCAATAATGTCGTCTGCTCGTTTCAGCCACTGATGATGATAGCACGCGCCATCTGGCGCCGTCTCTTAAGCTTCAAGCGTGCTATTATTGCATAGAAACTCAATCCAATCCAAGCAAAGCCAAAGTGGCAAGTGCGCATTACGGCATGTTTTTCATGTTGTGTCGGTAATCTTGTCACGGTATGGGGCAATACTGAAGCTACACGGCTGTTTTCAAGTTGAAAGTGATAGATCATGATCTAAACAACGGCAACAGGGCTGCCGGTAGGCCTTTCGGAGCATACGAGTTTTGTGTTCGCTACTGGTTATGGCAGCCGAAAGCCATCAAGACGCATTGGGCCTGCCGTGTGCCTAAAACTGGGATTGATGGTAACCTTTATTTCTTCAGAAGGAAACTGCGGACGATTCTGTTAAAGAGTTATCAGCCCAATACTGACGTCTTACGCTTACCTTTTGAGGGCTCCTGTTAAGCAACGAATGCTACTGCCATGCCCGCAACGCCCACAAGCTTTGCGTTTGGTATTCTGATTCTGGACTACTTGCTTGCACTTTTTGTGTCTCAAATAAATCTTGCCTTGGGTAGAACCTGTGCTTTTATTGTTGAGGTAAGTTTTAGTTAATACTTCTCAAAGCTTGCTGTTAGTTCCTGGTGTGAAAATCATGATTTGCGGCCACTTCGTTTTCTTTTTCGCTCTGTACGTTTTCGTGGAAAGTTTTCCCCGCGTAATTCTCGCACCTCCGAACTTTGCATCGGTTTTCCACAAAAAAAAAAAAAAAAGAAATGTGAGGATTGTGCGAGTAAATACGGTACTTGCCATTGTTTGTTTAAAAACTGGACATATTTTTTTTTAATATTTGAAGGTTGTAACAGTTGTATGTTTTTTTTTCTTTTCACTTAGGAAACCTTACAAGCATATTTATTTATTATGCAAGTGCACTGTCTGCTTCCTCTTGTGAGGATGTGGTTGGGTGGCATGAGTACTTGTTTGTATGTAGCTCCGTTGAGTGGTTTGACGACTGCCATGCCATCACTCAGCCAAAACCAAAGTACGCATGTCGCACACATGTGTAGAGTTTGGTTGACCTAGCTGCTGACGAGGTATATTTTTTGTTGTTGTAGAATTTGCAGAATAATGCGACAGATGAACGAGATTAGGACTTCGTAACAGAAGGAGCCTGCAGATTATCTTCATGCAGGAAAAAAAGTGTAGCCGTTGAATGACCCCTGAATTGGGAAACTCAGGATGCTTGTCCTGTTTGAGAGTCTTGTGTGCTCGAATACTTCTCCAATTATCAGTAATGAACATTGCCCTAAAAATATCTTCATTTTGTTCTAATGGGCTTTTCACTATGTTTGACAATTTTGAGCTGACGAGCGCAATGCATACATGGTGCGATCATAATCACATCTGCCGAAATTCGCAAAGCTACACGCCACGGACATGGGTTAAAATTTCAAGATGTATGCTGCTCTCCCTTCCTCTTGTGGGCACGCACCTAGAGAATAAGGGCATGATGTCTACGTAAGAATTGCCGTACGTACACGGCAGTGCTGTGACGTCCTTCCGCTACGTAGACGACTGTGCTCTGATGTGGCCAACAGTACCACGTGACATGGCTTAACATATTTAAAATGACAGGTGTAGTTTATGTAATTTGTTGCTTGAATAGATGAACAAAACTGGAGATAAATAATTGAGACGCAATAAGGGATTGTGTGTGTCTTTTTCATTCTTTTTGTAGCGAGATGTTGGGTTAATGTGCCTGCGTTTCACATGTGTTTGTGTCCTTACAGTTAGTGCATCTAGCAGACGCCAGCCCTGGAAAGGAAATTAATAGCCCTGCGTGTTTGACCACTTAATGTGCTCATCTATTCTAGCGCTTCTAAACCAAAGAAGCGCGCACCGAGGCATCCATTCTGCAGAAACAGGCACTAGATCACAAAGTAACGCTGTTCAACAAAAGAACGCTGTTTGCATCGTCGGGGGTTCGGCTTGCTTGGGGACGTCATGCGCATGTGACTGGTCGTATGCTGGAGAGGGTAAAGAAGAGATTTGGCTTGCGAAGGCTACGCCAGGCGAGCGGCAAGGGTTTCGAGCTCGCCTCCTCGCATGTTCCTTTCACACCGCTTCAAAAAACAGTTATCTCAGCTCCTAATGAACAGATTGAAAAAAAAAATTGTGGAAAAAAAAAAAAATTGTGGCGCAATGCTCTTCCTCGGTCTAACTAAGTTTGATATGGGGCCTGGTGAGTGGGCCTTTCAAAGTAAGCGTCTGAGTTTTCAGCACCTCGCGACATCGCCGTTAGTATGATGTAGACAGAGGCCCCTTCCACAAGAAAAGCGAGTGTTGTCAACTTCACAGGGTGCACACAAAATCACAACTGGCATGCAGTGAGGGCCGTGGTTCCTCAGCCTTCTCTCTCTCCTTGGGCGGGTTGCTGTCAAGGGGGTTTGTCTGCCTATGCCAGCTGGAATGCTTTTCTCTTTCTTGAGAACATGCTCAGAGCACCCACATTTCATTCACCATGTGCGGGTTTCTCGATTCGAAAACTGCGCCTTCAGGGTCACCGAAGCTTGAGCGCACGTGGTCTTGGGTGTTTCTTCGCTGAGAAGCACTAGTTCTTTAAGTGAGGCTAGCATTTATCTCAATCAATGATGCTATCATTAGTTATATGATACAATAGAACACTTGATGCAATTTCAGCATTACCCATGGAGGAAGGAATTGCTGAGGAGAGGCCTTATCATATTCCAGTGCATTGTGAGAAGTGTGGCGGAAGAGACGTTAAATTTATGGGGCAAACAAAACAGCAGACACTCTCCGGCGTGCTCTCTGTGCTGATTCGCTTCTTCGCGGATATATAGTTTCGAAGGAAACTTGGCGCGAATTGTGTAGTTTGCATGCTGTAAAATGTTGCGAGCACATGTTTCCCAGACTATTCGTGTGTGGCAGGCCTGAGGGCTGAAATTCTTCGGGGAGTGTTTTTGTATAACAGCACAGAAAGCACTTGTACGTGCCGTAATCAAAAACATTCAGCCCCTGCATCATCGTATTCGAACTCACTCGGCAGCGACATATGGGTTCTGTTGGGCATAAGGCCTTTGTTTTCGTTTGCGTTGCCCGATCTACAGGCGGATTAGCGGTTCATCACTCGAATATATGGTGTCAGTGTGGCACTGCACGACTTTAACAGTTTAACAGACTGCTTAGTAGCTATTCCGTGCCACACCACCCTAGTGCGTGACGTAACTTCACGTCGAAAGAAGGACACCACTGTATTGAGTACGCGGTCATGCTCGTAAAGTGTGTAATTCTGTTGCGCACACAGCTGACACGCAGCGAGCGCACACCACACAATATGTACACACGTAGTCCGACAATAAGAAGAAAAGTTTATTGCCCTTCTGTATGAATGACACAACTTCTAAAAGCATGATAAGATGTCTACGACACCAAAAATAAAAGTTCGCCTGTGTCCTCGCTGGACACAATGAGTAAGAACCGACAGAGTGTACAGCCAAGAGCTCCTCATGAAATTATATCATGCATTAGTGATCAAAAATGAAGTGAACGTTTGCAAAAAGCAGCACCAGGTACTTTCAGCAATGCACGTGATTCACGCCGAGTATACACGACAGCCGGGCATTGTGCAGCTTTCCTGAACGATATCTGAAAGGAGCACCCTTCGCAAATCGACTCGAATCGACTACAATTATGTAGCTGCAAGAATTGGCCATCACTACTCACACAATCAGCGCACGGGATCAGATCGTGGAGGACTGCGGCCAGAAAAGAGAAAGAAGTTACGAGCCGCTCGAGCAAGCAATAGCACGCTTCTTGGTTTTGCCTTGTGTTTCACTAGTTAACACAGAACAAATAGTTCCTCCCGACGACCTGTCCGTTACAATTCTGGTGGAGGTGCTGGGTAATGATCTCAAGCCCTATTCCAGTTGAAGAAGGAAGCCCAGAGCCACGTCGACTAGAACCTAACGAGCTCACACCTGTTCACCAGCGTACCAGTCGTCTCCATGGTGAGCCACCCGAATTTCTTGTGTGTGATCCCTCAGGGCAGGCACCAGCTGTTCACAGTAATACAGAAATGACACCCCCTGCTGCTGTGGCCCACATCATTCTTGATGAACCACAGATCCCCGAGCCTCTGCACGGCGACACGTATGAAGGCGCCGAAGATTGGCTTGCAGGTTACGAGCGGGTTGCAATGGATGAGTTGAAGATTGGAAGCTTCGTTCAAACAAACACGAATGTAGCTGCTTGGTTCGTTTTTGACATCATCATTAGAGAAAAGAACAAAAGATGGATTGTAGTAGCAAAAGATTACTTAACCCATTATGCTAAGACAGTGTCTTTGGTCAGAGGGACAGCCATCGAAGTCGTAGAATTCCTTGTCTCCTCCATAGTGCTACAACATGGTGCCCCTAATGTTGTTATCACAGACCGAGGGACGACATTTACATCGAATTTGACGCGATCCATCATGAAGCTTACCAGCACCCGCCACAGGAAAGCAACTGTTTACCACCCTCAAATAAATGGTCTGACTGAATGTCTCAACAGAACACTGACCGATATGTTGTCGAATTGCGTAGACTTGGAGCACCGAACGTGGGACATGATACTAGCATATGCCACGTTCAGTTACTACAGCGCATCGCAAGAGGCTATTCAAGTGACACCATTCCAGCTTGTTTATGGCTGAACAGTCACTGCGCCTCTGGATGCAATGCTGCCTGTGAGCGACAATGCTGACCACGTCACAGATTTCACTCAGCAGGCCGAAGCAGCGCATCAGCTGCCAGGATACTGCATTCAACAGCAGCGAATTGATGTGCACCGATACAACTTGCGACGAAGAGAGATTGAGTGTGCACCAAGTGAGAGAGTGGGGATATGGAGCCCCGTGCGAACACCTGGCCTCTGTGAAAAGCTTCTTTATCGTTACTTCGGTCCTTAATGAGTACTCTGCCAATTAACCACCTTGAAGGGACACTAAAGTCAAAGAACAATTTACATTAGAGTGAGAGCTCAATGTATAACATGATATAATGTGACAACAGTCTCAACAGCAGTGACCTAGTTACCCGAGAAATGAAGGTAAATGCACTAGAATACGTGTGCTGCAGTAGGACATTATCAAAATGATACCGATGACGTCCGACACACCACCTACAATTAATCACTAGGAAACGATCGATGCAACAACTGGCCACTATCGTTTTGGGCTCATTATAAAAGTATTTTCTAAAGAGTGTCACACCTGTCCCGTTAATTAGGGAGGCAATCGCCGGGCTAATTCCAAGAGCCGAAGTATCGGCCCCCCGAACCGCAC
Source organism: Rhipicephalus annulatus (assembly GCA_013436015.1). NCBI lineage: Eukaryota > Metazoa > Arthropoda > Arachnida > Ixodida > Ixodidae > Rhipicephalus > Rhipicephalus annulatus. The sequence continues at coordinate 280,340 of WOVY01010793.1, read as the reverse complement.
CACGAAAGCGTGGACAATTTAGAAGTGGTCCTTTTTGGCGAGCCAGCGGACGCCGGCTGTGGCCCAAAGAACAAGTCAGAGCCGAGAGTTGATAAACAAACAAATTATATTCTCAATAATGGCAGATCGAAAACAATACACAAAAATGCACACTCCACAATAGTTGCATACAATATGTCACCAATCAAACCAATCAATCAACGTACTACACAATACAATCAGCCACACTTGAAACAACGGACACGGACAACAATACGCACTACAATGCAGTCGCATGCATTGAACAACCAAGACACTTAAAGACTAAAGAGATAGAAAACCTATCCAGTCCAAAGTTCTTGGAACAAAAGTCTGGATGATACTCTCCCGAGAATCACTCACTCAAAGTCCTGCGTTGTTGTCGTTCCGCTGTCCCCTGAGGTTTCTCTTCCAGGAAACTTCGCGTCCTCAAATGGCCACTCTCCAAGCTTCAAACTTCTTCGCCGGAAATCCGTCGGCTTCACACACGCAGCTGTTGCCCGCGTCTTCGCTCGATAGCGGTAAACCCACGCTCTTGCCTGTAGCTCGAGCCGTCCCTACGAACCAAAACCTTCGCCGACTACACGGCGGAATCTCTACGCACTCTGGCGCTCACTTCCGTCTCCTCCTGATTTCTTGTCTCGGCCGCTCGATTAAATACCTTCCGCGCCACCTTCCAGAAATTTCTCGTCATTTCGTCGGCGCGATACGCGGCGGAAGCTGGGAAGAGGGCGAGACGGTTGGAATGCCCTCTCCGGCCGGTGAGTCAACTCGGTATGGCCCCGCCCCGTTCGTTCTAGAAAAATCGAGCGCTTGCCCGGCCGCCGCTGTGGGGTGAGGAGGTTCATCGCTTCGCCGCTTCCGAGAGGAGAGGCGTCCCTGGATGCTTGTTTTCTTTTTTTTTCTTTTGACCTCGCGGCGTTTTCTCCCGCCTGTTGTCGCAAGAATTTGGCGGCGCGCTCTTTTTTAGCGCTCGTTCTGTGACAAAGAGCTACCCGTGTTCAAAAAAGGAGATGTTTGAAATTCATTTGAAGGATTCGAATTGGCTACTTCTGCCATATTGCTCTAATACGCCTCGCTAGTCTGATGCTTCTTCCGAATACGCCTCTGGGATAGCGTCGTCTGCTTCTTTGTGCATTGTGAGGTCGCAGTTGTCTAAAATCGTTCTACTTAGTGACATTTTCGCACTCGTTCTGTATTCACGGGTTGTTAAGACAGCTGCAAGCAGAAGTTTGTTTTTCAGAAGTGTGGCAGCTTGGGCTAGTTGGTATGGCATGACGATAGTTATAGCGCGAGAACAAAACGACGACGCCTCTGTGTCGTCGTTTTGTTCTCGCGCTATAACTATCGTCGTTTTTCAGATTACAATTGCGCGTCATACTCGTCTCGAACATTGCACGCACGCGTCTCAAACTGATTTTTATAGCGTTGACTCGTTGGCGAGAAGGTTCTGCTTATCAGCGCTTCGGACCTTGCATCGAAGACCACCGTGGGACAAGTATTTGTACTCGCGATTGAGCATGTCATACTTTGAAACATCGGGCACAGATGCCATACACATCGTGGCTGCGATATATGCTCGAAGCCGTGTCTGGGCCTAACTCCACCTCAAACTTAGCGGGCCAAACTGGCGCGTTAGTGGATATGTGAAAGCGAAGAAGACGTAATGTGTTTCTTCGCAAGCAACAATTTACATCGACCGCTGGCTGCTTAGAACCGCTAATCTTGCGTATCGGTAGAGGGCCCAAGCCATGCTCGCCATGCACCGATCACTCGAAACAGCAACGGAAGCAGCCAGCCATTTCACGTGTCAGCACCCCAGCACGCACTATCAAATCTGCTGCGCGCCGATTTTTTGTCGCCTTAGCTAGGCATAACTCATCACCAACTGACCGGAAATATGCGGCCTTCATTCTTGAATCTGTATGTCGACATTCGCGACCCTTTTCCCATCCCGAAAGTAAACCAAGCGATGTTTGAAGTCAGAAGTTATTGAATTTGGGATGTCCACGGTAGAAATGTCCGCTGTAAAGGAGTCCTGAGCACCTTGCTGGCCTCACATTTTACTCAATTATATTCGAATGTCTGTTGTACCAGAATTCGTAGAAAACGAAGCTCAATCGGTAGAAAAAGTATGGAAGTTGGCATAATGCCGCAAATCAGTATGTATAGTAACCTATACATACATATACAGTATGTATAGTAACCTAAACAGTATGTATAGTATGTATGTATATTAAGCGGGTTCGTTGTTACGAGGTTATACTGTAGTTTCTTCGAACTACCTGAACCATTCGTTACAATACAGTTTAACGCTTCTATAATGACATTGGTTTTAACACTAAATCATTTTTAACAATGAGAAGCTGCAGCAGCGTAAACTTCTGTACTTTTTTCAATGGTGAAATAACCTGCTTACAAAAATGCCCGCATGCTGCATTATCAGTTATAACAATGAATTATCGCTGTTGGGTGTCCATGCCGAAAGGTAATGGAACACATAGTTCTTCAATAGAAAGGAAAAAATGACCAATGCAAGTTCAGAAGTGTTATGGCTCAGCTTGTATCAGCGCGGTACATATGAGAAGTAAAAAAATGGCGCAGACATTAAGAAAGGTCGGCTATAAACTTCCAACTATTCACTTCATGCCCGGCACATCCATCCTATACACGGGCCAAAAACACAACTCATCTTGCTCGTGGCAAAAATGCGTCATTTATTTTTCCATCAGTGCAGGGAAGTCTCAAGGAGCGAGCGGGCGTCCGGGCCCATGCATTACATTAACGAGCGTACCGGCACGTCTTCCGACGCTTTTGTGAGCCCCGAAACTACTGCGTAGTCTTTGTAGCGGCGGAGCCATGTTGCCCATGTTGCTGAGTTCGCGAAGTCAAACGCAGCCTGTGGCTCGAGGTTGACGTCGTACAGTTGCGGCAGTTGCCGCAGCTCGCTTGTCTCGTTGAGGGACTTCGTGTTGCTGTTCAGTCGTGATGAGGCTTAAGGCTAAGGGCATTGTTCGTTGGCTATCCCACTTTGACAACATGTCACCTGGTTAGTGCCACGAAGGGGCACGGGCATGCAAGAACCGACACACACAAGCTGGCTCCCTGGACAGAGCTGGGTTCCCCACCTTTATTGGGACCGACATATATAGATATACACAGAAAGAACAGGGGGCGCCACACTATGGTGGCAGCCTAGTCAAAGCACTGAAAGGTGGCAACCTCTACATGGTCGACCGATGGTTGAAAAGAGGGTGTTTGGATGGAAAAAGAGAGCGGAGGTTTGGGATTGGACTCGGGCAGACGCCGGAGTGCTGCAAAAAAGCGTCTCATCATCGGACTGCGGCTCTTCCTTCACCCTGCCACCGAGCACTCGAGTCATCAAGGGGCACCCGTTCCGAACCTCAACACCTGTTCTCCTTAGCCAGGGTAGAAGCTAGCCGAGGAGAAGGAAATTAACTGTGAGTGAAAAGTGTTTCGGTCGTTTTAACTTTCTTTTTCTTTTGGTGGTAAAATGGTGAAAGGGTCAAAGAACCCCTGGTGGTCAAATTTAGTCGACCGACATACACTGCAGTATGTCTCACGATCGTATCGGCATTTAGGCACCCTATAAAAAGAATAAGTAATGGTTGTTTAAGTTGATGGGAGTTCGTGCTCTTTGGTTGCTGCCACTTGTTTTGCGATGCTTTGTTGTCTTGGAATAACAAACCTCATGCAGAAAGTTAATTTTCGTGGAAACTAGTAATCACTGCAATTGAAAGTGTTTTCAGTTGCTTTGTGGAATAAAATGCTCCATAAAAATGGCTCCATAAAAGTGCTCCATAAAAATGGCTGTTTTGTGCATAGAGTGATCAAACTGCCACCACTACACTGGACAGTAGTTTTCTTGGAACACATCTGGGATGCATGTGATATGCGTGGCAAGAAATGGTTTCCTAAGACCCCTGTCGTGATGCCTCACTGTATATTTGTGCAGTGCCAAGTTCGGGAGGAAAATCTCGTACGTGAACCACCTGCATGAGTTGAAGCAGCATGTCCACTATGACCAGCTGCGAATACCAGAACAGGTGCTTGAGTGAGTGACCTACTTCCATTTCTCACAAGGAGGTAGAATATTGCCACAAGCATTTTCACCAGCTCATTGAGTACAGTGATCAAAAAAAAAAAAAAGCTGCAAGCCAGTAGGAAAGGCGATTAGCCCCTCCACCTGTATTCATTCACGTTGCGGCGTCTCCCTGCCGTCTGCTTGCACACACAAGGCGAGTAAAGTGAACACATGGCTGTACCTGTTGTAGCGGGTGCCCTCCGCTTTGATTTTATCAAGTCCTCATTGTGAGCTGTGTGACCCATAAGGGACAAAGTGATGCTTATGTTTGCGTTAATGTGCTGATTTTTTAGCACCGATTTATTTGTGACAGTACTCGTCTAACTCCATTATTCATTATCGAATTCTCGGCACATTAGGCTTACCAAGCGTGGCTGAACAAACAGCTGACCTCGCACAAATGAAGACAAAATGTACCTGATGCTTTGTCCTCATTGTGAAGTGGCACAAAGTGATGGCTTATTTTACCATTTATTAGTTGCTGCCAGCGCAGTGGGCAAATAGCCAATGCAAGTTCGGATCAAAGTAACGATCGTGTCTACAGGAGCGCTGGTATGCTCATTAGTAACCACATTTACTGGTGGTTACTGATACTGTAATTAAATGCCCATGACATCAATGCAAAGAAGACTAAACATATGAAGATTCATTGGGATGTAACACGTGCCAAACTGCCGCAAACGTCACTACCTTCCAAATTGTAAGGCAATCAAATCTGGAACTATGATTTGCTATGCAAGCGTGTGGCCTGGTGGTGCTGAATGGTAGTGATGAGATGGCTTGGGCTCATGTTAATCGACTTTGTATTTTGGAACGAATGTTATGGTGTTCAAACTTGCTTTGAAACAAATTTAGTTTAGTCTTAGTTTCAAAGTATTCAAGTGTTGAATAACATGCAAAAGCTGCATGTAACTCCCGGTATAGGTGGTTTCACTGTGGTGGAATGATACTATGCCACTAGTACATCTATTCAGGAAAAATTTGCACTGCCGCAAAGCTCCTCCGTAAGGTTAAGCGTTTATATTAGCCTTGCATCAATTTGTAATTTTAAATGCGAAGCATTTCTTCATGTACTGCAGGCACTTAGAGCGTCAGTGTTTGTATCAATCTAACTATCTATCTATCTAGCCACCTAAGTCTGGGGGCTCTTGTGATCACCCCCTTAAAGGTAACCCAAAATAAGTTTGGGAGGGTAAGATGGTTTGACGAATATGACTTGCTGGTCATGACATGGTCAATGGCGCAATCTTTTTGCATACGTCAATGAACCCTTCCTGCCAGACGTGTGGTGCATACCTGCAGGCAGGTGTATCTACCCAGGAATGGCGAGAACAGACATTGGTAATTTTAACGCGTTACCGTTAAGAAAAAAACTGACATTAACAGGGTTGACCAGATGAAAAGCAAATAATAAAAAAATTCGGCAGGTCCTATGTACCTTGGGAATTGATGTTATGTGAAGCATGCGAGTGGAAGGTGACTCTGTTGAAATATTTCTCTTGAGCCAAACTTCATGCAACTTCAACTAAAGATATCTACGAATGCATGCACAGACATACATTAAACAACCGCATATGTTTCTTTATAACCAGTTGTTTACACTTGTATAACAATGTCAACAGCAACATGGCTACACTTGAACCTGCTTATATCGAACGTCCCACATTCATACATCAATTAACTCACGGCCCTCAGTCCCCAGTGGCTGCGAAGCAACTGACCACGGCGGCGGTCAGATCTGCAATGCAGCAGAGGGTGCTAAGAATCTTCGGGTCCAGACAGGCCACCATTGGAACCTGAACTTGGCAACGTTTAACTCTAGAACCTTATCTAGTGAGGCAATTCTAGCTGTACTATTGGAGGAGCTAGAGGGTATTAAATGGGATGTAATAGGGCTCAGTGACGTTAGGAGGACAGATGAGACCTATACAGTGCTACAGAATGGGCACATCCTGTGCTATAATGGCTTGGTTGACAGAAGAGAACTGGGAGTGGGATTCCTTATCCACAGAAGCATAGCTGGCAACATAGAGGAATAGCATTAACGAAAGGGTGCTAGGTATCGCAGTTAAACTCAATAAGAGAGGGACAGAAGCTTGCGCGAGATATAAGATGAAGGTCGTACAGGCTTATGCGCCTACATCTAGCCATGATGATGCGTCAGTTGAAAGCTTCTACGAAGACTTGGAATTGGCAATGAGTTAGGTAAAAACACAGTTTACTATGCTGATGGGAGACTTCAATGCCAAGGTATGGAAGAAGCAGGCTGGAGACCAGGCATAGAGAGATTACGGCATCGGTGCTAGAAATGCCAGAGAGGAGCTATTAGTAGAACTCGCAGAACGCAGTAATTTACGGATATTGAATACCTTTCACGGAAAACGAGGGAACCGTAAGTGGACATCGAGGAGACCTAATGGCGAAAGTAAGAATGAAATAGACTTCATACTGAGTGCACACCCAGGCATTTTGCGGGATGTTTAAGTGATTGGCAAAGTTCGATGCAGTGACCATAGAGTGGTAGGGTCTCGAATTCGCCTGGACTTGAAGAAGGAACGACAGAAACTGATACGCAAAAAGACAATAAATGAGCTAGCGCTGAGAGCGAAAGGACAGGAATTCAGAATCTCGCTTCAGGACAAGTACTCAACTCTTATCGAGGAAACCAGCCTTAGCATTGTTGCAATGAATGATAATCTGACGAGTATTATTACAAAGTGTCCAGTGGAAGTTGGTACGGTAGTTAAACAGGACACTGGCAATCTGTCCCAGGAAACGAAGAACCTCATCAAGAAGCGTCAAAGCATGAAAGCCTCAAGTACAACAGACAAAATAGAGTCGGCAGAGCTTGCGAAGTTGAATAAGAAGCGTAAGGTATTTGATGTAAGAAGATATAACATGGAGAGGATTGAACTTGCTCTGAAGAATGGAGGTAGCTTCAAAGCAGTTAAGAGGAAACTTGAAATAGGCAGAAATCAGATGTATGCACTAAAGGACAAAGAAGGCAAAAAAACTACCAATATGGATAGGATAGTTAAAATAGCAGAGAACTTTTCCAGAGATCTGTATAGAAACTGGGACAATCACAACCTTACTAAAGAACTAGCAGTAACCCAGATGCCACCCCACCAGTAATAATAGAAGAAGTCAGAAAAGCCTTGGAGAGCATACAAAGAGGCAAAGCTGCTGGTGAGCATCAGGTAACATCAGATCTGCTGAAAGATAGAGGACAAATTGTGTTAGAAAAATTTGGCCCCGTATCTGCATATTACACCACAAATGTCTTCGAGAGACGATAGTCTTGCGTCTGGAGAGAGTGAACAAAACATTATTTGATGTTCTAAAAAAATCGGTAAATGGTATTCTGGAGGCGCTGCTATAGAGTGCCTCGAACGTGCAGTGGAGGTGAACGAGTGTATCAAGTCACGTCACACGAGAGACATGAGTGCAATCTGGCAGTTATCCTAGAAAAGGGGGCGCGCGCCATGCGCGGCCATCTCTGAGGCGATAAGGTGTAGAACGCAAGGCGACGGGTAGGTGCCACCCCCGTGTTGTCTTAACAAAGCATTGGAAACACTTGCCGTTTCGTGCAAGCCTTGCATGGCCAGCACAGTATTATAAAGGCTACGATCTTTATCACCTCTTTCAGCTGAAGTTATCAGTTGTCATGTATAAGCTTTTTCACGGTAATGTGCATATAGATGGCATTGTCTTGGAAAGCCTTGTAAAGAATAATATTGCTAGGTTTTCTGACCTTGATAACCGCCTTCTGCCTAAAGTTCGCACAAACTACGGCAAGTTCACTACCACATTTACAAGAATCAAGCTATGGAATTCCCTTCCTTACGTAATAAAATCATTAACCACAGAACATGCATTCAAAAACCAAGTAAAAAAAATATTTTTTGCAACAGTTGTCTTCATCTTAGCATCTGCTTTTTAATGTAGCGATAACAATTGCAACATGTTATATTTATATTGTCCTTACGTTTTGTATTATAACTTACGCTTGTTTGTTCCTCAAGTTTTTTTTTTTTGCCTTGCTGAACATATATGCATTTTCTACTTTTGTTTTTTCGCACTGTGCTTCTTTTTTCTTACTCAAGATACCGTAACAACTGAATGTTGTATATTTTGTTTCGTCTCCCGTTAACATCATGTATGGGAGGATCGGGTCGGCTGTTTGGAGTATTGTTCGGTCACTTTGGTGCCCTTTAGGGTACCGTTAAGGGTGGACAAACAGACGAATGTACAGACAGACAGACCGAAATTCTTGCGTTGGAGGTCCCCAAGAAAGACTGTCGTCTTTAAAACTAGCCACCATGTTTACGAGGTGTCTCCAGACAAGAAGGGTACCAGAATCTTGAAAGAATGTTAACATCATCTTAATACACAAGAAAGGAGATGACAAGGACTTGTAGAATTACAGGTCGATCGTTTGCTCTCTGTTGTATACAAGCTATTTACAAAAGTAATTGCTAACAGAATCAAATCAACACTAGAATTCAATCAACCAAAGGAAAAAGCAGGATTTTTAACAGGCTACTCAACAATCGACCACTTTCATACTATCAATCAGGTATTATAGAAAAGCTCAAAATACAGCCAACCACCATACATAGCCGTCATAGATTATGAAAAGGCATTTGATTCAGTAGAAATATCAGCGATCATACAGACAATGGGGAATCAGGGCAACGACGAAGCATATATAAACATCCTGGAATCTATAGGGCATCAACTGCTACCATAGTGCTTCATATAAAACGCAACAGAATATCAATCAAAAAAGGTGTAGAGCAGGGGGATACAATCCCCCAATGCTATTGGGGATACAATCTCTCCAATGCTATATACCATGTGCTTACAGGAGGTTTTCAGAGGCCTAGAATGGGAAGAGTTAGGGATAAAAGTTAATGGAGAGTACCTTAGTAACCTGCGCTTTGACGATGACATTGCATTGCTCAGTAACTCAGGGAACGAATTGCAACTCATGATTATAGAGTTAGACAAGGAGAGCAGAAAGGTAGGTCTTAAAATAATCTGCAGAAGACAAGGAGAGCAGAAAGGTAGGTCTTAAAATAACCTGCAGAAGACAAAAGTAATGTAGAACAACCTCGGAAGAGAACAGCGCTTCGAGATAGGTAATAGTGCATTAGAAGTTGTGAAAGACTATGTCTACTTTGGACAGGTAATACCGTATTTACTTCTTTCTACAGCGCCCTCAATTGTAACGCTCACCCGATTTCTACGACAAAAAAAAAAAAAAAGTAAGGCATCGATTGCAACGCGCACCCATTTTTCTCGCTGGTACATACAATCCCACCACTCAAAGAAACGACTCCTTTCAGGAGAGTCTTCCATTTAATTATGAGGTACGGGGGAAGCTTGTGCTCATCTGACGTGTAACAGAGCATTGCCGTCACTGTAGTTTTACCGTGGACTGATGTCAGCATGCGAACTTGCTTCGCCCCCTTTTTCTCGATGGTTGTGGTGCCGGGTATGTCGAAGTAAATAGGCGTCTGATCAGCATTCCCGATTTGCATAAGCAAGTAACCGTTGTTGGCCCCGCCGCGGTGGTCTAGTGGCTAAGGTACTCGGCTGCTGACCCGCAGGGCGCGGGTTCGAATCCCGGCTGCGGCGGCTGCATTTCCGATGGAGGCGGAAATGTTGTAGGCCCGTGTGCTCAGATTTGGGTGCACGTTAAAGAACCCCAGGTGGTCTAAATTTCCGGAGCCCTCCACTACGGCGTCTCTCATAATCATATAGTGGTTTTGGGACGTTAAACCCCACATATCAATCAAGTAGCCGTTGTTGTGCCGCAAGTTTAAGACGAACCTCTGAAATCTGTGAAGCTTTTCATCGTACTCCTCCGCAAAACTTTTCGCATATGCCCGTTCATCTTCGGAGGGAAAAGCATTTCCTCTAGTTAGCCAGCACCTGCTAACTTTAAACTGGTTCCGCATTAGACCTTTTTCTAATGCTAATTGCATAGCCCGCACTTGGAGCAGTTCTGTCGTCACAGGCCGCTGTGTTGCTCGCTGCTCAAGCACATACTCGCCAAGCAGCTCTTCAATTTGCGGAAACCGACCCTACTGTAGTCCACTGAAGCCTTTGCGTGAAGCTTTGCTGTCAACAATCTTCTGTTTTTGTTTCCGCCAGTCCCGCACGCACGTTTCGGGAACTCCGAACGCCCGCTATGCAGCCCGATTTCCGTCTGTTCTGCACATGCAATGACTTTTCTTTTATAAGCGCCATCGTGGTGCACTTGAGTTTTTGGAGTCCGCCCTTCCATGCTGTCGATGCTAATGCACTACAAGATGAACTCCTCAGCACACGTACGATGTGCCGCACATGGAAAACACATAGGCAGAAATGGCCGACGCACCATGCCGATGCGTGTAGGGGGCGGCCACTTTGGAAATGGCGATGGCAATAGAATGACCGCATTCATTTTTGTTTTCGTACTCGATTCTAACACGCATGCGATTTATGAACTCGCTTAACTGGAAAAAAGGTGCGCGTTATATTCGAGTAATTACGGTAAGCACGAAGCCAAACCAAGAGATTGAAGTAACTAGAAAAATAAGAATGGGGTGGAGCACATTTAGCAGGCACTCTCAAATTATGACAATTAGATTGCCACTACACCTCAAGAGGAAGATATATAACAGCTGCATCTTGCTGGTACTTAGCTGCGGAGCAGAGACCTGGAGACTTACAAAGAGGGTTCAGCTTAAATTTAGGACGACGTAGCGAGCAGTGGAAAGGGAAATGGTAGGTGTAACCTTAAGAGACAAGAAGAGAGGAGAGTGGATTAGGGAACAAACGGGGGTTAAGGATATCATAGTTGAAATCAAGAATAGGAAATGGACATGGGCCGGGCATGTAGCGTGTAGACAGGATAACTGCTGGTCATCAAGGGTAACTTACTGGATTCCCAGAGAAGGCAAGTGGGTTAGGGGAAGACAGAAAGTTAGGTGGGCAGATGAGATTAAGAAGTTTGCGGGTATAAAATGGCAGCAGTGAGCACAGGACGGAGTTGACTGGCGGAACATAAGAGAGTCCTTTGTCCTGCAGTGGACGTAGTCAGGCTGATGATGATAATGGTGATATCGAACCTTCATTTAACGAATTACTCAATATAGCGGAAGCTTTTCTGTTCCCCGTCATGACTCCACAGAAGCACATGTATCTACGATTTATATGCATTAAAGTAACAGCCGAAGACATCCTTGAAATTTCCACATTCCTTCCTTTGTCATCGCCCCATTTCACTATCAGTAATTCACGGCGCAAACTGTGCCTATAGTGTTCGAGAAGCTTCAGGACTGAAGTAGATCATTTTGTTAAGATTACGCCCACTTTGTCAACATTGCAGATTATTGTGGTACTTGCGTTACTGCTAGAGATAACGCTATGATATTCTATGTCAAGTGTATAAATGCCAACACACTTCATCGTTTGTCAGTTTATCGATCAGTGCCAGTGGGCATCGCTGTAATGTGACCTTCAGTTTACGGGCCACAAGTTCAACCGAATAAACAGCTTCATCTTGTAAGGACAGTCTGCTTCGTTCATTTACGTCACGACCCCATGACAATATAACAAACTTTAGCCACAGACAGTCTGGGAATTTTACTCGGACTTTGTCATTTCGGCATGAGCATGGATCTTCCGCGGTTGCCCCTCCACCGACGGCGTGCTCGTGGCCCCGGGGGCTCCCAGGCGAAAGCGAGCGCGAGGCGGGCAGGCAGGCCTGCACCTCATGAGTCGTGGGCGCATGCGCGGATGTGTCCTTCCCCTCCCTTCTTTCAAACAAACAAACAGAAAAACTTTTACGTAGCACTGCCACGCTTTTAGTTAGCGTTACTCATGCGGCACCGCGCTGCATATCGAGGGCGCTTTACCAAATAGTTTTTCATGCTGTCATTGTCGTTCGCTCTTTGTTTTGGACGCCGCGCACACACATGGTGCAACCCCCGACGACATTCAGCTTTGATTTTTTCTTTTTTAATTAGGACAACGGTGTCGTCCCCCTACCAAGGGGATGTCATATTCGGGGGCGGTGGAAACTCTCCGAGACCGCGACAGATTTTCAGAGGTCAACTCGTCACGTGCTTCTAACTTGCGCCGCAACTTTGCGAGACCCTAGCCTTCGCGATGCACCATTTAGCTCTGGCAACAACACGGCAGCACGTTGAATGCAATGCAGTCAATGTTAAGCAACAAATTTTAATGTTGTACAAAGTAAAGCTAGCAGCCAACTACTTTGGATTGGATATCACGGAACTCTACAAAACGTTTGTTTAAGCAAATACGGCCGCTCCAGGGATGTGCTCTTTTTATAGTCTCTTCTCGATGAAAAAGCAAAGGGCGGGCGGACGTGATGGATGAATGGATGGGTGGATGGATGCGGACGGACGGACAGACTAATATGAAACATATGAGGCTGTTGAATGTCTGTCTCTGTCTCTACATGCATTCGCAATAATAAATAACAATACAGTGACCTTCCATCTGCGTGCTTTGCTTAACATTGTTTCCCAAGGTTCGTGGGATCTGCGGAATTTTTTTAAGTTTAAAAGTTTGGTAAAATACTATTCAGTGTTGCTTCCAGTTGCGTTAATCAAAAAGAATGACATTTGCACATGCTTTGTTTCAATATTGAAAAAATATATCATTTGAATTTGATCCGAAATTATTCAGCTAATCTAGTGTTTGCTTCGAGTTAGCTTTGAACCTAGAATTCACCCGTCCTGAGATAACATTTTTGCTCCCCTCAAGGGATTGTTTTGAGTGTGAACAAGCTTTGTTGCAGGCATGACCGGACGCTCCTGTCCAAGGGAACACGCCTCCCCCACTCTCAGAGCAGCGGATTTTTCGCTGCTGCTGGTGCACCCACATATCAGCCCACGCAGCAGTTTCGGGCCTCCCTCGAGCAGTGAGTAGTCCATTTCTGTTTGAATAGGCTCTTGTGGGCCAAGGTATATGTCACCACAGCATTATGCTGCTCGTATCCACCTAGTGGACAGATCTGCTTCGGCGGAGTGTGTTCAAATACTCAAAAATTGTGGCAAGCCGTCATGCCATGGCACTCTTGATCATGCCGCACTGAACCTGCAAGCACATTCCTGAGTAAAAGAAAGAAAATGGAACAATGTAGAGTAAAAGGACAATCAAATCAACTTTACAAATGTGAACTTGCATATGAACGTGTTCAGATATTTCAGAATGATGCTGGAAATGCGTATCGACCTTCCAGGTTCGTCATGTGGGCAGTTGTGTTAAGCGCGATTTGAGGGCTAGATCACACACGGCCTTCATAATGTGCGTCCAAAAGTCGATCTCTGGGGCAGCATTCGTTGCGGTGAAATGCATTCCATCTTTCTCATGTCCGTTGAGAGTTGTGATAGCTTCGTGATGTTAAGATCACGTTGCTGAAAAAGGACTGTAAACTAGGCATGCTTCTCGCCAAACTCCAGCCAATCAGTGGAGGCCGAAGTGGATAGTCCACAAAAAGGGTACATCAAGAATCACGCCCCTGGCTAGCCTTGTGCAGAGTTTGTAGTAGCTCATAACGAAAGGGTTGGTTTTGGTATGTAGGAGATGTAAATAGAGAGAGAACTAGTGTTAGCCATGAGGGTCAGAAAGCGAAAAAAATTTGGAAATACAGAATGTGCCATTGCCACAGTACAGTCATAAGAGACTTCAGTGCAGAAGGAGAGTTAACGGAATAAATGTCAGCATAGTGGAACTTCATTGAACTTCCATGCTGTGTGCCAAGGCCACACTCCAGTCATGAGAGACCTCAATGTAGAAGGAGAGTGAAAGGAATAAATGTCAGCATAGTGGAGCTTCATTGAACTTCCATGTTGTTTTGACGAAGATGTAGTCCATCTCAGACGTGAAGCTAAATGAAGTGTTTTGCAAACGAAGCTCAGCGTTCTTTGTTAGTGGTGAAACGAAGTACTCTCGTCCTCAGCAGTTTGCAATTCAGAAAAAAACTGCGAGCACTATATTGCCACAGTCAACATCTTGGCAATGTTAAACACTCCTTTGTTGCACGACAGATTCATAACTCGTGGCCTGGATATCTGACACCATGCACCAGCAGGCTGCATAAGACCCAGAACAAATGTTTTTAATTGTTGCAGCATCTTGCGTCTTTGAGGTACATGCATCAAGGATGGGACAAAGAAGCAGGCACGTAGCACAAACTTCTAATATTCTCTCCTTGGGAGCCTCCCCATTACGTCATTGTCACCAGGATATCTGTTCTGCTGTACAAAGATTATTAATCGAATCAAGGCAGTTTAGATTGCAAATATCTAAATTAGTCAAATTAGTTTTTTTAAATTCATTAGATTTAAAAGTAATATGTGATCCACTATCTAAATAATCGTTTCTTTGCCAATCCCCCTGGGTGGGTGAGAGCCATTCATTTAGGCCATCATCATCATCATCATTATCATCATCATCATCGTTATCTTCTTCTTCTCTGTCCTGTCCTGGATGCGCTATATATAGCATGCTGTGGATAGCCAACAAGCCTGCTGTGCAACTTTAGCTAACAGCATCGTGGTTCTTATAAGTACTGCTGGTAGCATCGTTGCTAGGTCGTTCAGATGATAGCAATACACTGGGACTTTTTTCTGTGCAGCATCAAGAAGCACAACAATGGGGACCCGATTCCAAATGTCGTTCGGGACTGTGTCACTTACCTGGACAATGATATTGGTATGTCTTCATGTTGCCTGTCAAGAGCGCAATAGAGTTCGTCAAAGCATATGGCACTGGCAGCCCTAACACTGTGGGCTGCCTCTTGAGGCAGAGGGCCGAGTGGCATGAGGCCGACACAACGAAGGCTGCACAGCAAATAGAAACTACTTGGCGAATTGATAACAATAATTACAAAACAAATAGAAATCACTCAGAACGCATGTCACAAGGTTCCAATATATGTAATATTAAGTTACAAGTGAAAAAATAACTATGTATCACAGCAAACTTTGGCACCGAACATGTTTGGTCAGCTTGCAAATATTTACATCAAGGTTGTTCGCTTGCTCAGAGGCATTCATTGGTTTGCTAGGGGGGATGGGCAGGGTACCAATACTGCCCTGAAGGTCACACACGGTTGTCAACTCGTTGGTAAGTTGGTAGCACCATGGTCAAACATGCTTGTTTGTTACTGCCGTTCTTTTCATGCAGGCCCTGTGACACTGCCGGGGTTTATAAAGCCACATTTATCGACCTCTAATGCCCTTTTTGCACTGAGGGTCAACGAACTGAACTGTAGCAGAATGGCGTTGTTGGCCTTGTGGTTACATTTAATAAAAAAGACATGACCCCAAGGACCTTGTCTTAGACAGGTGCCTTGTCTCCTGCAATTTTTTTCTCTCTACAAACTTTGTGCATTTCAAACTTCCCTCTACGCCGCTTGTAGAGTGATAGTTTTCACTTAATATTGTAACATTTTACTATGCAGAATGGTAGAAATAAGGGTTTCTGGCCTCTTTACGCTACCTATTTACTAGATAGCATAATATATCTGTGCATGCCCAGGCCTTTACGGAACATAAACTATGCACTCGGCGGATAGGCTCTACATTTTTGGCCCTATCTCACAAGTCCACCTTTGTTCATGGCTACGAGCAATCTGGGCTTCGCGGATACTCCAACCATCAAGTCAAAATAAGCACAAGTGTGCGTCCAAATTGCAATCGCCTTTTACCGAAGCTTAGAGGGACTTAAAATACCGTAGCTGTAAACATGAGGGGCCTAAAGCCTCCCGACAGGCTGGATAAATGGCATTATCTAGAGGAGTCGAGCTGAACCAGGCTAGCAAAAATTAGTTGTTGCAGAAAGATTGTGCATTCTGCTACTTGTGTAATTGCCTTGCAGCAGAAAAATTGTGATTCAGTTTCTTTTTAGTCATTTTACCTTCATAAATACTAAGCAATAATAAGCATCTCCATGATTTTGGTTGCACGGAGCGTCACAGAATGTCAACACCATCAACAGGTAACCCAGTATTTTTACAGCGAAAGCTGTTACAAAATCAAAACTAGTGTCACACACGGTGCCGTGGTTGTCCGCCACCGGTGTCCGTAACCACATTTTTTTTTACATAACTCACAGTGCAAGATGAACTATTAAATCTAAAATGAACTATTACCAACTACCCCAGATTTCCCTTCTTGTCCATAATCACTATCACGAAATAAGAAAAATACCTTAGTACCAAGGACACAGTGAGGCTCGAACTCTGGTCTGCTGGGTGCCAGCCTAGAGCCACGCCAGTGCTTGGGACTTGTTCGCAAACTTGCCTTAGGCAGGGTTGGTGTCTGGAAAGGAATTATGTTAATATGAGTAATAAAGCGTTTTAGAACCGAAAAAGAACCAGTCATTACACAATGGGAATAGCGTAACGAGTGGGACGTGCAATGCTTCAACCCATTGCAAAAGCTTGTTTTTATTTACTTATTAATTGTGGCGCATACCCACTTCGGGAACCCCCATCCTTGTCAGCCACTGCATGAACAATAGGCCCAAAATTTCTTGCAAGTGTTTAGCGTATGCCATGCTTCTCAAATGAATGATGAAAAACAGCATAACAAATGCTGGTCTACTACCCAGAAATTATTACTGTTAGTGCCGTAGTGGGTACCCAGAATGTATGCTTGCAGTGTTACCCAATAAGTGTTTAGAAAAGGCACCGAAAGGCTGCTCTTCTTGTTTTTGCTGTGACTTTGTTGTGCCTTCCGTCCAGGCCTGGCATTTTTTTGTTTCACTTCTTAACGTATAGCTTAACGTATAGCGAATACTGTACACGCTAAGACCTCTTATGGCTTAGCTGCAGCAATGATTTAATCTTACCTACAGCAAATATAGTTTAACTACAGTTATCACCAGTTAGGAGTTTGCGCAAACGTAAAGGAATACCTTTATGTATGTACTTAATCATTTATGTATGGGGAGCTGAAATTTTTCTAAAGCACGCATTTCAGTAAGCCGGTAAATGCAAGTTGGTATTCTGGTGACACGGTAATGTTAAAAACTATACATACAAGTCCCTAATGTTACTGACTTGATTCAGGGAATTTTAAAAAGCCTTTTTTTTTTCTTTCACAAAACTTTGCAGATGTGGGCATTTCTGTAAATGAGATAAATTTCAGCAGAGTTTTGAAGTAGAGCAATGAGCACAAAAGACATGAGAATTATTTTTAAAGAAAGTGCAAATATCAAGGTTGATTAGTATGAAGTTTTTGTGTCTGCAGGATAACTTGGCCATGGCAATAAATTCTTAAAGAACAGGTATCTTGTACCATGCGATTTGCAGTGTTTATTTTTACCCTAAAAGCTCCTTCAAAAAAGAGAAACAAAATATTCATAAAATTGCATTTCACGTCTTTACTGAAAGGAAGCAGTAAATGCTGTGACCAAGAAGTCACTGTGTTGCAAAATAATTTAACATATACATAGTAGCAAAAAAATGTTTGGTAGTTTTGAGAACAAAATAAATTATTATGCCCCTTTCAGTATCCATTTCGCAGTGGTCACACTACAGATCAAAATCATTCATAACTTGTGTGTTGCTGCAGATGTCTGTATGCAAATCGATATTACACGTATACATTTTGGAAAGGCGTTTGACAGAGTTTCACACTGTAAACTGCTGTTCAAGCTTTGCAACACCGGTATTAGTGAGAGTGTTCTCAATTGGATCGGAGGTTATCTGGGCAATCGCCAACAAGCACTTAGAGCGGGAGATGCTATGTCGGAAAATCGAGAGGTGTACTCGGGAGTGCCTTAACGGTCCGCATTGGTGCCCTTTTCCTTTAATACATAGAAGATACTTTATCAGTTGTCCAAGCACCACAAAAAATTTGGCTATTTCCAGATGACTGCCTAATCTATTATTGTCCGGTATCATGCAGACAAGATCAACTTAATATCAATCAGTGCTTACAAACCTTAGACTTACGGTGTTCTAAATGGGGTATGGAAATCAACATTAAGAACTCCGTTTACACACACATTACAAAAAAGATAGAAGTGCTTTCGTTTGCGTATAACACAGGTGATAATATGTTAGTGAAAGTATGTAGTTTCAAACACTTGGGTGTAACTATAACAGATAAATTAAACTGGCGTACTCATATAGAAAACATTTGTCACTCGGCATATCAAAAGTTGTGCTTCCTATGAAGAAAATTGGGCAGAGTCACGAAAAATATGAAGCTGCTTGCCTAAAAAACGTATGTTCGTCTGAAGTTTGAATGCGCTGGCGCTGTGTGGAATCCAGGTCTTAAAAAATAAACTAGATGCATTGCTTTCAGAGAATATTGGCTCGTTTTATCTGCTCGAAATATCAAAAAAGAAATTCTGTAACTGAAATGTTCACAGTATGCAAATTAGAACCGCTAGAATCAAGAAGGCAGAAACAAAGATTAAAAATACTTTTCCAGATCTAACATGCAGGGGTGAAAATGAAAAAAGATGATTATTGGACATGCTCTGACAAAAAGTTTTGAAGAAGAACACGTAATACATTTTTACAACTAATACATGTTCGAATGGATTTATTCCAATTTTTCTTCTTTCCTGATGCTATTAAATGTATGAATGAATTACCGAATGATGTGGTGCAAAAAAGTACTTCCACTGAGCTTGAGGTTGCTCTTCACAGGCACGTTGTTGAAAATGCATAGATTATAAGTGTTCATGTATGTATTTCCTTACAGATGTTTCATGAATAATCAATATTATGTTGCAAATGTTATGAGTGAAAAGCATGTAATTGTTTTTTTCATATAAGTGTGCTATATGTTACAAAGTTTATCTTACAAATGCTCTTCAAATATTTATTTATTCTTGTGCAACTCAATACTTCACTGTAACGACTTTCAAGTAAGGGTTAATGGTATCACTAAATGAAAAAAAAAGTGCACTGTACTTTCTCAAGATGCACTGAAAATTGAGCAATATGCAAAATTGGTGTTAAAGTGTTTTGTGGTCGAAATTTGTACGATGAGAGAAAGAGTAGGCGTGGCTTGACAAGGACGTAAAAAGTGAACTGGCACTGTGTCTGTTTTCTTTCCAAGCCAAGTTGTGCTTGCCGATTCTATAATAGATACCAACCAACTAGTCCGCCCACTTATTTCCATGAAATTTTGCCTTTAATAGATGAACATAGTTTTTTTTTTCAGTAAAAATTACGAAGGAATTCATGTCAATCATATTTGAAATATGATTGACATGATTTTGCAAATAGTAACTATTATATAAATAGTATATATAACATGTTATAAAAAGAATAAGCTTATTTGTCACTACTAGAGGCCGGATTTTTAGGCACTAAAGAAGTGTGTTTTAGGCGCCAAAGATAGGCAGGTAAAACACTGTGTTAGTACGCCTTTAGCAGTGAGCCGAAGACACTTTTATTGGGGGAAACGCAGAGGTAAAGCCGACCAGCTGTCCAGCGGAGCGAGCGCAAGCAGCAACAACACTCTTCCTTCTCTTCTTTCACTGATGCTCCGGCCTGTGCCATATATCAATGCTACAAATCACGCCCCCCCCCCCCCCCCACAAAAGGAGCTATCCTGGCGACCTATGGACCTGGTAGGATGGGTGAATCGTAGTGCGATTTCAATCGATCGACATGAACAGTCTTGCGACCATGACGGCGTCGGTCTGTTGATGGTTTAACCGGCTCAACAATATAGTTAACCTGTGAGGACTGACGTAGGACTCGGTAGGGGCCTTCGTACTTCGGCAGTAGCTTGGTGGAAAGACTAGGAGCAGATGAGGGAACGCGAAGCCATTCCAATGTGCCAGGCAAATATGACTGAGGGGGCAGGTTTTCATCGTGACGGTCCTTCTGGTACGCTTGATCTTGTGCAGTTAAGGAATGTGCGAGTTGCCTGCAATCTTCCGCATAGGTGGCGACTTCGGATAGAGTTGTGGATTCTGAAGCGTCCGGATAATACAAGAGAATCGTGTCCATGAATGAGGAAGGTTCGCGCCCATAGAGGAGAACGAACGGAGAGGATCCTGTCCTAGACTGAGTGGCGCTATTGTAAGCGTAAGTACCAAAGGGAAGTATGCGGTCTCAGTTGGTGTAGTCAGCGAACACGTATATAGACATCATGTCGCCCAATGTGCGGTTAAACCGTTCGGTCATTCCATTCGTTTGTGAATGTTTCGCGCTAGTTGTCCGATGCACAACGTTGCATTCACGAAGAAGGGCTTGTACGGCTTCGAAAAGAAACGTACGTCCGTGGTCGCTGAGTAGCTCACGAGGAGCGTCATAACGAAGAACAAGATTGTGAAGGATAAACAAGACAACTTCACGTGATGTGGCCTCTAGCAGCGCAGCAGTTTCAGCATAGCGTGTCACGTGATCGATAGCCTAAACCACCCAGCGGTTCCCGTCAGGAGTGGAGGGAAGGGGACTGTACAAGTCAATTCCAATGCTGTCAAAAGGTTTGGATGGGCAAGGCAACGGCTGCAGTTGTTCATTGGCTATGTTCGCTGGGCTTTCTTGGCGTTGACATTTGGAACACGAACGTACGTACTGTCGGACAAATCGGTACATTCCGCGCCAATAGTATCGCAGCCGGAGGCGTGCGTACGTTTTTATCACACTGACATGGCCGCATTGAGGATCTGCGTGAAAGGAGTCGCAAAGAGCAGCATGTAGGTGGCGAGGAATCACAAGCAACCACTTGGGGCCATAGGAAAGGTAGTTGCGACGGTACAGGAGTCCATCGCAGATGGCAAAATGACGAGCTGTACGTCGTAGTGAACGATTGGCGGTACCTTGGAGTGGCTGAAACAGTACCTTTATCATAGAGACTATCCAAGCGTCTTGGCGCTGCTCGGAGTGCATGTCAGTGAACGAAAGTGCCGCAACATCGAGATTGGAAACAGACGCACTTCCATGTTCATGGAGAAGTGGAGAGCAGGAAAGAGCATTGGCATCTGAATGTTGGCGGCCCAACCTGTTGTTGACACGGATATTATAGTCTTGGAGACGCAATGCCCAACGAGCCAGATGGCCAGAGAGGTCTTTTAGGGATGATAACCAGCAGAGGGCGTGGTGATCAGTCACGACATCAAATGAATGGCCATAGACGTAGGGTCGAAATTTTGTGATTGCCCAAACGATGGCCAGACATTCCTTCTTGTGACCGAATAATTCTCTTCAGCCTTAGTAAAAGTGCGACTGGCATAAGCAACCATGTAATCATCGAAGCAAGACTTGCGTTGAGCAAGAATAGCGCCAAGGCTCTTGGCTCTTTCGGACATGTCGGGATTGTATCGACGGCAGAGGCCCACAACGTCCTCAATGTAGGACGTAAAACCCTCTCCAGACAGTTGGGCGTGATCTCGCAAGCGCTGTTCTGTGCGGAGTTTGCACACTGTTGGTCAGCCAAACACGTCCGCAAAGGTGATCTTGAAAGTGGCCCACTCAGTAAGCTCAGCTTCATGGTTGTTGAACCAGAGCTCCACTACTCCACTCATGTAAAAGTGGACGCGGCCAAGTTTGTCGTTTTCGTCCCACCTATTATTGACGCTTACTTTCTCATACAAAGAGAGCCAGTCCTCGACGTCCTGCTCATTGGTGCCGCTGAAGATGACTAGGTCTCGCTCTCTCGAGACACCGGGACAGCGGGCAGGTGTGGATGTAGGAATGGTATGCTGTGCAACGTCCGTGGACATCGTTGACGGCGAAGGTAGAGTTTGGTTTCGGAGTTCCAGGACTGGAAATGGATCCAGCATTCTCCACCTATTGCTAGTACGCCTTTAGCAATGAGGCGAAGACACTTTTATTGGAGGAAATGCAGAGGTAAAGCCGACCAGCTGTCAAGCGGAGCGAGCGTAAGCAGCAACAACACCCTTCTCTTCTTTCACTGGTGCTCCTGCCTGTGCCATATATGAATGCTACAAATCACTCCCCCCCCCCACAAAAGGAGCTATCCTGGCGACCTATGGGCCGGGTAGAATGGGTGGGTCATAGTGCGGTTTCAATCGATCGACATGAACAGTCTTGCGACCACGACGGCATCAGTCTGTTGATGGTTGAACCGGCTCAACAATATAGTTAACCGGTGAGGACTGATGTAGGACTCGATAGGGGCCTTCGTACTTCGGCAGTAGCTTGGTGGAAAGACCAGGAGCAGATGAGGGAACGCGAAGCCATACCAATGTGCCAGGCAAATATGACTGAGGGGGCAGGTTTTCATCATGACGGTCCTTCTGGTACGCTTGATCTTGTGCAGTTAAGGAACGTGCGAGTTGCCTGCAATCTTCCGCATAGGTGGCGACTTCGGATAGAGTTGTGGATTCTGAAGCGTCCGGATAAAAAACTCCTCACTAGGTTTGGGCATTTCGAGCTGACAAGCGTAATGGTACACTGGGCACTCTGGATTATTCCTGTTAATATTTGCAAAATTACATGTCATGAAAAAACGCTTAATTTCAAAGAATGCCGCTTGCCCTTCTCTCGTGTTTGCGCCCCAAGATCTAGGCAGTGACGTACAGCAAGGAATGGTCCTGTTTTTACATTGCTTCTTTACGTTGACATTGGTGGCCTGACGTCGCATACCATAAGCTCTTCATCAAATCTTCGTTAAATGCTAGCTATATGTAGAAAAACTGATGAAAAATGTCCCGCTTCCTGATTATATCCTGCATTTTAAACGGTACTTTATTAAGAGTGTTCCATGTGACATTACTCTACTTGGCGTGTACAATTTGTGTGTTCTGCTGTGTAGCATGAATGAGGAGTACTTTCGTTTGGGCTAGCTACTTCATATCATTTTGAAAGGGAAGTGCAAAGACAAAAAAAGGAAAAGAAAGACAGCGCTCTTTGACTCTATGTCTTTCTTTTCCCTGTGTCTTTTGACTCGCATGTCGCGGGTTCAAATCCCGGCTGCAACGGCTGCATTTCCGATGGAGGCGGAAATGTCGTAGGCCCGTGTGCTCAGATTTGGGTGCACAGAACCCTAGGTGGTCAAAATTTCCGAAGCCCTCCACTACGGCGTCTCTCATAATCATATGGTGGTTTTGGGACGTTAAACCCCACAAATCAATCAATCTTTCCCTGTGTCTTTGCACTTCCCTTTGAAAATCAGTATAATGAATGAAAGCTGAGAAAAATAATAAAAAATGCAAATGGAATCTCAGCTTATTATTTTTGTTTTTGTTTTGAATAGCCTCAAGATGCTATTCACTAATTGGCCCTCATTTCGTGTCTGCAGGCAAGGGATTTAAGCTTGCTTCTTCGCATCATGCTTTGGTGGCTCGTAGCAAACCAATTTGAAAAATCACTGTGGTAGAACGCTTTTCTAGGCACGCAAGAAGTTCTAGTGTCTAACTACAACTTATTATGTCACCTAGAGAGGGACGCTTAAAAAGTAAATTACAAACAAAACAAAAGCCACGTGCACATCACACTTTTTACCTGAAGGCACTGCGGCAGGTAGGTTACAATGTCGAAGAAAACACGCCTTCATTGGCACAACACACTTTGTTTTCTTTATGAGCCATTTCATTCTCTCATAAGACTACCAAAAAACGAATTACTAGAAATATTATATCTGGTACGACATACTAAAATCCTAATTACCATTGCGCGAAGAGGACTGTTTACGTGCATTCATTTTCGGATGCGAGTTTTACTATGAAATGCTTGACATAGGAGCTTTAACCGTAGTGTAATACGACGCGATGATGGTAACTCTCATTCTAGTTCATTTTTCATACTGTTACAGCTATCATTTTTGAGTAATGGCTTAGGAGAAATTTTATAAATGTCAAAAATAAGAGCAGGCCAAGAACTGATCCTTGGGGTACACTTTAGATGATGAGCCTATGTTGTGAAAAGGCACCATCGATTAATACTCTTTTATACCTGTGTAAAGGTAATCTTTTAGAAGTGACAAAAATGGACCAGTAATACCGTAACTGTCTAACTTGGAAAACAAAACTTCATGGTTAATATTGTCAAAAGCTTTTCTAAAAATCAATGAACATTGAGCCAGCTAATAATCCTCTGCCCAAGTTTGATCGGATCCAGTCGATAAAGCTAATCACAGCGTGTTCTGTTGAAAGACCAGCACGGAACCCAAACTGTGGCGAGGACAGTATGTTGAATATTGCGAAGTAGTTCGATATACGAATTTCGATTAACTTTTCTACGATTTTGCTGAAAATTGAGAGTATAGAAATTAGCCTGCAATTTTCTACTAATGTCAGATCGCCTTTCTTTAGTATCAGAATTACTTTAGTGACCTTTAGTTGTTTGGGAAAAATTCCTTTTTCAAAGAGCAAGTTGACTATATGGCAGATAGCTTCAGCCATAACGTGTTTAACTGATTTATTATGTATTGAGTGTATCTTGTCTAGGCCAACTCCTGCATTCTTTAGCTGTTTAATGCTGTTCGCACTTCATCAGTTGTGCAAGTTACAAAATAAGTTGCTTGTCTCTTTGGAATTCTATACTATTCTGTTGTCGATAGCGACAGTCTTGATGGCAGCTGTCTTGTTATCACAATTTAGGAAATCATTATTGGTATTGCATTTCTGTTTAACGCTGGTGAATGCTCCAATTTTCTGTTTAAAGTATTTTTTTTTGCTTGCTTTAGGGCACCGTTTAACTCTGCAGAAACAGTCTTGCAACGTTCTTTAAGTCAAGTGTCTAATGGCTTCCTTTTGTTTTTCGACATAGATTATCTTTCTTGCAAAGAGAATCTAGGAGAGCCGCTGACACGTAGGGGCAACCTGGTGCACCATATCGCTTGGTAAAAAGCATGTCTTTAGTGCAAACTTTTACTGCTTTTAAAATATTCAGTGTAAACTCACGCAATGCCAGTTCAGCATCAAAAAAGCATAGGATGTTAGAAAAATCGATGCGCTCTATTAACTCTACATAGTCAGATAGGTTGAATTTCGTCCCATGTACCTCTCTTTTGGGAAGACTACAAGGTAAATCAAAATAAAAAGGATTTGATAGTGATCTGTAATATCTACCTGTAAAATTTCCGAATGAGGGCGCATATCGATGTTATGTTATATATTACTGAATTTGAACCTTGCCTCCTACATTGGGTAGGAGCATTAATCCATGGCTCAAATCCGAAGCCTGTAAAACAGCCAGTGAAGTCTACAAAACCAAGATACTTTTGTCTAATAAGTCAATGTTGAAATCACCTAAAGTGAGAGCATTTTTATTTTCTCGTGAAATTTTGTCTAGTGTTTCTGATAATCCCGCACAAAATTCTTTGACAAATGAAGGCGGTGAGCAGTAAACCATGCCAATGATTGTTTTTTTCCATGAAATGTGAGGAAAGAAGTTTTCTATTTTGAGCCATACAGATTCGCATTTCGGAACATTGATAGGCAGATCGGTACACCTTTTATGAGATACGGTTCATGATGCGAAAATAGCAACACCACCGTGAGGGCTGTCCCACGTATTGTGGAAAAGAATATAAGGTTTCGTCTCTCGATGAAAGCCATGTTTTGGTTACACAGATGAGTTTACAGGGATGATCTGTATTATGCAGCAATACTATAATGTCATCAAAATGCCTTCTTAAGCTACGGGCATTGACATAAATGGCTGAAGGGAGTTCACGAGAACCGTTTTTTTAGATAACTCTTATGCAGAAAAATAATCCATGAAGCAGTTGGTCAATTGTTATGAAATACACGCAAGTCACTTTCGCCGAAAATTTGGAACACCTTGCCATCCACATTTTTTCTGGCCTTAATTATGTAGTTTTCTGTTCATGGGTAAAGCCATCTAGTTTGCTTTTTTTGCTCCAGTGCCATAGCAAACAACTTCTTGTCTAGTGGAGTCAATTGTTCCTTAACATATACTGCACCATCACTGCTGCCGTAGAAGCCAAGCCTCCCAATTGTGAAATGTGCCTTCCGCGCCTTCCGAAGAAAGTCTGCTCGTTTAGCATGGGAGCAAAAGCGAACAATAAGGTTCCTTTTTCCAGCATCTCGCGTAGAAACACGGTGAACAACATCAATGTCTTCCACCTTCACAGGGCTGCCAATCTTGTCACCAATTTTCTGAATTATTGTGAGGCAGTCTTCAACTTGATTCTGAGGGACTCCTCGTATCTCAAGGTTATTTAGACTAGAATATTGATCCAATCCTTCTACTTGATGAGCAAGCAGATCACTCTGTGTCCCCAGTTTTTTTATTTTCGGTGACAAACGTGGCGTGCGCTGATTTGAGGTCATCGAAACAATCACTGATGACTGACATGCTCTTTTTGAGGCTTTCGAGCTCTTGCTGGAGTGCCTTAAATTCTGCCTTAATTTCTTGCGCCAATTTTTTTTTTTGAATTACTAATAGCCATCAGCAAGTCCTTCATTTTGGTTTCAAAAATACCATTCAAAGTTTCAATTTCTTTTGCTAGTGAAACAACCGTTGGAGCTATACTGCACAGGCGATAGGTAGACAGTGTGAATGCACAGAAAGTTTGATAAGGAGCTTGAACAGTACCTGCAGGTAGGAGCAGTATTAGTTTGATGCCCGCAGCTGTCTGCTGTCTCAGATCGCCCGTGTAGCAATGGTGCAGCATGCGAATGAACATACACCTATTTATTTATAGCGAAATTTCTGACAATTTAAGTTCCACTCGAGGTGAACACAAAGACTGCAATATTCAAAGCGCTAAAATATTTGCAACAAGCCTATTTCTGTGGTACTGAATGCTGTATTGAGAATAGACTGTGTTGTTTTTAGGGCTGGTGATCAGGACTTTGTGTTTGTTCAAAACTGGACACAACCTGTTGCTTCCTGCTAAGCAATGCATTAAGAGCACACTTGCAGTATGTAAGATGTTCTCACTTTTGTTTTTCTACATAAATTCAGGGTGTGTTGTGATTTAGTGTGAGTTCTTGTCCTCTTCTTAATTTGCAGCGTTGGAGACGGAAGGCATCTTCAGACGCTCTGCCAACACGCAAGTGGTCAAAGCGGTGCAGGCACTCTTTGACCAAGGTGAGTGAGACTGGTTTCGAGGTTTCACTGTTGCACCACAGAAAGGCACCCTCCAATGCTACTGGAGCGCATTGGGCTGTCTTTGCACCAAAACATGATCGTATAGCGGCACCTTGATTAAAGTGGCTTGTTTGGCAAACATGCTCGCAGTTATTGGTGAGAGAATGCCAGCAGCACCAAAAGAAGGAAAATGTAGATATGCAAGAAAAAGAAGAACGACTATCAACCGACTTTAATTTAACCAATGTTGGTTTTGATAGTCCAGCTTCCCGTGGTTTCTTTTC
Source organism: Rhipicephalus annulatus (assembly GCA_013436015.1). Lineage (NCBI taxonomy): Eukaryota > Metazoa > Arthropoda > Arachnida > Ixodida > Ixodidae > Rhipicephalus > Rhipicephalus annulatus. The sequence continues at coordinate 252,901 of WOVY01010793.1, read as the reverse complement.
TTTTCTTTTGGTGCTGCTGGCATTACGTTAGCTAAAACAGTACCTTGAGTCAACAGCAGTGCTCTACTGATGAGAAATGAAGGTAAATACAAGACACAATGTACACAACATTGTGGAATGATGTTGTTTAAAGACAATTGATCACTATTACTGAAACTAGTTATTATAGAAAAAATAGAAAAGAATACTCCATGCATTCCAAGATCTAATGAAATGCCGCTTCTGCATTTGTTTGTATTGAAATGAGAGCACACTACTTAGACGCGGACAGAAAGACACTCTAAGTAGTGCGCTCTCATTTCAAAACAATCATGTATCACCAACTCGCTCAATCAACCATATTGACAAATCTGCATTTGTGTTTGATATGCAGGAAAAAGAACTTATTGGCGTTACCATGAAGACCAGCATGAAGCAATGCTTCTTTCGCATACGAAAATGCTCGTTCTTGTTCTGATTACAACATCATCATGAAACTGTGGCAAATCACCATGTGTGAAAACGACCTCGAATGACAATTCATCATAAGTCAAGAACACAGCACCAAGGTGCACAATAATGGCATTTGAACTGGTTCGAAAGCATCAATTACTACCACTCTGCATGTTCTGCCACGACGAAACTCCAAATTGCACGAGTTTCATGGTGTACCACGAGTCTTTAGTGCTTCTATCAGGCGGGTTTCTCACTACCTGCAAACACCAAAAGTGCGGATGAGGCACGGAATGACTTTGTTGAATGCCAAATGCAATATAAATTAGTTTCTATAAATATATTGTCACGGGGTCGTGACGTGGCCGAAGACAGGAGACTTCGTGTTGGGATTTGACTGTTTATTTGGGCGAACCTGCGCCCGGTAAATGGAAAGTCCAATTACAGCAGCAGTCTCGCACAGATAGCAGTCTCGGACTGATAGCGGCGAACGGAGCGTCGGCCTTCGATCAACAACTGACAAGCGGCGAAGCGCGTCGGCATTTATACTCTTGCCGTCGAATGTTCTAGCGTTATCGCTGGCGGTGGCTTAGGTTCCAGAACAATCTGTACCGTTTGCACAGTGGGCGTGATCTTATCGAAATGATCTACTACAGTCCGGAACCTTCTAGAAAACTGCAGGCGCGGTTTGCGCTGAGAATCGTGTGGTGTTTTGGGACGATAACAAAAACTTGGGAAATGGAACGTGGCATTGCCCCCCTCTGAAAAAAAGGCATCGTCCCGATGCTTTAACTAAAGATGAAAGTACAATAATAACGCAAGAAAGTACAATAAATAAATTACGATACAACAATAATACAACAAAAAAAAAACACTAGTTCAGTTTGTTAACGCGCATGAAACGCCTTGAGGCGCGCGACATGGACGACTTCAGGTCGCGATCGGCGTCGTTGAGAGTTCGTGATGCCGTCGGGGACAATCTCGTAATCAAGTGGGCCGAGCCGTTGAACCACCCTGTACGGTCCGAAGTACCGTCGCAGAAGCTTTTCACTTAGTCCACGTCGGCGTATCGGCGTCCACACCCAAACACGTTCACCGGGCTGGTATTCCACGAAGCGTCGTCGAAGGTTGTAACGGTGGCTGTCGGTCGTCTGTTGATTCTTGATACGGAGACGCGCAAGTTGTCAGGCTTCTTCGGCGCGTTGAAGGTACTCGCTCACATCGAGGTTTTCTTCGTCGGTGACGTTGGGTAACATGGCATCGAGCGTCGTTGCCGGGCTCCTTCCGTAGACCCATTTGTATGGAGATATCTGCGTCGTCTCCTGCACCGCCGTGTTGTATGCGAAGGTCACATACGGAAGAATGGCGTCCCACGTCTTGTGTTCGACATCGACGTACATTGACAGCATGTCGGCGATCGTCTTGTTAAGCCGCTCGGTGAGGCCGTTGGTCTGTGGGTGGTACGCTGTCGTCCGGCGGTGGTTTGTTTGGCTGTATGCCAAGATCGCTTGGGTTAAGTTGGCAGTGAATGCCGTTCCTTTGTCGGTGATAAGGACCTCCGGGGTGCCATGACGTAGGACGATATTTTCGACGAAGAATTTAGCTACCTCGAATGCACTTCCTTTTGGCAGGGCTTTTGTCTCGGCGTAGCGGGTGAGGTAGTCGGTAGCTACCACGATCCACTTGTTTCCAAAAGCCGACGTCGGGAACGGCCCCAGTAGGTCCATACCAATCTGCTGGAAAGGTCGGCAAGGTGGATCAATTGGCTGCAGAAGTCCCGCTGGCCTTGTCGGCGGTGTCTTGCGTCGCTGACAGTCCCGGCATGTTCTCACATAACGAGTGACGTCGGTGGTAAGACGTGGCCAGTAGTACCTTTCTTGTATCCTCGCGAGCGTGCGAGAAACACCGAGGTGCCTTGCCGTCGGATCGTCGTGAAGGGCCTGCAGGAGTTCTGGTCGCAGAGCTGAAGGCACCACAAGGAGGTACTTAGCTCGAAGCGGTGAAATGTTTTTCTTTTGTAGAAGACCGTTTCGTAGAAAGAACGACGCAAGTGCGCGCTTGAATACCTTCGGGACTTCGGCGGTCCTGCCTTCGAGGTATTCTATTAGGGCCTTAAGTTCCGGGTCGGCCCTCTGTCGTTCAGCGAAGTCTTCGGTAGTTATCGTTCCTAAGAAGTAGTCGTCATCCGGGTCGTCGGGTAGCGGTTGGTTTACAGGCGCACGAGAGAGACAGTTGGCGTCGGAGTGTTTTTTGCCGGACTTGTAAATGACAGTAATGTCATATTCTTGAAGTCTCAGGCTCCATCGTGCGAGGCGACCTGAGGGGTCCTTCAAGGTGGCTAGCCAACACAATGCGTGGTGGTCGCTCACAACTTTGAAGGGCCTGCCGTAGAGGTAGGGGCGAAATTTCGACGTAGCCCAGATGATGGCGAGGCACTCCTTTTCTGTTGTGGAATAATTTGCTTCTGCTTTGGATAGCGATCGGCTGGCGTAACTAATAACCCTTTCAAGTCCGTCAGCCCTCTGCACAAGAACGGCGCCAAGACCTACGCTGCTTGCGTCAGTATGTATTTCTGTCTCGGCGAATTCGTCGAAATGGGCAAGTAACGGAGGCGTCTGGAGGCGATGTTTAAGCTCCTGGAAAGCGTGTTCTTGCGGTGTTTCCCACTTAAACTCCACGTCGGCCTTGGAAATGTGAGAGGATCGGCGATGCGGGCGAAGTTTTTCACGAACCGCCTATAATAGGCACACAGGCCCAGAAATCGGCGCACGGCTTTCTTGTCAGTGGGCGGTGGGAAGTCGGCGATGGCGGCTGTTTTTCGTGGATCGGGACGAACTCCGGACTTACTGATAACGTGCCCCAGAAACAAGAGCTCCTCATACGCAAATCTGCACTTTTCTGGCTTCAGTGTGAGTTCGGAAGTCTTGATGGCTTGAAGTACAGCTTCAAGGCGCCGAAGATGCTCGTCGAAACTCGAGGAAAACACGACGACGTCGTCCAAGTACACAAGGCAAGTCTGCCACTTCAATCCTGCAACTACTGTATCCATAACGCGTTGAAACGTTGCAGGCGCTGAGCAAAGGCCGAAGGGCATCACCTTAAACTCGAAGAGGCCGTCCGGTGTTATAAACGCCGTCTTCTCTCGGTCTCTTTCGTCGACTTCGATTTGCCAATAGCCAGTCTTGAGGTCCATTGACGAAAAGTACTTGGCGTTATGGAGCCGATCAAGTGCATCATCTATTCGTGGGAGGGGATACACGTCCTTTCTTGTGATTTTGTTCAGGCGGCGATAATCGACGCAGAAACGTAGGGTCCCATCTTCACTAACACCACGGGGGATGCCCATGGACTCTTGGACGGCTGGATAATGTCATCCCGCAGCATTTCATCAACTTGTCTCTTCATGGCCTCACGTTCTCGCGTCGAAACCCTGTACGGACTCTGACGGAGTGGTCTGGCATTTTCTTCGGTTATGATTCGATGTTTCGTGATTGGGGTCTGCCGAATTTTCGATGACGACGAAAAGCAATCTTCGTATTGCAGGAGCAAAGCCTTGAGCTGTTCTTGCTTATCGTTCGGAAGTCTGGGATTGACGTCGAAAGCTATGGGAGGGGCTTGGTTCTTCTGAGCAGGTTCCGCAGAATCGGCGAGGGCGAAAGCACTGGTGGCTTCGACAATTTCTTCGATGTATGCGGCCGTTGTTCCTTTGTTCACATGTTTGTACTCATTGCTGAAATTCGTGAGCATAACCGTTGCTTTGCCTCCCCGCAGCTCTGCAATTCCTCTTGCGACGCAAATATTTTGGGTGACCAACAGATGCTGACTGCCTTCAACGACGCCTTCCAAGTCAGGTGATTTAGGAGCGCCGACTGAAATAATGACGCTTGAGCGAGGCGGAATGGTGACTTGTTCTTCCAGCACATTCAAGGCATGGTGTCCTGAAGGCGTGCGCGGCGGTAGTGCTTCTTCTGTGGATAACGTTATCGACTTTGTTCTTAGGTTGATGACAGCACCATGGAGGCATAAGAAGTCCATGCCAAGGATGACATCTCTCGAGCAACGCTGTAAGACTACGAAGTCTGTAGGATAAATACGGCCGTTAATGGTGACTCTCGCTGTGCAGATTCCTGCAGGCGTTACAAGATGATCTCCAGCTGTGCGGATTTCAGGGCCTTTCCAAGCTGTCCTAACTTTCTTTAACTTCGTGGCGAACGACCCACTGATGACAGAATAGTCGGCTCCAGTATCGACGAGAGCGGTCACACTGTGGCCGTCGATGAGAACGTCGATGTCGCTAGTTCGCCGTCTCGCAATACAGTTAGGGCGTGGCGTCGGGTCACGGCTGCGTCGGCTTGATCCGCTGCTTCCATGTTGCGTCGTCAGGCCACCTCCGGTAAGTGAGCTTTCGCCGTCAGGGCTTTGCCTGGTTGGCATTGTGTTCGGAAAGCTCCGTCGCGGCGTCGTCGTCGTCGGAGGATCTTCGGTAGTTCGTCGCACAGCAACCGCACCTCCACTGGTTGCTGCCCTTAGTTTCCCGGATAGGGGCTAGCAGACTGGCCCCGCGTTGGGCCGGAGTACTGCCGGGGGTGCGGTGACATGCGGCGGCTGGGCGACGGCGAACGGGAAGGACTTCGGGGTGTCCATTGAGTTCCTGTCAGGTAGTCGGCGATGTCACGTGGCCGTTCCCCTGGCTGCGGACGTGGTGCATCGACGGCGAAGCCACGCAGTCCCATCTGTCGGTACTGGCAACGGCGGTAAGTGTGCCCGGCCTCGCCGCAGTGGTAGCACAGTAGGCGGTGGTCAGGGGTGCGCCAAATGTCGGTTTTCCTCGGTGCACTGGGCTGGCCCGCTGGTGAACGGTAGGTCGTCGGTGGGGGTGGTGGTGGCGGTGGTGTCTGGCGACGGAAGTGCAATGGGGCGGCGTTTCGGCGTGGACGGGGAGGAGCGTTGTGGCGCACTGCAGCGGCGTAGCTCATAGTTTCTGGCTCGGGTAGCCGTGTTTGGGGAATTCGAAGCGATTGCCGAACTTCTTCTCGCACAATGTCGGCGATCGAATCCACTTGAGGTTGCGCCGAAGGCAACAGTTTGCGCAGCTCTTCCCGCACGATCGCTTGGATCGTTTCACGCAGGTTTTCGGAGTCACTGGTTTGAGCAGCAGCGCATTCTGGAGTCAGGCGACGATTATACTGTCTGGTGCGCATGTCAAGGGTTTTTTCGATGGTGGTCGCCTCGGATACAAATTCTTGGACGGTGTTCGGTGGATTCCTCATTAGTCCCGCGAAGAGCTCCTGTTTGACCCCTCGCATGAGGAAATGAACTTTCTTCTCCTCAGGCATGTCTGGGTCAGCGTGACGAAATAGGCGGGTCATCTCTTCTGTGAAAATTGCAACCTTCTCATTTGGAAGCTGAACTCGGGTCTCTAGCTGAGCAGCGGCCCTTTCTTTGCGAGCGACGCTCGCGAACGTTTGCAGAAATGCGCCGCAGAAGACATCCCACGTTCGGAGCATGGACTCACGATTCTCTAGCCAGGTCCTTGCGGTGTCTTCCAGGTAGAAGTACACACGACGGAGCTTTTCTTTGTTGTCCCAGTGGTTGAAGGCGGTCACACGGTCGTATGTTTCTAGCCAGAACTCCGGGTCTTCGAACGATGACCCATGGAAAATTGGTGGTTCCCTGGGTTGATGCATGACCATCGTGGGCTGGGATGCGGCGGTTGTCATTGTCGCTGCAGTCGCAGTCATGGCCTTCGTTTTCCGCGCCTTGTCTTCTAGAAGCCCGTACTCCGGTGGTATCCCTTGCTGTCGGCGGCTTGTTCGCTGCTCCTGGTTGGCGTCGGTGTCTTCTCCGCGACGTGGGCTGGGTTCACGGCTTGACGGGGGCGTCCGGTACATGAACGAAGCAGCACCTCCACCAGATGTCACGGGGTCGTGACGTGGCCGAAGACAGGAGACTTCGTGTTGGGATTTAACTGTTTATTTGGGCGAACCTGTGCCCAGTAAACGAAAAGTCCAATTACAGCAGCAGTCTCGCACAGATAGCAGTCTCGGACTGATAGCGGCGAACGGAGCGTCGGCCTTCGATCAACAATTGACAAGCGGCGAAGCGCGTCGGCATTTATACTCTTGCCGTCGAATGTTCTAGCGTTATCGCTGGCGGTGGCGTAGGTTCCAGAACAATCTGTACCGTTCGCACAGTGGGTGGGATCTTATCGAAATGATCTACTACAGTCCGGAACCTTCTAGAAAACTGCAGGCGCGGTTTGCGCTGAGAATCGTGTGGTGTTCTGGGACGATAACAAAAACTTGGGAAATGGAATGTGGCAATATAGTGAGGGAAGTCTAGCTGTACTATTCGAGAAGCTAGAGGGTGTTAAATGGGATATAATAGGGCTCAGTGAGGTTAGGAGGACAGATGAGGCCTATATGGTGCTACAGAATGGGCACGTCCTTTGCTATCGGGGCTTGGCAGACAGAAGAGAACTGGGAGTGGGGTTTCTAATTCACAGAAACATAGTGGGCAACATAGAGGAATACTATAGCATTAATGAAACGGTGGTAGGTATCGTAATTAAACTGAATAAAAGATACAAGATGAAGGTAGTACAGGCTTACGCGCCTACATCCAGCCATGATGACGCTTCAGTTGAAAGCTTCTACGAAGACGTGGAATCGGCAATGAATAAGGTAAAAACACAGTATACTATAGTGATGGGCGACTTTAATGCAAAGGTAGGGAAGAAGCAGGCTGGAGATCAGGCAGTAGGAGATTATGGCATCGGTACTAGAAACGCCAGAGGAGAGCTACTAGTAGAATTCGCAGAACGCAATAATTTACGGATTTTGAATACCTTCTACCGAAAACGAGAAAACCGCAAGTGGATATGGAGGAGCCCTAGTGGCGAAAATAAGAACGAAATAGACTTTATAATGAGTGTACACCCAGGAATCGTGCAGGATGTGGAAGTGGTTGGCAAGGTACGATGCAGTGACCATAGAATGGTACGGTCTCGAATTCGCCTAGACTTGAAGAAAGAACGACAGAAACTGATACGCAAGAAGCCAATCAATGAGCTAGCACTGAGAGGAAAAGTACAAGAATTCAGAGTGTCGCTGCAGAACAGGTACTCGGCTCTTAGTGAGGAAACCAACCTTAGCGTAGATACAATGAATGATAATCTGACGAGTATTATTACGGAGTGTGCAGTGGAAGTTGGAGGCAGGGTAGTTAGACAGGACACTGTCAAGCTTTCCCAGGAAACGAAGAACCTAATTAAGAAGCGTCAAATCATGAAAGTGTCAAGTACAACAGACAAAATAGAACTGGCAGAGCTTTAGAAGTTGATTAATAGACGTAAGGTATGCGATGTAAGAAGGTATAACATGAAGAGAATTGAACACGCTCTGAAAAACGGAGGAAGCGTCAAAGCAGTGAAGAGGAAACTTGGGATAGGCAAAAGTCGGATGTATGCACTAAGGAACAAAGAAGGCAAAATAACTACCAATATGGATAGCATAGTTAAAATAGCGGAAGAGTTTTACAGAGATCTGTATAGTAGCGGAGACAACCACGACCTTAATACTATAAGAACTAGCAGTAACCCAGATCACACCCCACCAGTAATGATAGAAGAAGTCAGAAAAGCTTTGGAGAGCATGCAAAGAGGCAAAGCTGCTGGTGAGGATCAGGTAACATCAGATCTGCTGAAAGATGGAGGACAGATTGTGTTAGAAAAATTAGCCACCCTGTTTACGAGGTGTCTCCTGACGGGAAGAGTACCAGAGTCTTGGAATAATGCTAACATCATCTTAATACATAAGAAAGGAGATGACAAGGACTTAAAGAATTACAGGTCGATCAGCTTGCTCTCTGTAGTATACAAGCTATTTACAAAGGTAATTGCTAACAGAGTAAAGAAAACATTAGAATCCAATCAACCAAAGGAACAAGCAGGATTTCGAACAGGCTACTCAACAATTGACCGCATTCATACTATCAACCAGGTAATAGAGAAATCCTCAGAGTATAACCAACCACTATACATAGCCTTCATAGATTACGAGAAGGCGTTTGATTCAGTAGAATTATCAGCCGTCATGCAGACACTGCGGAATCAGGGCGTAGATGAAGTATATATAAACATTCTGGAAGAAATCTACAGGGGATCAACTGCTACCATAGTGCTTCATAAAGAAAGCAAGAGAATACCAATCAAGAAGGGTGTAAGGCAGGGGGACACTATCTCCCCAATGCTATTTACCGCGTGCTTACAGGAGGTTTTCAGAAGCCTAGAATGGGAGGAGTTAGGGATAAGAGTTAATGGAGAATACCTTAGTAACCTGCGCTTCGCCGATGACATTGCATTGCTGAGTAACTCAGGGGACGAATTGCAACTCATGATTACGGAGTTGAACAGGGAGAGCAGAAAGGTGGGTCTTAAAAGTAATCTGCAGAAAATGAAAGTAATGTACAACAACCTCGGAAAGGAGCAGCGCTTCGAGATAGGTAATAGTGCACTAGAAGTTGTAAAAGACTATGTCTACTTAGGGCAGGTAATAACCGCAGAGCCGAACCACGAGATTGAAGTAACTAGAAGAATAAGAATGGGGTGGAGCACATTCGGCAAGCACTCTCAAATTATGACAGGTAGATTGCCACTATCCCTCAAGAGGAAGGTATATAACAGCTGTATCTTGCCAGTACTTAGCTACGGAGCAGAAACCTGGAGACTTACAAAGAGGGTTCAGCTTAAATTGAGGACGACGCAGCGAGCAATGGAAAGAAAAATGGTAGGTGTAACCTTAAGAGACAAGAAGAGAGCAGAGTGGATTAGGGGACAAACGGGGGTTAAAGATATCATAGTTGAAATAAAGAAGAGGAAATGGACGTGGGCCGGGCATGTAGCGCGTAGACAAGATAACCGCTGGTCATTAAGGGTAACTAACTGGATTCCCAGAGAAGGGAAGCGGCTTAGGGGGAGACAGAAGGTTAGGTGGGCAGATGAGATTAAGAAGTTTGCGGGTATAAATTGGCAGCAGCAAGCACAGGACCGGGTTAACTGGCCGAACATGGGAGAGTTCTTTGTCCTGAAGTGGACGTAGTCAGGCTGATGATGATGATGATGAAATATATAAATTAGTTGCTAATGATAGGTAAAACAGGAGTAGGTTGTATTCATTCCCAGGGGTGGAAGTGCTGCGCCAATCGCACCATTCTGTGCCAGGCTGTGCATAAGCGGCATTCGCCGCTGTAATTGTTCATCGGAAGTGTAAACAGCAAAATCTAGCCGATTATTATCGTTGACCAAGCAACACTGAGCATTGGCTAAACTAAGGGCGCGGCCACATCCTCGGGCTTCAGAATTGTCCAACCCTAAATAAACGAGCGCGTTCTTTCTGTCTGACTCTGGCAGCGCACAGGTTGCCAGAAGTGAAAAATGGAAGAGCCCCAATGGTTGGAGTACATGCTGGTTTGTTGTTTGTAGACAGCATTGTTATTTTCAGCTTGTGCACTTCAGTAAGTCATGCTGCGTTACTGCTGAGTCTGGAGTCTAAATAAACATTGCATCACTTGCAGCAATAACAATGATGACTGTGCTTGGAACGACGTCAGGCAAAGCACTGCCGTGCACAGTTTTCTCATGGGCAGGTGACAAGTTGGTGTGCGCAATCTTTGCTGACAACAGCGTATGGTGCTTCAGTAAATTTTGCTACTTGTTAGCATCTCCAGGCGCCACCTCAGATGGGAGTACTGAAAGTGACTTAATCAGTGCAGAGTATGACGTCACTGTTTCTGAGTGAATCAGTGCTGATATCATGGTTGACATTGCCAGTGTCGTGGAAGTGGGCCCCTGTGGTTATGAAGAGGCTAATGACGCTGCTAAACATTTTACCCCGCTACAGAGCTTGCATCGGTGCTCATCATCAATCATCGCTGTTGTGACTGAAGGTGCTGAATTCGCTTATTTTGAAAGCTTCCATGTCCGAATAATGAGGATATCTTGATGGCATGCAGGTGAAAAGACAAGTCTACAGACTATTTTCATCTGAAATAAAGTGTGGTAACTGAATTGCAAAAGACGTCATTTTTTTATTGAGCTTACTGTGAGCAAATCGTCATGTTAATGCTTATTACAATTTCCAAAAGCATGAGCCTAAATATGCATATTTTTTTTATTTTGAGCTATCGATATATCAAGCTATTTCGTGATCCCCTTTGAGTTCGATATATCCGTCGACTGTAATTACATACGCGCTATTTATTTGGAATGGCGGCTTTAAGCACCCTTGCTTGGCTTTATCTCATCTGCACAGTTTAGTTTGTCATTGTTGCGAAAATCAGCATACCATGTCACAAATGAAGGCTTCTTTATCTTGCGATGCCAGTACTGTTTTGCAGAGGCCGGGAAGTCATCATGGTCCTCCCATAACTTATCACCGCAATGTCTCGAGCACAGTAACTAACTGCGATTGCTTAAAAATTCAGAGGCCGGTGTTGATGATTGCTTCTAAAGCTCGCCTTCACCAAGAAGCATCTTTTTCCACATGCGAGTCTATGGAAAATCAGTGAAACATTCCCAGCCATGCTTCACACAGTTGACCCTTGCAAAGTACTGGCTGCTTGCCTGAGATGTTTCCAGCTGTCCCAGCTATGGGTAGCTCTTATGAGAAACACTCCTGAATGACCTCTCAGCCAACGTCTTTGAGTAGTGGCTGTGCACTTATGTGAGTTGGCATTGTTGGTTGCTTGCAGGCAAGTATGTCAACTTTGATGCCTACAAGAATGTCCATGTTGTGTGCACTTATGTGAGTTGGCATCGTTGGTTGCTTGCAGGCAAGTATGTCAACTTTGATGCCTACAAGAATGTCCATGTTGCGGCAGTGATCCTCAAGACCTTCCTCAGGGAGCTGGAGGAACCCCTGCTGACCTTTGACCTTTATGATGATGTCATGAGCTTCCAAGGTGGGGTCATCACATAATAAGCATAACAGAAAATTGGGCAAGTTATTACAATACAAGTTGAATATATTTCACTGTAGTGCAAGAAAAACGTAGCAACGTAGCCCACGATATGAGTTTTAGCAGTGATCTGTACAGTAAGCCACAGAAGTTTGCGAATCACGCGAGCATGTGCCAAACTGCCTGTTCGTGCCACCTAGCGGTGGGCCATCTACCGTTGACTACAGTACTAGGCCGGAAATGACTCTTCTTGTTATTCACTAACATTTAAGTTTTCTACTGCCCCGTAGTGCATCGTTAGTTCGCATTTTTCACGCGAAGTGCTTATGCGCAGTATGACCGTCACATTTCTATTTTCATAGCAGGGTCAAAGCTATAACGACGTGCCTTGAACGGTGTTCCATAGGCTCAGTATCACTATGTGATAAAGATTGCTACTGATAACAGTTAAGTGCATAAACTGCTCTCAAGGCAGAAGCACGTAAACGTTGGGGGGGGGGGGGGGTGCTAACACCCCTTTGTAAGGTTGTTTGTGCTGTGTAGCGCACGTGTCTCTCACATAGGCCGCATTTAGGGGGTCACAACTATTGAGCGGTACGTGGTGTTGTGCTCGCGAGTGATTATTACCATCATCATCGTAGTTGTTAGAATGGTAGCGCCAGCAGTGATGCCTGGCAGCAAGCCTTGGTGGTGGCAAGGGAGAGCTGAGGGGGTCTCTTTAGCGTGTGTCGGTTGGCGCGAACGGTTGTCTCTAGCGGTGGGTCTGCCGTAGGCGGCACCACGGGCCGTCTGCGGTGGGCCTTCGTGGTAAGTCAAGCATTCGCGACACCACCTTGGGTGTGGTATTGTGTTTGTTTTGTCATGTTGGTTGTGGTGTAATATTGTGTTAGGTTGTTTAGGGCTTTGATGACAATTGACGTATAATAACCCGGCTGGCGATATCGTTGTTGTAAAGGCAGTTAAATAAATGTGTGTTGCCTGGTTCAGTCCGACCGTGTCAACTGCGTCTGTTCACTCCAAGAGCGGGGCCTGCTCGTCATTTGGAGACCCAGCAACGTAGATGTCACAAAGCCCGTCGCGTTAGAAAGCGACAGGTGAAAGTTATTTGTACCCAGTCAGAAAACAGACAGGCCATAGATTAAGGAGAGGATGCATTTTAGGTGCTGTAGTGCTGTTGATCGCAGCTGACGTAGCGGAAGTGTTGCAGAGAGGTTTTCGGCCACACACTCGTGTGGTCTGTAAACTTATGTGGTCGACTGTACAATTACACATCAACTTTGTAGATGTTACGCATTTCCTGTAATGGCTTGGAAGTCGGTGCACACATTTGCGCAGCTTCCTGAGTGAACAACTAGCACTCACTTGGCTTCATTGTGCTACGTATAGCTGCTGAGGGTCACTTTGCTGGAGATGCTGCTATGTTTCACGATCGGCCGATATTCCGCAGTCCAAGACCAATGTTTAGAGTATTTTTCTTTTCCTTCACTCGAAAGGACTTCACCCCAAAAACAAACTGTGCATAGATTTAGGGCCTGATATTTGATTCTTAGGCAGAGATTGAAGCTGAGTCATTGCAGCATTATTAGGTTTTTATTAAGCATGCAATAAATAACTAATTACTGTAACTCATAGAAAAGAACACATTCCTTCTCTTTTTTTCCTGAACACAATTGTGAGTGCCTTCGATTAATGACATGCGAATTCAAGGCATTTGCAGACAGTGGACCATAATTTGCACCACCTCTTTTTTTGTGCGATACATTTAGAAATGCTGCCGAATTACTGACCATGACTGCCATTCATACACATTTAGCTCTTTTAGGCGGTTCACTGGGGTCTTAAAAAAATTGTCTAACCACCTTGTAGTGGTTAGACGATATTTGTATGGGTCATGATTCACTTCCTCTAAGCACACATTAATGTCCTCAGCTGGGATCAAACCACTTTGCTGCAATTTGTGGTTAGTGTTAGTGTTCTATAGTAAATATTTGTGTAACAGATGCAGTAGTGTACGATATGAGGCTCATGAAAAGGTAGCACAGTTTGAAGGAAGTGCCCTATGCTTTCAGCAGTACATTGATGGCTGTGGGGGACCAAACAGGCTGAATGTAAGAAATATGTATTTCTAGAAATTACCGTGCAAGATCCAATGTTGTAACTCTAGAAGGTTTTTCAAAATATGCCCAAAACTGTAATCTGCACTGAGACTCTGTGTTTGTAAGTATGTAATGTAAAGTTAAACTGTTTATAATACTTCTGTATTTAATATCCACAGGCTGGCTATCACAGAGGTAACTATATAGAAAAGCATCTGCTTTCGATGCTGTAGGTACTGAGTTCAATTCTCAGTGCCGACTGGAGACCTTACTGGTTTTTCTTTAATGGTAGAGGAGTACAGTTGTTCTTGAGCAGTCATTTCGAAAGGTAGCAGGTTGTGAAAGGCCCCGTCAGGTTGTGAAAAGGCCCCAGGGAGCACCTTACGCACCACGATCTTGGTCTCGGCTGCTGACCTGCAGGTCGCGGGATCGAATCTCGGCTCCGGCGGCTGCATTTCCGATGGAAGCAGAAATGTTGTAGGCCCGTATGCTCAGATTTCGATTCACATTAAAGAACCCCAGGTGGACGAAATTTCCGGAGCCCTCCACTACGGCATCTCTCATAATCATATGGCGGTTTTGGTATGTTAAACTCCACATATCAATCAATCAATCAATCAATCAATCAATCAATCAATCAATCAATCAATCAATCAACCAATCAATCAATCAATGATCTTGGCCAAGCATCCGCCACTGCTGTGGCGGGCAGAGAATAGCTGCCACTGGGTACCTACAGGTGTAGATACGGTGCCTGCTTGTGCACCTGGGACGGTGTGCCGGGAGTTACATGCTCTGGTGGGGCATATATCTTGCCTACAAAAGCTTTCGGTTCATGGTGTCATTTCCTCCCTCTTTATTCCTGTCACAGTTTGCGTTCGAAGTTTCCGAGGTACGAGAAGCTTGGGCGAGTTGGACATCCATGAACTTCCAAAATAGAAAGTTGGGCTAGTTGAAATGCTTGCATGATTGAGACAGTGCTACAGACAAATAGGGAATGAACACCCTAAGCACTGTGTGTTCCTTTTGTACATGTCTGTAGCACTGTGTCAATCATGCAAATTAGCCTTTATTAGTGCAATACATATACAAACCAAACACGACACACACAGGTAAGCAGAAATGTAGACTCTAAAAATAGCACCTACCTCTCGAGTGTGTCGTGTTCGCTTTGTACCGCACTAATGTAGTACTGCACAATTACAAGCTAAGTACAGTAAAACCTCATTAATTTCAACTCTGTTATTTAAAAAGCCCGTTTAATTTGAAGGATTTCTGTGGTCCCGTATTTTGTAATATAAATTTGAGTGGTGGTCAGCACTAGTTTAGTTAATTTGAAAACTTTGGGTTGCATGTTCTAAGCCCTATTTTGTCACAAATCTGTGGAAACCGTGGCTTTTAGGAGCCACAGGACTATGCAGAATTGTGATACTAATGAATGAGAGATGAAGCATCTGAGCCACGCTTCTGCCAGCGAAAAAAAAAAAAAAAGATCGGCAGATCCCACAAATCTTGAGAATCGCCATTATGGGAAGCATGCGGAGGAAAAGTGACCGTTGTAATTTTATTATTGAGCAACACATCATCAAATGGCGCTAAATATATGTGTCAATGTTATACGCACAGACTTGCGTTGAGCAGTTGCGATTCTTTATATAACCAGTCGCACTGGCACAACGAAGCCAACAGGACCATGAATATTTGCAACACCGTAAGCAATAAGCTGATATAAAGTGCTGGCACTCACGACTATGAGAGCCATGGATACTGCTACATAAATCAACTTCAGCGCATAGCACTTACCGTATTATTTACTCAATTCTACCGCGCCCTCGATTGTAACGCGCACCGGGTTTTCACGACGAAAAAAAAAAAGTAAGACATCGATTGCAACGCGCACCCATTTTTCTCGTTGGCCCACACGATTACACCACTCGGGAAAAAGACTTCTTTCGGGAGCGTCTTCCGTTTCAATATGAGGTACGGGGGAAGCTTGTGCCTATCTGACGTGCAACGGAGCATTGCCGTCACTCTAGTTTTACTGTGGCTTGATGTCAGCACGCGAACTTGCTTCGCCCCCTTCTTCTCGACGTTTGTGGTGCCAGGCATGTCGAAGTAAAGAGGCGTCTGATCGGCATTCCCGATTTGCCCAAGCAGGGAGGCGTTGTTGTGCCGCAAGTTTAGGACAAACCTCTGAAAACTGAAGCTTTTCTTCGTACTCCTCCGGCAACTTTTGGCGTATGCCCGTTCGCCTTCAGAGGGAAAAGCCTTTCCTCTTCATAAAGTTAGTTAACCAGCACCTGCTCGCTTTAAACTGGCTCCGCATTAGCCCTTTTTCTTAGGCTAACTGCATAGCCTGCACTTGGAACAGTTCTGTCGTCACGGCCCGCTGTGCCACTCACTGCTGAATCACATACTCGCCGAGCAACTCTTCAATTTGCGGAAACTGACCCAGCTGTGGTCCACTGAAGCCTTTGCATGAATCTTTGCAGTCGACAATATTCTTCTTTTGTTTCCGCCAGTCCCGCATGCACGTTTCGGGAACTCCGAACGACCGCTATGCAAGCCGATTTACGTCCGTTTCGGCATATGCGATGACTTTTTTTTTAAAAGCGGCCCCCGCAGGGGCACCTGCGCAAGTAGACGTTTGGTGTGTGGCAACACCACGGACCCGAGCTAGCGGGGGAGTTTTGGCTCCCTCCCACGCCTAGTCGTGCGTGGCTTTGCCGTGTCCGGGGAAAAGGGGATCCTGGGGGTTGAGCCGACGCTGGATGATTGGACCTTCAAGGCCCTCCGGCAGAGGCAACATACCCCTTTGGCCCCGGCTTCACGTAGACGGCACCCCTGGGCTGACCCGCCCAGGAAAAATCAACAGTCGCCTTTTCCTATTTCTCTCTCCCTACATCTTCGTCTTTATCGCTCACTTCTTACCTGTCCTGACGTCTTCTGTTTTCCGTTTACTTCCGAATTTCTTGGCTGCTAGGGTTAACCCTGGGGGACTGACCTCCCTTGGTCAGAACCACAGGGTTATAGTAGCAATGTATGGCTAACGTGTGTATACGTTCTCCTTGTTGGACTCCATGGTGGGTGGCCAGCATAGCTACAGCATGAACATGCTTTTCTGTGGAAAAAAGTACCCCCCTTTGCACAATGATCGGTCCCGTAAGAGGGGTTGCACCGAAGCAAATAGAAACCTTCTTACTAAAGAGAGCGATTACACGAAATTCTTTGTTGTAACATCATTGACTGAAATGAAGATTCAGGACATATCACCATTCCCGATTGCAACAGCAATCAAAGAATGCATTGGAAGCAATTACAGTGCAAAAAAAAAATGAATTCAGGAGATCTCCTCATTGAAGTGAAAAACAAAGAACAAAGTGACAAAATTAGACACCTAAGAAAAATCAGACAACATGAAGTCCGTGTAACAGCTCACCGATCTCTCAATTACACGCGAGGTGTAATATCGGACAATGAACTGCTCAGGTGCACTGATGCAGAAATTGAGAATGCTTTAGAGGATTAAGGTGTACTTGCCGCACGAGCAATCATCATTTGTAGAGATAAGAAGGAAACCCGCATAAGGAATGTAATACTAACATTCGCAAGCACGACGCTTCCTGCTGCAGTTAAGGTAGCGTACCTTTACCTACGTGTGAGGCCCTACATACTTAATCCTCGCAGGTGCTTCCGGTGCCAGAGGTTTGGGCATGGGTCTCATTCATGTCGTGATAATCCAACCTGCATGAAATGTGGCCGGAATGACCATGAAGATGGCGAGTGCACCAACCCTTTAAACTGTGTGAACTGCAAGGGGCCCCATGCAGCGTGCTCCCGCTGCTGCCCAGAATGGCAAAAAGAAAAAATACATACTTACACTGGAAACCAAAGCAAACATACCGTATCCAGAAGCGCGCGAGCGTGTGTTTCTTGCCCAAAAGAACACTTACGCTGAAGCGGTGCGAAGGGGGAAGGCACCGCCGACGGTCTCTGTAGGCACACAGGTCGAACTCCAAGACCTAGTGGCCATGGTCTGCCCCCAGACAAGAGCGAAAAAAAGCCACAAAATGCCTTTTTTCAGGGAGGCCCCAAAGCCTCGACCAGTGTTGGTGTCAGCCAACCTAATGTCGAGGCAAAAGAGGTATCAACAACGGTGCCGAGTAGCCGGCCTCACTTGAGGAAGCCAGGATCCTCGCCGGGCACCGACACTGTTTAACATTGCTAAGGCACGTTGCCGGGCTAGTTGGTTGAGATTCATCATTTTCACTGGTATAGCGCACCACGATAAGGACACACACAAAGGAGAGATGCACACACACACAGCGCTAACTTGTAACTTATGTGTTATTTGCGATCACACACGCTGTTTATACAACAGTAGACCGATAAAACCTAGATAATGTCACGTCAAGAATACAGCACAGCCCATGCACGTGTCATCACCGATAGCGACAATCTACACTTTGACGGGCTAGTGTAGATTGTCGCTATCAGTGATGACACCTGCATGGGCTGTGCTGTATTCTTGACGTGACATTATCCAGGTTTTATCAGTCTACTGTTGTATAAACAGCGTGTGTGATCGCAAATAAAACATTACTTGCAAGTTAACGCTGTGTGTGTGTGCATCTCTCCTTTGTGTGTGTCCTTGTCATGGTGCGCTATACCAGTGAAAATGATGGACTGTTCAGCACCCTGGTGGTGCTGAGTCCATAGACGTGAGTCCATCGGACACTGAAAGCCTGACATACCCTGCTTCAACTAGCAGGGCGATCAGGCAGCCCATCATTCCTCCCTGCCAAGGAGGCAAATGGAGCCGAAACACATTTTCGGCCCCACAAAAAAAGAAGTGACGAAGCACACAAATAGTGTCGCTTTTTAGCTTAGGCACAAATAACTCAAAATACTAAATTTTATACACATTTCACATAATGGCATACATCATCCATTGGAACTGCAGAGGCATGACACGAAACTTAAGCGGCATTAAGGACATATTTACAAGCTTCTCTCCTGTAGCGTTATGCTTGCAGGAAAGGACTCTGGGACCAAAAAACACCAAAATACTAAAAGGTTACACTGTTATGCGTTGCGACCGCTCGCAAAGCAACCGGCTGTCGTGCGGCGTCGCCATTGTTGTCCAAAGTGGTATTGCGGTAAGAGAAGTTATAGTTAACAGTTTCATTGAAACGGCTGCAGTCGCCATTTTATCACATAAAACTATCACTATTTGTTCCATATACATTCCACCTCATACACATTTTACTGTAAAAGATCTAGAATTGATTTCAGAACAGCTACCGAAACCTTTTTTAATGGCAGGAGATTTCAATGTGCACAACATACTATGGGGTAGTGTAAAGACAGATGGTAGAGGGCAGGTAATTGAAGATTTTATTCTTACTAACAATGTGTGTCTTTTAAACACTGGATCACCAACATACTGCTCTCCAGGCACAGGAACCATGAGTTGCTTGGATTTGGCACTGTGCTCTAGCTCGCTGTTTGCTGATTTTACATGGGAAACAATAAACATTCCTTACGGTAGTGAACATCTACCGGCGATTGTAAAACTAACATCACCACTTCCGACCATACGCTCTCGACCACAGTGTTGGAAGCTTCACAAAGCTAACTGGCCTTTGTTTACACAGAGAGCTAATCTACAGGATGAGTTCTCTGAACACCTAACAGTAGACGAAATAAATGACAAGTTCACCAATTGCATACTGTCTGCGGCAGAGCAAGCTATTCCCCAGTCATCAGGACTTGTGGGAAGAAAGCTGAAACCATGGTGGACCAGTGAGTGTGCAAAAGCCAAAAAACTACAAAATAAAACATGGTGCAACTTCCGTAGGTACCCCACATTTGACAACCTCCTTGCGTTCAAACAAGTTAAAGCAAAAGCACGATATATTCGTAGAAATGCAGAAAAATTGTCCTGGTAGAAGTACATATCTACAATCAATAGCACAACCACATCCAAGAAAATGTGGAACCAGGTTAGAAAATTCAGCGGTGACTATTCCTCATACGCAATACCCATACTTACAGACCCAGGCACACAGACATCTCTAGAGGAGCAGGCGAACATTTTAGGTGAACACTTTTACACTACATCCAGTTCCGCTAATTACACGCCATCCTTCCTGGCATACAAACAGACAACCGAAAAACAAAAACTACCAGTAACCGGTGGCCTAGATGAGCTGTACAATGCTTCCTTGACACTCCAAGAGTTAAGTACTGTGCTTTCAGCGGGAAAAAAAAACAGCAGTCAGTCCAGACAGAATTCATTACGCAATGCTCGCGCACCTGTCTCAAGCTGCGGTTCAAGCATTATTGAAGTTCTTTAACGTGATTTGGAAAACTGGCAAAATGCCCACAAAATGGAAAATGGCAATCATAGTGCCATTTCTAAAGACTGGAAAACCACCCACTTCACCGGGTAGCTATAGGCCCATAGCACTTACAAGCTGTATGGCAAAATCATACGAAAGCGTAATAAACAGAAGACTAACATACACCCTTGAAATAGACAACCTACTAGATGATCATCAGTGTGGGTATAAGAAAGACCATTCAACAATAGACCATCTTGTCCGTCTCGAACACACAGTACGTGAGGCCTTCTTACATCGTAAACACTGCCTAGCAGTGTTTTTTGACCTGGTGAAGGCCTACAACACCACGTGAAGGTTCGATATACTGAGAGACCTGGCTAATCTCGGAATACGCGGAAGAATGCTTAATTGCCTCTATGACATTCTATCAAACCGAAACTTTCAGGTACAGTTGGGCTCCACACTATCGTGAGTTTTTGTCCAAGAAAATGGTGTGCCGCAAAGCTGCGTGTTGAGCACTACACTGTTCATAGTCAAAATGAATTCAATTAATGAAGTAATCCCACCCTCCATCATGCACTCATTATATGTTGACGATCTTCAGATAGCATGTCGGGCCTCAAGCATATCCACATGTGAAAGGCAGCTGCAGCTAACCATCAACAAACTGACTAAATGGGCAGATCAAAATGGCTTTCGCTTTTCTACCCAGAAAACCGTTACCCTACTTTTCTCACAAAAGCGCGGCTTGTATCCAGACCCTGTTCTTAAAATCAACAACAGTGTACTGCCACTCAAGTCAGAACACAAGTTCCTAGACCTAGTCTTTGACAGGAAATAAACTTAATTTCCCACATGAATTACAAAAAAAAGAAAGCAAACAAAGCGCTCAACATTCTGAAAATACTATCCTGGAAACACTGGGGTGCCGATCGAGTCTGCCTTTTACGCATATTCCGCTCGATCGTGCGCAGCATACTTGACTTTGGCAGCGTTATTTACGGTTCAGCCAGAAAATTTTACCTCAAACGTCTTGACCGAATACATCATCATGGATTGCGCTTGGCGACTGGAGGGCATATAACCTCACCTGTCCAGAGCTTATATGCTGAGAGCAACGAGTCGTGCCTAGAACAAAGAAAAGCGCTACTTACTGTATTTTATGTTTTAAGAACCAGGTTGAAACCAAGCCACATATGTCACACTATTGTCTCTTACATCGGTACCAGAATACAATACAACAACAGACCGCACACGATAAGACCACTTCTCCTCCGCTTTGAAGAAATATGTCTAGACTACAAAGTATTGAATCAGGCACTAAGCGTTGTCCAAATGCCTGAAAGACTGGCTCCATGGTTGGACTTTTCGCACTACACTGACCTTGCTTTGACCCATTTAAAGAAGAAGGAAACTCCACAGGAACAAATTATGCAGGATTTTCTAGCTGTACTAGAAAAATATAACACGCATTCTGAATACTACACTGATGGATCAAAAACACAAGAATATACAGGAAGTGCTGTCATATCAAAACACTAAGAAACATGTGTAAGACTGCCACCATTCGTATCTATCTTAACAGCAGAAGTATATGCTCTTTTGATTGCTCGCCAAGAAATTTTATCAAGAAATCACAAAAAAGCTGTCATATACACTGACTCACTTAGCGCATTAAAAGCCCTACATTCAAGGTCGGAAAATGAACCGTTTCTTGGGGACATTCTACTGAAGCTAGAAAGAGCTGAGAAAAATGGCAAGACAATACGGCTTGTATGGGTGCCGAGCCATGTTGGTATCCCAGGAAACGAAATGGCAGACAGGGTAGCAACAAGAGCAGGTCATCAAAAAATAGCAGAAATAAGGGCACCATTCAGAGACTGTTTCAACAGTTGTCGGACAGCTTTTAGGGCAAAATGGCAAGAAGAGGGGCCGGCTCAAGTGCATAACAAGCTGCAAATTGTCAAGCCTATTCTACAAGACTGGAAGTCATACAATCATCAAAAGCGCTTCATCGAAGTAATACTATGCCGCCTGCGGATAGGTCATACTCACCTCACCCACAACTTCTTGTTGCGCGGAGAAAATCAACCAGAATGCGAACATTGCAAGGAACCTCTGAGTATTAATCATATTTTAATGACATGCCCAGTCTTTGAAAAAAGAAGGCAGGCTTATTTTAAACAATTTTACAGAACACAAACACCTTTCCACCCATTGTTAATACTATCAGAAAATGCAATCATCCCCATAGAGGACGTTCTCCGGTTTCTAGAGGCCGCAGGCGTTTTAAACAAACTGTAAACAGAAATCTGCTTTTCATCTCATATTTTAACCCTATTATCAAAATCACCTAGTGTCTGGCGCATCATAGCCATTGTTGCTTTTGCGCCATAAAACTCAACGTAACTAACTTTTAAAAGCAGCATCGTGGTGCACTCGTCGAGTTTTTGGAGTCAGCCCTTTCATGCCGTCGATGCTAATGCACACCAAGATGACGAACTCCTCAGCACACGTACGAAGTGCTGCACATGCAAAACCCATAGGCAGAAATGGCCGACGCGCCATGCCGACGCACGTAGGGGGCGGCCATTTTGGAATGCCGATGGCAATAGAATGACCGTATTAATTTTTTTTTTTCGTATTCGATTCTAACGTGCATGCGATTTATGAACTCGCTTAACCGGAAAAAAGATGCGCGTTAGATTCGAGTAATTACGATAACTACAACTTGTGTTAACAAGACATGTCGGCTGTATCATAGGAGTACATATGTAATGTTGATAAAGTTTTACAGCCAGCAATGCAACCATAATCAGCGTATCAGGAACATTACAGTATATTTGATAAGTAGTTCGAAAACCTAGCATGGCTCCGTGGTAGAATGCTTAAGTGCCATGCAGAATAATGCCTGCGTTTGGTTCCTGCTGGGACACTGACATTTATTCTTTTTGCACTCGTTGGGTCAACGCTGCTGATGTTAGATCTTTCTTAATGCTCACATGTTAAAATTGTAGATACTAAGTGTTAATCACCTGTGGCACATCACATACCTGCATACCAGTTGCACATCCACGTGTATGTGCCACTGTCTCGCGGGAAGTGTTTGAGGACGTACATGACGAGATCGTGACATTATTTATGTCTTGACTGGCATGTCATATTCATCGAACCATCTTACCCTCCCATACTAATTTCTGCTCACGCTAAGTTAACGGGTTATCACGAGACCACCCAGACATTAAGCAACTAGACAGACACACAGACAGATGCCAAAAGTGCGTGCAGTATGCGAAGAAATGCTTTGCATTTGAAAAGAAAGTTGGTCTTGGGATCAACTTAAAGGGGCCCTGAAACACTTTTTCAAGTAACCATGGAATGGATTCTCTAAAAGAGCCTATTGCCTCATGAATTCAAAGCCACCAAAATATTAAGAATCCGTCCAGTACGAGCGGAGTTAAAAAAATTTGTCCCACGCTGCAATCAGATTATCTTTTCTCTCGTCCCAAGGCAAGCACTGAAAACTAAGCAGGGAGGGATGGCAGGGGCAAAGAAAATCGTCATGTGTGCCTTCGACCTTGAGCACTTTTTTTTTTCTCCGAATACGCGACTTTTTCAGTGTGATCACGCATGCACGCGCGGACAAGTCGAGGCCTCCTGTGGCGATCTCTGTAACGACGGAGCGCGGCATGTTCAAATCAGCCAATGGTTGATATAAGGCCTTCTAGGAGTAATTTTTTAGCATCTTCAGTCATTTGTCGAGAGAAGAGAAAGCGATTTTAGCTGACTGATAATTTATTGAGAATTCCAGGCCGCGTGCTGTACTATAATATTTGGCACGCATGTTCTCTGGAGCCTCTACTGCTGATTGGCAGCGTTTTCTGACCATGCTCAAAAGTGTTGCAGGGCCCAATAAAGTGGAATGCTGGGCCAGTTGGTACAACATAATGTGGAAATATATGAGCTCACAAGGTAGAAGAAAAAGCACTTGACAGGGAAGACGCTCAACTTACAACTGAACTTTTATTAGAAAACATTCATTGCACGAGAACACAAACGTGCAGGCGCAACCAATTATCACTTCAAGGTGCCACACTTCTCCCCCCCCCCCCTCCCGCAATAGAAGTTCAGTTATAAGTTGAGCGTCTTTCCTGTCAAGTGCTTTTCCTTCTACCTTGTGCGCTCATATATTTCCCACATTATGTTGCAGAGCCCCTTAAAATGTGCGCCTGCGAAAAAGACGTGCTCCTTTGCACCATAGGGGTGACACAGGGAGCACGTCGCATGCTTCTTGCAATGTCAAGGCATCATGATTTACCCACTCTTTCTGGGAATATAACGAAACTTATAAAGGTCAGTCTAGTGCAATTCGTTATGTATGCAAGCATGCAAACTTCTGAATGGCAGCTGGTTTAGCAATTCGGGCATTTGCACCACTGGTGGAGTTCTTGTATGTACAGCTGCTTCGAAAACTCTGTTCAAACACTTCAATGATCATGTTTTCTGGCCAATACATATCGCAAATTTCATCACACTGGTCATTATTCCTCATTTTACCAGAAAGAATAGGCCACTACAAATTTCTTATTTTACCTCAAAGAATGGGCAAATGTTCGTATCACGACCCGCTGGTGTCATGATACGAACACGCTGGTGTCAGCAGGTGATATGCTGCCCGCATGTCTCCTCTGTGTAGCAGTGAAGCACATAACGCTCATTTTAGCTGACCATGACTTCTGTTTTCTTCTGCTGGCAGCAGCGGAGCCTGCCGTTCACCTGTGTCTGCAGCCAAGTTCATACCTGCCAACTCTTCTGAATTGTCAGGCATACTTTCTAATTTTGACCTTATTTCCCGAATGTACGAATGCTAACTCAAAGCTCCCGAAATGTGCGTGCCACGGCAGAGTTATTTTTTTTAACCACACGCGTATATCACCCTTTCCTGCTGCGGCAGTTTCAGTGCGGCGAAATGAGGAACGCCACTAAACTTAGAGTTAATTGTCACCATACCATAGATTATCGCTAAGTAAATTCCAGGCAGAATAGTTCTGCGCATATAGGCGGAGGTGAGGGCAAATGTACAATTTTTGTGTTTGTCTGTCTTGGTTCCCGCATTTCGCACACTGGGCCTACACCACTTGCCTAGTTGTCAATTGTGTTTTGTGGGGTTGATTGTTTCCCCAGTTTAGTTGTAAGGCCTATGACGGTGTCAAAAGCAAAGAAGTTCTTGCTAGTGTTTGTGAACACGTACACAGTTGAGTTTTTGTGCTGTGGGACTTCACAGAAAGATGACAAGTACAAATTCCGTGCACCTGTAATGGAAGCGTTTCGCTTGGCGGCAAGGCATAAATAAAGGTGTACATCGCTTGACAGAAGCATGAAAACTACGTTCAGTCTGCCTAAGGTCAGGGCAGTATCGGGGTTTCTTCTAAAATAGCTGACATGGCAGTGCGATCCGTGCAGAATGCCTATTGACGGGATTTCTTGCGGACCACAACTTCCCACTAAGCACTCGTGATCACGCATGACCGTTCTTTCTAAAATGTTCCTGAAGTGCGAGGACATGAAGCGGTATGGGTGTGGACGTACAAGAACTGCCTTTGTCTGGGGAGTGGCTAAGAGATACCAAAATGTATACACAGCTGAAGCGTCGTGTTTTCGCGGTCGCGTTGCATGAAAGCAACGACAGGCGATCACAAATGTCTCAGTCGCAGTAATTCTCAATATGCCGCATTTACTCGCATAGTAGGCACAATCCCTTAGATGCGCTGCCAGCTTGGTCGTGAGAAATAGGAAATTTTTATTTCCACGCATAATTAGCGCATCTCGAACTTGGCTGTGATCAGTAATTCTGTACCGTATTTGCACGGTTGCGATTCAATGCCATTTTACATTAACTGAAGCGAAAAAAAAAGAAAAGGAAACAAAAAACGCCTTCGGCAGTGCCGAGCCAACTCCGCGGGCTTGCCAAGTGAGGAAGAAGGGCAGTTGCCTAGGCGTCAGAGTAACCTTTGCTACGGCGTGCGGCCGTAGCCCTGGCCGCTAGCCAGCCGCACACGTTCTGTATGGAACGCACACTCGCGTCCTCGTCAAGTGTGTATAGAGTTTCCTGTCGGGAAAAAAACTCACAGCAAATCTATGGAGTGAATGATGATGACTGGGATGAAACGTCCGTTTGTTTGTTTGTCGGTCTGTTTGTCTGTCTGGCGACGAGTACGAACCGCTGCGGCTTGTGAGATATTGCCAATTGTGCCTGACGCAAGACAAGATTATACTTAGAAGAGCTTCACATCTAAAACGTCGTCGTTATTGCGTTTGCTATGTCATCCACAAAATTAAAAGCCTGTCTGCTTTCAGACGTGAGCTTAAGCATTTGCTGCCACTACGCGGACATGCACAAGCTCGATGGACTTTAGTCACCATTGATTTTCTGACCTCGAACCCTTACATCGCATCGCGTGTGCTGCTTTTAGATCACCATTGGAGTGTAATTTCCTTCGACGCCAAATCGTCATGTTGTCTCGACAGCAAGCCCAACTGCAGGCTAGGCCTAATCACTTCGTGCTTTTCGGTGGCAGTTGCGGGCGATCATATTGCCGTTTTCTACAAAATCAACGTAACACTTTTTTCATGGCTCTACTTGAAGAAAAAACGGGGTTTTTGTGGCGCTTGCAACACTCGAATGGTAGTTTGCGATGCGATTGCATTGTCTTGGATATTTTGGTGCGAGCCCGTGAAATCGAACGAGCGCTACCGTTCAGCACACAAATAATCTATGTGGCCTCAAACGTAATCGGCGATGGCGTCTTTTTTCATAGTTTTTTTTTTGGTGTTCATTTCAATGGCAACTCAAGCTTTTTGATGTTAATTTTTGAAAATTTGAATGCATCGCCTGCCTCTGTTCTCGGACACACGAGACTTCATGCTCAACACGTTTTTTGCTAGTGTAGCCTATGAAAAAGGTTGTTTCAGGTGTAGTGCGGATATTCGTGACTTCGGAGACGTATACGTCAGTGGTCTATGCTATCGTCAAAAATAAAATTTTTGAAAATCTTACTCCGCGAAATAGGCGCACCCTGAACTTGGAGCCGAATTTCCAGAAAAACAGTGCGCCTATATTTTGTGAGAGAGTAAAGTATACCTCCCCCTGCCCTGCAGCTGTCTTCATAATTTTCTTGCTCCTAGGTTGGCAAGTTGGACTCTGGTGTTGTGGTAAAACCTTGGAGCTGTGGACTAGCCTGTACAACAAAAAACCACCTCTGGTTATATTCAATAATCCAAATTTCTTGCATCCCACCTTCTGTAAGTTTCGTTAATTTGAAAGCCCACTTAATTAGAAGATTTTCACAGTCCCCGTGGTTTCAAATTGACGAGGTTTTACTGTATATGTGCCAACCAGCTTGTCTTTTGTCTTGTCTCTAAAGGTTAATTAAAAATGGCAAGTTTAAAAAATGTTTATTGTTTTCCTGCTGACAGAGCTTGACCAGTCTGAGAAGTTGGTGCAGGCGCGTACCTTGCTGCTGGAGCGGCTGCCCGAGGACAACTATGAGCTGCTCAAGTACATCGTTGAGTTTCTCGCCAAGGTAAGTGTCCAGACTAAAAGTGATTTCTGCCAGTCAGTCTGTGTATATTCAGTTGCCGATCTTTAATGTTTGCTCTGCATGAACTCTGCCTCGTGTAGGAGTGACTATGATTTCATGCGATGACAACAGGCATCTTTGAGTTTGTTTTGCATTGTCTTTGTTGGTATAGCGAACCTTGCCATGCAAGTGTTTTATTTTCATTGACTGGTTTATGTATCAAGGCATTTGCACTGGGGCTGGTCGGTGGGGCACTCTGATGTGAAACCATACGCTGCATAGATGAACAGAGATGAACAGAGATGCAAGGTCCTTGTTTGTTTTGTGTTCTTGTGTCGTATGTCTTTGTCCATCTATACAGGGCACTGTTTCAGCCCCGCCACGGTGGTCTAGTGGCTAAGGTACTCGGCTGCTGACCCGCAGGTTGCGGGATCAAATCCCGGCTGTGGCGGCTGCATTTCCGATGGAGGCGGAAATGTTGTAGGCCCGTGTACTCAGATTTGGGTGCACGTTAAAGAACCCCAGGTGGTCAAAATTTCCGGAGCCCTCCACTACGGCGTCTCTCATAATCAAATGGTGGTTTTGGGAGGTTAAACCTCACAAATCAATCAATCAGGGCACTGTTTCACTTCAGAATGGCTTGTGCCCCGCCGCGGTGGTCTAGTAGCTAAGGTACTCAGCTGCTGACCCGCAGGTCGCGGGATTGAATCCCAGCTGTGGTGGCTGCATTTCGGATGGAGGTGAAAATATTGTAGGCCCGTGTGCTCAGATTTGGGTGCACATTAAAGAACCCCAGGTGGTCGAAATTTCCGGAGCCCGCCACTACAGCGTCTCTCATAATCATATCGTGGTTTTGGGACGTTAAACCCTACAAATCAATCAAGAATGGCTTGTGCAGCTTTTCGTCATCATGGCTGGACTCTGCATTTGCACTGCAAATGCTTTCTAATGTTGATGATGACAAGAGAAGATAGAAGAGTGTGCTGCAGAAAATAAATGATGTACCAGAATCAGCTGCAAGCATCATTGCAGTTTGTTTCAGTGGTTCCAAAAACGGTAGATGGACTGAAAATTTGCGCACTGCCTTCAAGGCGCTACAGTCAACTGCCGATTTTTTGGACCCTCTAGAGAGCGAAAAACCGTCCGAAAATTTGGGCAGTTCGAGAAAATGATTGCAAAAAAAAAAAACGCATTATTTTACTGATACTTTTCAATGCAAGCAAAAAAATGCACCATTTTGCTAATATTTCTCAATGCAAGCAAAAAACCCACCGTTTCATTGATATTTCTCGGATCAAGAGGGTCAAGGTTGAAGTACCAGACTTCCGTAACCCTGCCAAAGCATCAGTGGGGTGGCTCTGAAAAGAGCCGTTAAAAAGAATGCATGCAGCCGACAGCGGGTGCCGTCAGAGCAGCCGGTGTTAGAGCTGCAGTGGCTTGAAAAACTTGTTGATCCTTGTTTGAACAGCGTTCTGCTTCCATGTGATCACATTTGCCTCGATCTGAGCAAGGGTCATGTCATCACTATACACCAATGACAGCGTCATCAATGCTCGCATGAATTCGGCGGTCGTAGGTGGCGCAAGCGTCGGTTCCTCATTTTCGACATCGAAGTCGTCTGAATCCGGCATAACCTTACTGACTATTTCGTCGTCGGTTAGCTCTGCACAGAAGGCGAGCTCGTTGTCAGCTTCGACGAACCGCTCAAAAGTTATTTCCGTGGGCATGGAAGCACCAGCAGAGCAGAGGTCATTAATAATATTGTCGCTAGGTGACAATAACAGGATACAGGACGACGGTGCGACCAGGAAAAATGAGGTCTGTATTAACAGAACAAAAGAGCAGCCGCTTCGACGTCGTCTTCCTAGGAGGAACCGTAGGTGCTGTCCACACTCATCATTTCGTCGTCTTCTTAAAGAACCCCAGGTGGTCGAAATTTCCGGAGTCCTCCACTACGGCGTCTCTCATAATCATATGGTGGTTTTGGGACGTTAAACCCCACATATCAGTCAATCAATCACTTCGTCGTCCTCTGTCTTCTTGCCCGGCCTTTAGCTGTGACATTAGCCTCCCATTCACGAAAGCATTGTCCCGGTGCTTTATAATAAAAGTGGTTTGTACTCATTGGAAACGCATGAGCTCATTCGGAGAAATAAGGCTTCATGCGTACCACATGCACAACTTCTGGAGCATACCTTCAACGCCTTAAGGAGTGCGCAGTATCAGGAACAACCTCATAATAATGTCACTGAGACGTCAGAGAACCGTATTAACAGTTTTTCTGAGAGGCCACGGCGCCGAATAGGAGTCAATATCCAAACTTTCTATCCTGGCTCGTAGGAGACTGCTCGGTGACGAAGGTTGTACCGTCTTGAATCGTAGTCCTGCTGGCGACTAATACGTAGGCGTGCAAGTTGTCGGGCTTCTTCGGCAAGCTGAGTGATATAATCAGCATCCGTTTCGGTGTCTTCGCACTCGTGCGGCAGCATAGCATCCAGCATAGTGGTGACTTCACGACCATGAAGAAGGCGGAATGGCGTTGTTCATGTTGTTTCTTGATGAGCTGCCGTGTTATAGGCGAGCGTGACATACAGCAAGATCTCGTCCCAGTTTTTATGCTCCACATTGATGTACATGCAGAGCATATCCTCAAGTGTCTTGTTGAGATGCTCCGTAAGACCATTCGCTTGCGGATGATACGTCTTTGTTCGCCGGTGGGATGTGCCACTAAGTCTTAAAACTGTCTGTAATAGTTCGGCTGAGAATGCAGTTCCCCTGTCAGTTATTACCACTGACGGAGCGCCATGCCTCAGCACCACATTCTCTACGAAAAATCTGGCTGCTTCGCTTGCCGTACCACTCTCCAGAGCCTTGGTCTCGGCGTGATGAGTGAGGTAGTCGGTGGCTACTGTAATCCATCTGTGACCTGCCGATGATGTTGGAAATGGGCCCAAAAGATCCATTCCGACTTGAGCGAATGGAGTAACAGGCACGATAATAGGATGGAGGAGGCCTGCTGGTTTGTTGGGTAGAACTTTTCTGCGCTGCCAATCAAGTCACGTTCGAACATAGTGTTGAACGGTCGCCATCAGTCTTGGCCAGTAGTATTTCTGCCTCACTCTGCACAACGTCTGCGTGTAACCCAAGTGGCTAGATGTTGGTTCATTGTGGCATGCCTGCAATACTTTGCTCCTTAGAGACGTTGGGATGAGAAGCAGTCAGTAGTCGTTTCCGTGTGGCGTGAAGTTCATCTTATACAGGACGTCGTTGCGCAAGCAAAATGACAAAAGCCCTCTCGCAAACAGTCTAGGCACAGCTGAAGTGCGACCCTCTAAAAAACGTATTATGGGTTCTAGTTCGGGGTCGTCTCAGTGCAGCTATGCGACAGTTGCTGTGTTTACAACTCCGACAAAGGCTGTATCGTGATCTTCTGCCGTCGCAGGTTCGTATGGCACACGAGAAAGGCAATCAGGGTCTGCATGTCGCTTCCCCAATCTGTAGACCACCGTCATGTCAAATTCTTGAAGCTTCAGGCTCCAGCACGCCAACCGTCCTAAAGCGTCTTTTAAATTCGTCAGCCAGCAGAGGGAGTGATCGTCACTGACAACATTAAAAGGACGACCATACAGATATGGGCGAAATTTTATAACCGACCACACCACCGCAAGGCACTCTTTTTCCGTGGTGGAATAATTTTCTTCCGCACGTGAAAGAGTTTTGCTCACATAAGCAATTACTCGTTCGGCGCCATCCTGCCACTGCACGAGTACAGCTCTTAAGCAGACATTGCTAGCGTCGGTGTGCACTGTTGTCGGGGCGTCATTATCAAAGTGTGCGAGGACTGCTGGCTTCTGAAGGCGTTTCGACAGCTCGCCAAACGATTTTTGCTGTTCTTCATTCCATACAAATGCGACGTCTTCTCTGGTAAAACGGGTCAACGGAGAGGCAATGCGCGAGAAGTTCTCAATGAAGCGTCGGTAGTACGCACACAGTCCTAAAAACCGTCTGACCGCCTTTTTGTCAGTTGGCGCTAGAAAATTCGTAACGCCAGCTATTTTTTTCAGGGTCAGGCCACACACCTTCACTACTGACAAGATGTCCCAGGAACAGAAGCTTTTCGAAGCCGAAGTGGCATTTTTTCGGCTTAAGTGTTAGTCCAGCGGAACGCATAGCTAGAAATACTGCGTGCAGTCGCCTGACGTGTTTGTCGAATGTGGCAGAAAATACGATGACGTTATCTAAATACACTACGCACGTCTGCCACTTGAGGCCTGATAGTACGGTGTCCATTAACCGCGGAAACGTTGCCGGTGCTGAGCACAAGCCAAATGGAAGTACCTTAAATTTAAAAAGGCCATCAGGTGTCACGAAAGCTGTTTTCTCTCGGTCTCTTTCATGGACTTCTATCTGCCAATACCCACTCCTTAGATCCATCGACGAGAAATAATGCGCATGCCGTAGTCGATCGAGTGAATCGTCGATACGTGGAAGTGGGTAGACGTCTTTTTTTGTCATCTGATTCAGCTTGCGGTAATCTACGCAGAAACGTAAGGTGCCGTCTTTTTTCTTCACTAATACAACCGGCGAAGCCCAAGGGCTTTTCGACGGCTGAATAACATCGTCTTCAAGCATCTGTCGCACCTGGTTTTCGATGGCGTCACGTTCT
Source organism: Rhipicephalus annulatus (assembly GCA_013436015.1). Lineage (NCBI taxonomy): Eukaryota > Metazoa > Arthropoda > Arachnida > Ixodida > Ixodidae > Rhipicephalus > Rhipicephalus annulatus. Next base: position 220,824 of record WOVY01010793.1, on the reverse strand, counting down.
CGCGGAGCTATCCGGTACGAGTTTTGCCTGATGGGTCTGGTCATGTCATCCATTATAATTCAATGCTTTGTTAGCAGCGTTTGACGGACCCTGGACGTCGAAGAGAAACAATCTTCAAACTTGCTAATAAGCTGCATGATACTTTGCTTCTGTGCCGGCAGCAAACTTGGGCCAATATCAACAGATAGAGGTGCGGGGGGCAGATCAGTTGAATTATCTTTTTCAAGAGTTAGGCAGTCTGTCATCTCCGCGAGCTCTTCCATGTGTTATGTCATGCGCTTTCATGGGACTGTCATGCCCTTCGTTAGATGTCGGCGTTTAGAGCTGAAGTTTGTAACAAGGACGTGCGTGTGTCCCCATTTTATGCTCACGACGCCTCTTGCGATAGATAAACCATGGCTGAATATCAGTGTTGGAATTTGCTCGGCAATGTTTTCAGAACTGCTCGACGTGTCACATGTCACATCCACGAGTGCACTTGATCGCGGTGGGATGGTTACGTCGTCGTCGAACACGCGCAAAGGTTTACGCCACTGGTCTGTACAGGGCCCATCCGAAACTTGATCTAGGGCCATCCAAAACGTAACGGATCTCTCAGGAATGTTGATAACGGCGCCGTATTCTAGCAGGAAGTCCATGCTCAAAATCAGATCTTTGCAGCACCCCGATAAAAATTATGAAAGTAGTGACAAAAACTGAACTGCCGATAGTAATTCGAGCGGTACATTTGCCCATCGGTGTCACCAATTGACCCCCTGCGGTTCTTATGTTTGGGCCCGTTCATATTGTTCTGACTTTCTTTAGGCAGTCAGCGAGTTTACGGCTGATAATAGAGAAGTCCTCACCAGTATCTACCAGCGCTGTTACTGGGCGTCCATCTATACAAATATCTAGATTGGCGCTTACGATTTCCATTGATGTTGGTGGCGTCGTATCGTCCTTGGTATCGTGCGTCGTACGATCCGTGGTGTCATTCCTCGAATCGCGTCGTAGAGAAGATGTTAGAGGTGTGATAGCATCTCGACGGGCGGCCACCTTCCAAAGCAAAGTACACACGCGATAGCTTTTGTTCAGTGGGCCAACGGTTGGCATTGGCATCTCTCCTATACTGGTTCAACCAGTCCTCAATGTCTTCATAAACCTCACAGTGGAAGGTCTCAGGAATTAGAGGCTGATCAACAGTAAGATGTGAAGGCCCTCCGGTGGCCATTTCTCCAGGCACAATGTGTTGCTGGAGAAGTTCGAGCGGGATCGCCTCGGAACTAAGGCCTCGCTGTCGGCGACTGTAGCAGTGTACAGGAGTATCCACTGCAGGAACGGGTTGCGGTGGCTGACTCGATGTGCCAGGGAGCGTCAGTTGGAGAAGTCCAGCACCTCCACCAATGTCGCTAGGTGAAAATAACAGGATACAGGACGACAGTGCGACCAGGAAAAACGAGGTCTGTATTAAAAGAGCAAAAGAGCAGCCGCTTTGATGTCGTCTTCCTCGGAGGAACGGTGGGTGCTGTCCACGCTCATCACTTCACCGTCCTCTGTCTTCTTGCCCGGCCTTTAGCTGTGACAATATTGTCCATGAGAGGGCACAAGTCAGTAACGCTGTCGCTTTCTTCAGGCAAGTCTGCTGCCTCTGTGTCGAGTACGAAGCTCGCGTGGCGAAAGCAGTTGCGAAGCGTGTTTTGCGTTACTGCCCTCCATGCGTCCGCAAGCATTCCGACAGCAGACTGAAGATCAACGTTGTAGCCATTCCCGTTTTCCGAGCAAAGCACCATGCGGCTGAGTATACGTGAACGGTACAAAAGTTTCAGATTATGGATAACGCCTTGGTTCATCGGTAGGAGGATCGCAGTCGTGTTGGGCGGCATGAATTCTAGCTGGATAGCCTTCTAGGTATTGATGTGACCATGAGCAGTGCAGTTGTCAACGAATAGCAGAGCACGTCTCTTCTGTTGTTCAAACTTCCTGTCTAACCTGTGGACGTAACTCTCGAACAACTGCTGCGTTACCCATGCCTTTTCGTTGGCTTCGTATAACGCTGGCAGCGTTGCCCCTTTAAAACACCTCAGGCTTTGGACTTCCCGATTACTAATAAAGGAAGTTTCTCGCTGCCAGACATGTTGCTGCCGACAAGAACGGTCAGCCGCTCTTTGCTTTGCTTGCCACCATGGCATGCGTCACTAGCAAAAGCGAGTGTTCTTTCCGGCAGCAGCTTGTAAAACAAGCCAGTTTCGTCGCAGTTGAAAGTGTTGCCAGCAGAGAACTGCTGCAACAAAGACTGGAGTTTTCCGCTGCGGTACTGCGTAAGAACTGCACTGTCGACAATGCCGCTTTCGCCACACATCTTGAACTTGAGGTCATTTCAATGCTTAAAGTTTCTCAGCCATCCATCACTGAACTTAAAATCTGCGATGTCAATTCGAAGCGCGAGAGTTCCCGCTTTTTATTTCAAGATGCAGCCCGAGACTGGCAATCGCTTGGCAATCATTGAATTAAGCCATACGACGAGAGCGTCTACAAGCTTTGGATGAACACCTTCGCTTGCATTCATTTTTTGGTCTCCAGATGGTTTTTTGGCCGCTTCCAAGATCTTGTCTTTGTTCCTCAGGAAATCGGAAACTGTTTGCTTGGAAATGCCAAACTTCTTGCTCACGTCAGCCTGCGATCAGCCACTCTTCACTAACTTAATAATGGCGGCTTTCTTCTCCATCGTTAGCCGATGGTACTGTTTTCTGCACTTCGATGCCATCGGCGAGGACGACGAAGGCGGAGTGGGGGCCATCGCAGGCAAGCGAAATCCTCACGATGTGAACAAAGGAGTTTAGTGACTGAGCGTCGAAGCACCTAGGCTTAGCGTTGCAGAGCACACTTCGCACGATCGCACAACCACGCACTAGGCTAGCCAAACACCATGTCAACCATGTGGGCTGCGTAAACAAAACGGCACAACGGCAGGCGACGGTGCCTTGGGTACTCCGGAGGTGGCCCTGGTAAACACTCCAGATAGCCAGTGTGGCCAGACCAAATCGGTGTGTGACGGTTAGTTCTAGTTCAAAGTGGTGAAACGCTTCGAGAAAGCTGCTGCACGGGAAGCCAGAGTGGCATGCACGAGCAAAAGCGCTAAAGTGGAACGAACTTTATTGACGCCAAAAAATATCCGAGTGGATAGTTTCGATTGTCAGCGAAGCACCCTTGCCTGATAAACACAGACACTTTCAGGAATCTCGGAAACCGTGTGTGTTTCTCCAATAACGATCACCGAGGCCAAGCAACAGATGTCGCCACAGTAGACCGGCGCGCTCATTTATGCGATCGTAATCGTGTGTGACGCAGTTGTCGTGGTTTCTGCTGGAGGTCAGTGGTGGTTTCCGACCTTCCGTCGCGTCAAAATGTCTGGAAAATTGGACTCCGAGGGGTTCGAGCGTCCAAAATTTCAGACTTCCTTATACATTGATTCTATGGGGCTCGTGGCGGTGCCGCGAAGATGTCCGAATCATCGGGCAATATCCGAAAAATTGGCAGTTGACTGTATGTGCCAGAAAACAGTGATGGTGACTCTCTTCTGTGGGTTGGGACAGACCCCAGTCTTGCTAATCATGTGTTGTAGGAACAGAAGTTCTTCGTATGCAAATCGGCACTTTTAGCGTCAGCTTGAATGACCTGACTGCTTGGAGTACCATTCTAAGGTGTTGGAGGTGTTTTTCGAAGCTTGACGTGAAGACAATGATGTACACAAGACAAGGCTGCCTGCACATGTTTTAAGGTTGCAGGCGCTTGGCAAACACCAAATGTAAATCAGAAGTCCTTGCTGTTGGGCTGTTCGGTACATACTATGTATAGAGCATAATGCTGCAGTCCTTGGTTGCGAAGCAAGGTGAGCACTCAGTATGCTCCTTTTCCCTCCTTTTTTTTCATTATTTTGCTTAAGTTGTAGCATCACTGTAGTGGTTCGTGAGCTCTCAGACACAGACTCAGTGGCTGATGGTCGCACTGCAATGTGAATGGCTTGCCAGTCAGGAAGATATGATATTTGCGAACAGCCAACGCTACGGCAAAGCCTTCTCTTTCAAGTGTAGAGTAAGCTGCTTCGCACGGCAGTAATTTGCGGCTTGCGTAGGAAACTGGGTCAGACGACCCTATACTCTACCGTTCACATATCCACAAGTTCCTCATCTAACACTACACAGATACACTCGCAAAAGTAACAGCACGCAATACTAAATGCTCAATGTTCCAAAAACTTGTACAATGTCCAATCTCTGTTCAAAATATTTTACCTGAAAAAGCATTTACGAATTGCACCCAACTAGCTTGAGTCGGTGCTTTTTCACATTCCGAGTCTTTTTCAACTTCTTCCTGCGCCTACATCATTTCGAACGCTCATCACAGCTGATCTCACTCTTTCTGTCTACTCGACGCTGCTTCAAACCGACTTTTCCGCACTGCGTCTCATTTTTCGCCACCCTCTCTGCATCCAATACATTTGACCTAATTTAGGCACCTTCCCAGCATTCTTTCCTTTTATTTTGACACGTCTACCACTCACAAGTTTACCAACCTTTCTCGCGTCCTGATAGTTGCCTAGACTTTTCAATACCTTTTGAGCTACCTGCGTCTCATTTGCTTTTTCGCGTTCAACCATGCGCGTCTGAGACACTCCTTTTGTCGTATTCCTCTCACGTGCTTTCTCTTGCATTTTTGCCTTGCTTTTTTTTCGCAATATCCGCGTTTATTGCCAAAGTACTATGCCCTGTTTCTCTGTTGTGTGTAGCTTTCTCTTTCTCTGTGCCTGCTTCAGCAGCAGTGGCATACACTCCCTTAAACGGCACCTTGTTACCACTATCTGCCGCGTCTGAGCTCTTTTCCTTCTGCTCTTCGCTTAGAAGGCTCGTCTCGTTAGCACTATCGACGTGGTCTTTACTCTTTTGCTCTCTGGCAGTGGAGTTCTCATGATTGGGCACACTCAACTCTCCTGATGGAACTTCTGTGGGACTTTTCTCGTCCTCTTTAACGCCCTTTTTCGCTAGTGCCAGTCGCACTTGGCGCTCGAGTTCCTTCTTTTATAGTGCATAAGCTTCGAGCTTTACCACGTGCTTGGCTTTGAGTTCGGCACTTCTTGTTTGTTTAAGCCGTTCTCTCTCCTCTTAAATGAACTTTAAGCCCTCGTCCTTATTGAGCTTTCGCTCGCGAATGACTCTGAGTACCTGCTCCCAATCCATGACCAGGCAGTATCTGAGTATGGCTCCAAATGCCAATTAGCCATCCTGGCAGAGGCTCGCCAATTGTGATAATTCGTGGGCCCTCAGACACAGACACGTTCACGGAAAAGAAAACATTTATGCACAACACGATTACGATCCCACTCACCTTGATCATTGGTCAGCATCATCATTTCCTAGCGACCTCGTCACACCTCCCTGTTGCCACTGTAGCGAGCGAGACAATGTGAAGGTGCGAATGTCGCCTCTTTATTTCAAAGGTCGAAGCAGAGCAGGGGTTGCTGCAGCGTCCAGCCCAACGTGAGCTTGTTCTGTTTTGGCTTGTGCCCCGAGCACCGCTATGAGCTGCGTGAGAGGCACCGCGCAGTTGCTAGGAAATGATGATGATGATGAATGGTAATGAAGATGAAGCGGCAAAGTCATCATACTTTTATGGTCTGTGCACAAAGACTAAATTGCATAACTCAAACAGCCTGTCCGGTGTCAGTCTTCTAATTGCCTCTAACTTTAGCTCACTGGTAGCCGGTCTTGAAATCTAGCTATGCCTGACAGTTAGATTTAGACCCGACGCAGTGGTCTAGTGGCCAAGGTATTCGGCTGCTGATCTGTAGGTCACACGATCGAATCCCAGCTGCAGTGGCTGAATTTCTAATGGAGGCGAAAAGGATGTAGGCCTGTGTGCTCAGATTTGGGTGCATGTTAAAGAACCTCAGGTAGTCGAAATTTCCAGTGCCCTCCACTACGGCGTCTCTCATAATCATACGATGGTTTCGGGACGCTAAACCCCACATATCAATCAACAGTTGGATTTATCGAGTCACTCGATACGTAGAAGCAGTGCTTTCATGTATGAGTGATACAGTACAAATGTACAGACAAATGCCCTTAGCAAAGGGCATTTGTCAAACATTGAACTATATGTTCTTCATGATTTTGTTCAGTGACAGTAATCAACACAGATATGCTAGGCTCGAGACTGCTGGTGATGACACACAGACTTTTCAAAGGTTGTATTATGTCATTCTGTAGCATTTTGTTGACTTGTCACTGAATAGCTTCCCAGTGTCATGTTGGAACACGGTAGGGACGAAGTGGTCAGTAATTTTTTTTCCTTTATGATGCTGTGCTTAGCAGGGGGCATTTGTTGAACTATTGATGACAAGGAGATACAGGCACTGCAAAAGGCATCAGAGCTGTTGCTGTTGGCGAATAGAAAACTTTGTGGGTTATGCGTGCTTGCATCACATTCAGACCATGCTCCCATTGGATGCAGGTGATCGACCGGAGTGATCTGAACAAAATGACGGCATCCAACCTGGCCATTGTGTTTGGCCCAAACTTGCTGTGGTCTCGCCAGGAGCAGGCCTCGCTCATTTCCATCACCCACATCAACCAGTTTACCGAATACGTCCTACGCAAGCAGCACCTGCTGTTCAGCAAGTGAGACATTCCACGCCGGAAACCGAGTGCTTGTCAGTAGATGAATGCCTGTGGAAATGATTGTGTTTATTGACAAACCATTGCCGCCCATTCAAGCTGACAGAAAGCTTTGATTGCTGCTAGTGGTGTGAGTACAATGTTGCTGATTTCTGTGTGTACGTTGTGTATGTCTTCCTTGTGTGCCAGCATATTGGCTGGCATACAAGCTTACGAGTCAGACTGGCTGTTTTTAAATTGCCGATCTTTGTGACGAACATGCAGTTTTGCAGCGTTTACTTACAGTCTGCCCTCATTCGGTGTCTCACAAAGGCTTTGGTGGTATTGAATGTCACACTTGATCCTGCACTTTGCACCATTCTTTTCAAGAGCAATGCTCAGGTAATTAGCACTCTGAACACACTATCCTTCGTCGCTACTACTATAATCATGGCCAGAGTCTCAGTTTGAATGTTTTTCTTTGGTACAATAAGCATGTCATGGTCTCCACAAAAGAAACCCGTATAAGAAAACTAATATGTAATGACTGAATTCAAAATATTCTAGTTTGTTTCTGCTGCAATATTGCAGCCAATGGTGAGCCACCACATATTGCTCTTATCTCGAGTCGGACAATGCTTCTGTTATTTGTGTATGCCATTTGTGTTGGTGGCACAGGAGAGCACCAGTGTTGCTTAAAATGGTAAGAGACATTTACGATTAATTTGATTCTGTCAATTTTCGATTGTAGCTTGTTAATTTGTTCTTTTACAAGATGGTCACAAGGACAGTCTGAAAACATTCTTCTGGAATAATGGGGTAATTTTATAGAACAAACAAAAGAACTTGCGCTGTGTGCTGATGGTGTCGATCAGTCATGCCCGTTTTCACATGCTTCTGCCATGTGTTGTACCATGAATGTTGTACCATGAATACCATGGATGTTGTATCATGTGATCACTTAAGTGTTCGATATGTCCTACTCATACTTCATGCTTAAGTTGCATTTCATGCAGTGTGATGCTTAGGTACATTACCTGCTTTCGTGAACCGGTGGTGTGTGCTGTTTCAACAAGGACTTTTTCAAGGCTGCAGTTTTCAAAGCTGCAGGCTTCCAAGACTTCTTTTTTTTTTCCAAAAGCAACTTTCAAGACTTCAAAAAGAGAAGTCAACTTGTCAGAATGAGGAGTGCAGCACACCCATTCCCTGGTATCAAAATTCTCATCGCAAGCTTCCATCTTCCCTCTCCTGCCTTTTCTCTGCCTGTCTTCACCATAAGGCAGTTGGTATTCCACTTGTGCGCATAAGTTGCTGTGCATTTCCATTTCATTTTTATTGTTATACTCGGTGTAGTACTGAAATTTGACTCAACAGGGCAATGTCAGACAAAGGAATAATTTTGCTGCAGTGGGAGCATTTGCTGCTGTCATCGAGAACTTGACTGTTGCGGTTCCACACGTTTGCATTGTATACTTGTAGGAGCTGCAGAAATTCCTGTCTGTATTGTAATACGCATCCTTAATGATAACCAGCTGGCAGGGAAGCCCAATAAAGTGGACAACTACCACCGTAGACCAAGTGGCGAAGGCCCGCAATATGGAGGCTAAAGGCCTGGTCTTTGCCGTTGGCAAGTAATCTCTTTAGCCCTTTCACATCTATGTCACAGTCATTACAGTGCACCTAAAACAGTACAGTAAACTTCCTTTCAAATGAACTCTCTTAAGACGAATTCTTGCTTAAGACGAAAAACACCGGAGTGTTTGGTTTCCCATAGACTCAGGAAAAAACCTGCTTAAGACGAACCGTGTAACAGGCCTCTTCTGTTAAAGGGGCCCTGCAACACTTTTTGAGCATGGTCAGAGAACACTGCTGATCGGATGTAGAGGCTCCTAACAACATGCGAGCCAAATATTATAGCGCAGCACGCGGCCTAGAATTCACAATAAATTATCAAAGTCCACTCAAAATTGCCTTCTCTACTTTTGACAAATCACAGAATAACCCCAAAAATCACTTGTAGTAAGCCATTTGCGGATCTAATCAGCCGTTTGCTGATTTGAACATGGTGCACCCAATCGTTACAAAAATCGCCACGAGAGGCCGCTACTTGTCCTCGCGTGTGCGCAATTACACTGAAAAAGCCGCACATTCTCAGAAAAAAAAAAAAGTGCTCAAAGTCACGAGGCGCACGTGACGTTTCTCTGTGGCCCTGTCATCCCTCCCTGCTTAGCTTCCAGCGCTTTCGTTAGGACGAGAGAAAAGAGAATGCAATTGCACCGTGCGACAAACCTTTGTAACTGCACTCGCACTGGATGGATTCTTAAAATGTTTGCGGCGTTGAATTCGTGAGAAAATGAGCTCTTCCAGTGAATTCATTCCATGGTTGCTTGAAAAAGTGTTTTAGGGTCTCTTTAAAGGTTACTATAACAGCGACCAAGAACTATGGGGTTTCTGCGCAGTGAACATTATGGGGGCATTCAGGCGAATAAGAGAAAGCAAAAAAAGCAAACTTCCCTGGCACAAAGATTCAAAGCAAATTGAAGGCAAATAGCTATGTGGAAGGAGAAAGCGAGATAAGTGAAAAAGAAAGGTTAACGCATAAACCTGGATCTCCCTCACTCCTAGCCTACAGGTGGAGAAAGGACGAGCTTTATCAGCAAAAAAAGCAACAAAAAGCGTTTGACATATTCTAATTACGTTCTTCAGTTCCTCAACTGGAATACAGCAGAGAACAAAACAACACAAGAGCTTTGCTAGAGGGGAAAAATGCAAGGAAAGAGGGGCGAAAAAAGGCCAAATGAAAATGAAAACTGGAGCAAAGATTGTCTGCGCGTTAAAATCATGTGAAATGAAAACCATCAGAGGAGTCAGATACATTGTCATCGCTGCCACACCATGGTGCCTGAGCACTTGTTGTCAGTTTGCATTGTTTCGCGTATGGCCTGTGTATCTATTCCCAGTGAAATGATGCAAGTTGGGATGCTCCATTTTCATTATAAAAGTGCACGACAAAGGAAGGTCATTTTCCACACAGAATATAGCTGTGTCGTGTCTTTTTTGTGTGCTTTAGATCGCGAGAAGCGAAAGCAGGGATCTTCAGCAGCATGTCGTTCAGGAAAAGTCACTGCAGCATAAAAATAAGGTAAATTTCCAAACCTCAAAGAAAAGCTTGCAGAGATTGATAAGCAACTTAGCACATATTGGCTTTGTCAAGGTAGGGGTATGCAATGGAGGCGTATTCAAAAGTGATAGCAAAGCCAGTAAAACAGCCTCTCAGAAGGTGAACAGTCAGAAGAATAAATTGTCCATTCTTACAAGGAAAATTGTGCTTGTCAAATAAGGTCGTACTACAGTTTATTGTTAAAATGTGGTAGCAGTTTATTGATGAGCATATTTATTATGAACTCGCAGAATTTAGAATTCCATTAGATTAATCTAAATACTCTACACGAGAGCATAGCTTTTATCAAATTGAGCCAAATAAATGCTTTTTTTTGTTCCTTTCCTCCCCTGTTATATACCCCATTCAGTGTTTTCAAGCCACATATTCGGGCGTACTTGGCATGTCAGCATTTGGTTTTTGCGGGCACTTCTGATAAGATGAACTCCTGATAAGATGAACTCCTGATAAGACGAACAAATGATCATGGTCGCTTTGAATTACCCAGTCTTTTCAGACAGGGATAAAGACACGCTGCTTCCTTCAGTGTAGCGTCTTAAAGGAAGTATACTGTACAATTAATCTCTCCTATACCTTTATGTTCTGGTCTTCATTAAGGCTATGTCGAACAAAGCAACGAGCCCTCGAAATTTTCTTCCTTTGTTCAGGCTCTGTAATGCCAGCTTTAGTGAGATCATAGTGACTGCAGCTATTACTTTCTTCCAAATACTCACTGCTTAGCAAAAAACAGTTTCATTTCAGTGAGACGTGTTGAAATCCAAACGCACCGCCGTGTTTTCAACTTATCAGTGCACCTTGAGCACCACTTGTGCTTGGAAGGCATCATGGCATCTAGGGCATGTCTTTCTGGTAGAATAGTTACTCCACCAGGAAGACGTGTCCTAGATGTCTATGATGGCGGTTTTTATTATTTTTGTTTTTCTTGACGTAAGAAATGGATTTCATGCACAAGAACGGAGGAGGGATAATTTATCGAAACGCAATTTGTTGCAAAAAGCAATCCATACGGAGGTATTGCCCCGGAAGGGTGTTGGCCCCTGGGACGAATTTTTCAGCAACTAAGCCTAAATTTCCTCTCTGAAAAGCCCGTATGGATTATCTTATGAGTTCATGATACAAACAAGTGATTTTCGATTCCCTTTTATTAACCCTTCCACCACCTTGCTGGATATCACATAACTTATTTGCAGCATGCCGATTCAGACGTCGGCAGGGTCTGTGCACCGTAATGTGGTTTTATACGTTTGTAACAGTGTCAAGTCTTTTGAGTGACAATAGTTCCTTTACTGTCTTTTTTCTACCACTACAACCTCTGTGTCATTTTCTCTGCTAAGTATATTAGTCGTTTTGCCCGTGTATGACTGAAGGTTTTTAGATGACTGACTAGCTTATTGCGATGTCACTTTTTGTAAGGTAATGTCGAGGGTACACTTTTTCGACATCACACTAGCAGAAATAAACAAACAATATAAATGCAGCATAATTTAAAAATAATAGAACTGTCCATCAATCCAAAATAAGCGTCAAAAAAAAAGAAAGAAAGCATGGCTATGAAGAGAGCAAACACACCGAAAAAGCGGTGACTTCTGAGTGAATTTGATTGACATGAAAGTAGTGGAAACAATGTTAGCAATCACAACAGTTTCCATTGCAAAGCCCCGCATTCCAAGAAGCAGAGCTCTTTTTCAGATAGTGTAACTAATGGTTTGCTTACGCACCCGCTCTTCTCTCGCAGTAATCTTGTCTACGCTGGATAACCACTGGTCATTAAGGGTAACTGACTGGATTCCCAGAGATGGCAAATGCATGAAGGGGAGACAGAAAGTTAGGTGGGCCAACAAGATTAACAAGTTCACTGGTGTAATGTCGCAGCAGAAAGCACAAAACTGTGTTGATTGGCTGATCATGGGAGAGGCCCTGCAGTGGGGGTCGTTGGGCTGATGATGATGCTTCCTGTGTCTCACTGTGGGACACGTTCCATTTTCCAGCTGGGACAACTTGTCAATACTGCTGGAAAGAAATTTTGCACTAACACTGTGTCCTATTTTATAGCTGTACTTTTTGTGTTGTTTATGTTCAATGTGAATAACCAATGAACCAGTCAGCTAATTTAATGTTGACGTAGCTTACTATTCTACTTAAAGGGACACTGAACAGAAACAGTGGCTTGACAAACTGCACTCTGGCAACTCTAATACCGTATGTTTCACTATCATAAGTTCATTATTAGTGGACAAAATTAAGTTTAAAGCTTCACTTTTAAATTTTGCACTGAAATCTTCATGCATGATGTCAGAAACTTCAAAATGTGTTTGGGTATATTTTCGTAACCTTGCCTTGATTAAACTGTCTAAAACTTCGTATGCTAAGTCTATGGCACCTACAGATGATGATATACTTCATTTTGGTCGACTAGAACTACGTAATATCCCCAGTAGACACCTTCAGAATCTATGATGTCATGGTGTTTGGTGTACAATCTTGAGGTGGTTACTCCACCCGCATTTTCTTTTTGCGTGTTTTCTCGCTTACCAAGCATTGTGTTGCGGTAGGAATGGTGTTTTCAGAATTGTGAAATTGTACTTTGCTAATACGCAAAAAGTTCTTTTGCTATTTAGTGTTGCTTTTAAAGCTTTCAAAAACTATGTAGTGACAATGGTCATTGCTTGTTGATGCTGGTAACTTGTTGCTATTTCTTGGCTTTTTGAGACTTTGCTTGTCTCGGAGCATTAGGATTACTTGCTTTCAGGCCCATTGGCTCTAACTTCGAAAAGATAGGCATTCTTGAAACGATTGGCAAGCTTGCACAAGTTGACTAAAACAAAGAAGTATAAAGCAAAGCATTAGAATAACAGCTACTGCCCCAAAATACAGATTTTTCTGGTGCATCTAATACAACCCCCAGTGAAATAATCGGGGATTGAGTGAACATGAAACGTTTTATGGACATTGTAAAGATGTGTTCAACAAAATGAGCTGACCTGTAGCCCTTTGTGCATTGTTTATTTTTGCTTTTGTTCCTTTTCAAGATTTCCTGCTGGCCACCTTTGCGAGCTTTTATTGTATTCCATTACATTTCTACTAAAAAAAAGTTGCTTGCTTATAATGTTCATTGAATTTGCATAGGTGTTAATAAGTGTTTTATTTATGCAGACACCAGCCTATTTTTCGACAGTGATTCTGGTACTGAAATGTTGAGTTGAGCCAATAGGGCGCCTGGATTGCATGCGTACTTGGGATGTAAAAAACTGTCTAAAGATTAATGCAGAGAAAAATAAGGCAGTGCAATTTTGTGTGTGCAACAAATGGTTTGAGTCGTCTTCCATTTATTTAAATGATATCATAGTAGTAGTGCCACCTTTCTAGTCACTGGGCGTTTACTCCATTTTATCTTAATAAGTGGACCAAAATTGAAAAAGCATTCTTAAAATATGGGGGTGTAGGTTATATGCTGGGGTGGCATATATGCAAAAACATACGGTACTATTTTTAAAATATGTAGTGCCTTTGCCAGATTGATAATTTAATTAGCTGACCGTGAGGAGTATTAGCCCCTATGCATCATTGTAGTTAAGTTGCTTTATCAATTAATATTATATCTTTGTATAATTAAATGTTTATTTACTTGGTTCAGTGCAGAATTTTTGCATAAGCAACCAGTTCTTTACAGAACGTGCGCAAACTGGCAGCGTTACAGAAAAGGGCAATTCGCCCTGTGTGCAAAACACCACATCTCCCAGACATTGGTCATTTGGTGTTAAACCTTGAAATTATGAAAGTAGAATCTGTGTACTTATGTAGGCTTTGTCACTTGTACCGAATTGAAAAAAAAACAACAACAATGATAACCAACCTTACAGCATTATATTTCCCTTTCCAACATATGTGAGCAAGAATACTGGAATTTTAGCACCAGTAGAACTGCTTATGCTTGACCAAATGCTGCAGTCTTTTTCACTGAGACTATTATAAAACCAAATGCTATGAGAATACACATAACCCAAAAATATATCTCTTCTCTTTTTAAAGGATTTATGTTGTATATTGGTATGATTGCGAATACTGATGTAAGAGGTTCATGTTCCATCAGGAACCTTTTTTGTTACATTTGTACAAAACGTTTGTAACAGTGTCTGTTGCTCTGACTGTGACTTCTTGTGCATTTGTGCTGTATTCTCATGCACTGGTATGTTTTATTTGACCACTACGAGGCTGCCTAGTGTACTAAGTGGCCATATTTGCCACAAGCTGCTAATTGGGCCTTTTATTGCCCGTTCATCCTCGCTACCTTGGGCACTAGCACGTGAGCTAAAGAGCTAAATACAAACAAAAATAAGATTAATTTCATAAGTTGAAGGAAGGTGACATGGGATTTGTGGCACGGAATCGTTCAGTGTCAGGCATATCGGCCGGCTGCTTTATCCATGCTAATTAAGAAAAAAAAGAAAACAAAATAAAATAATGCTTTCCTGCTAGAAGATTGATTTTTCTGCTTAGTTATGCACGTGGTGCGTGGCAGTTAATGTACGATGTACATAAATCATGCAAAACAAGTGCAACCTCTGGCTGCAAGAATCTTGGCTCTAAAAAAAGGAAAGGGAGTGAATTGAGAGCCTGTTTCTTTGTTTAATAGGGTTGTTCATGGAGCGTTCTGTATACAGTAGACTCTCGGTAAATGGAACTGCTGCTTTAGTGGAACAGCTTATTACAGCATGTATAATTTCATACTTGGATTCACGACCCTCATTCATTTTTCAGTGAATGGAACTCTCGTTAAATGGAACACATTTCTCTGGTCCGGTCAAGGGCCATTGAACAAGAGTCTACTGCACTTTCAAAGAGCGCATCTCGTCGAAAGTGTCACTGCTTTGCTGCCGAATGCGTACTGAGCACATACCAAAGCCTTTCTGTCTTTTGCATCCTACTTACTTCATTTACGTTCTTATGTACATGCTTCAGGGACGCATCAGTGAGATGCAACACTGCAAATATGCACAGCATATTTATTGTACAAAGAAAGTGTTCAAAGTTTTGTCTCACCCGTGGGATTTATTGCTTTAAATTATGTAATCTCTGAGTGTGTTTTTGCCCTGTTGTGCTTGAATGCGTAACATACAAAGAAGTTGCAAGATAAGAGAGCTTTTTCTTTTCTAGTCACCTAAAGTATGTATAACGAAGTCTTGGGCTGTTAGTGCATATTTCTCTGACCAGGGTTCTCCCCAGCAGTTCTTTAGCAATGGACGTTGTAAAAGTGAATGGGGACTGATGTGAATTTAAGAATTTCAATTTTTCCAATAACTTGTTGCTTTGCTTACGACACACGTTCACTTTCTGGCCGTGCATTTCTGGCAGTGGGAACACACATCAATCTAAGTGGAGTGAGTTAAGTGTGACATACAGTGAAATGAGGAACAGGAGAACATGTAAAAAGAGGATGGGCCGAAGACTACAGCGGTATCCTTGGTTAGCAAGAGTTAACGAGAAGCATAAAAAATAAAATGGTGAGCAAGCGAACCGAAACTAACGAAATGCTTAAAATAGAACCAATACATTAAAAAAAAAGATAAATTACAGTTATTAAGTCATGGCAGCGTAGTAGAAGAACTGTATACAACAAAATATAATATGACCTGCGAAAGTTATGAATAAAGCTAGAGAATTTTCCCCCTCCAGGGACTTGGTGATCTATTATTTACTACCTTCAGCATTATGCTGAAGGTAGTAAATGTAGTTTTGCAAGTCGAGACGCTCAACACCATGTTTTAATTAATGAAAAGATGAAGAGGTCGCCACTACGAGATTTGCACGCAGACAGTGGACACTTGTTTAAAGCAGCCACTCTGAAGATGGGGCTGGAATGGAGCACAATGTGATACGAGTGTCATCTGCAAGTGTGGCACATGCATGCTTTTTATTACAATAGCAATTATATGAACAGTCTCAGCTGTTTTTTTTTCCCGTTGCCACGACCGCTGTCATTAACTGCATATGTATATGTATCTACATATGAATTCTCAAAAAAGAAAAAAAGCTGCCCACGCACCTCAGCTTGTCATGATGCGCCGACACGCACTTATCCTTCAGTGGAGAGAATTATGTGCCTTCGGCTTTCACCAGAACGATTGCATTAGTTGCAATCGTTCTGGTACTGCATTAGTTGCCAAGCCCACTAAGGTCACTTCACTCGCTGCACAGGCCCCGTTTGCAAAAAGAGCGCGCTTCTCATATTCAGCGAAGTATAACAACTGAGACACTTTAAAGTTCGCACTCATATCTGTACCTGTGATTACATTTCGTGCATCGTTTTTGTTTAAACAGCACGTTAAGTGTCGAGCTGTAAACATCGTTAGTTGGCTCTCGCCCTGTGTGTGTTGTTTTTGTGCGTCATTCGTGCGTGAGTAGCGCCGTGCATGTTTTGATCTGCTTGCCATTCTCAGCGTTACATTCCAAGTTGTTGCTATTGCATTCATTGCTTCGCCTTTGCGGCAAAAATGTGACTTTTTTGTTTTGGGTCCGGTGTGAAATCGATGAAGAGACACAAATGAGCGCTGTCCCTTCCGTCTTCACTGTACCCAAAAATGCTACCATACCAACTAGCCCAACCTTCACTACTATTGCATGCAGGCTTGCCATTTTACAGCGAAAGCCATTAGAGATCACAACAATGGTTGTTTTGGTGCCGTAGTTGTTTTACGGTGTCCGTAATCACTATCTTTTGAAAGAAGAAAGATAATCTAGAATAAAATGGGGTTAAAACCTGGGCCCTCTTCTTGGCAGCCCAGTGTTCTAGCACAGAGCAATGGCAAAGCTTGACATTTCTTTACAGAAAGAGCCTATGCAGGCTCTGTGTTGGGAAGCGTGGAACTTCAGGTAATACTTTATGTGTTAATGCTTGCAATATAGCGTGGTAGGAGAGTTAAGATAATGACTGCACATCACACATCAAGAATTATGTAATTGATGGGTCCTTTAAAGCTTACAACCCATCACAATGGGCTCAGCCATAATTCTTTGTCATTAGTTGCCACATCAAGAAAAGCGCACATAATGCTTTGCCAATGAGAAGCGGGTACCTCTATTCTCTGCATAATGACAAATAATGGTGTAATGTGTGTTTCCCTACTTGACAGAAATTGTGATTCATGGCATAGTGGGTGGCTTGCAAGTGTACTTGTTCCTGGATAGTTTACAATGGGTTGCGTGGAAATGCCACTTTTCCAACTTTCGCTCTGGTGTTACTGTGCCTTCCTGCAGGCCTGACACTTTTTTCCGGTTCCTCAGCAACACAAAAAGAGCACTGAGAGTGGTTAAAATATACAGTGGGGAAAGTATGAAATTCCCACCACCATTCATCGTGGGGAGAACCCTGGCTGCAATCACTGTGGCCTTTAAAAAAGTCCACTTTTCCTTTGTACTCTGTGTAATGTGCAATATACACTTAACTCACACAGTCAGCTCACACGTAAATATTTTTAATGCTACCTTTTTCTTATTAGTGTCAATTACGCGAGTAGGTAAACTATTTGCCAATACGCTATGTTGTGCCAGATTTTCTCTATTCCGAGGATGGCTTCAAATGTCGGGGTGAATATTTTCGAAACAAGGCAAGCTTTATTTTTATAACTAACTTGAGTCACTGTTTGTAGAGTGCACACTTGTTTTGAATAAATTGGTTTCGTTCTGCATTTGAGTGTTTATAATTATGCTTCTGTTACGATATGCAAACATCAGAAAAGCCCAACTGGGCATCTGAAATCTTTTTGCTATGGGAGATACAAAAAAAGGGAGACCAAACCTTCACATTGGGCCCTTAAAACAAGCTTTTTTTGGTTGAGGTTCCCCATCCCCAAACTTTTACCTTTTTTTTTGATCGTATTCAAAGGCCTATAGGGCAGGTTTGTGGTCTTTTCTGAGCTGAAATTTTCTGCAGATTGAAAACAGGCTTGCAATCAAATTACAAAGCTGAAAAAGCAACGTGTGAAGTGAGGTATGCAGTTGTACAAAAAAATCATTTATTGTAGAGCTCCCAGTTTCAGCACCCCTACAAAACATGAAGCAATTCATGATCTTTTTTGTGTGCGCTTTACATAATAGCGTTTGTAGGCCAAACTGACCAAGTGACTTTTACTGCTTTGTTAATTTGGCTGTAGCTGTGGAAGTTATAAGATTTTGTATGTTATGCCGCAACCTTAAAAAATGCTAACAATTGCATAATACTATAATTTTTTGAAGCACAAAAGAAAGGTCTTCTGTTTCATGACCCAAAAGGCTGATGGCGTTGCTTATTTCGATGACTCGATTAGAAATTCAGTGCATTGTCTCTAGCAAGGGTAGAGATGTGTGGGAGCATTAGTGCTGAATATGGATAGTAAAGGGGTTAAGAGTGCATATAATTTCTGATTAATTACATGCATTTCAAGCATTCTTAATGTCATTACAACCACACCCTCCCTTTTGGCTTAGAAATTCTAATTAAGTACAGAATTTTGTTCTACTTGTACACTATCTGCTGGAATGAATCACAAGAATGATAGATTTATCTTGTGTTTAGCACTTTGTGGCCCGACCCCCCAGGTTACGTTCAGTACTTTGCAGTGTCATCGACAAAGCTCACAGTGTCTCATGCCATACTTACCTCGAGATTTGAAATTAAACCTTTGAGCTGCATTAATTATAGTATAAACAAAATGTTATTAAGAAGCATTTGCTGTTCACAAATGCACTGAAGTAGCCAAAATTAGTATGCGCATCCTGTAAGTATGGCCATAATATGCTCATTAGACTGTCAATGGCTGGGCAAATATTTGATTTGAATGCATAATTTTTTCACTGTAGCACTTTTAAGGTACACAGTTTACTGAGCACCTCCTTTATTTTGGCACTGAATTACACTGCTGCATGTTGAAAGTTTTTTTTAAAATTGCTTGTTTTCCTTTGACCTTCATTGAGAACCTAAATTTCAAAAAGTTAGCTTTAAGTGGCCTGTATTTAGCTTTCACTTTCATATGCAATGCAGTTATGCAGATGAGCGGTGAGAGAAGTTTTATCTGCAACACTGTGCATAGCTTCTTGTCAAAAGAACAAAGCTGTCTCGTATCGCATGAGTGTACTTGAGGTTGCACCTCTGTTCAAATAGATGTGCAAGATGTATCATGTATTTTATTTTATTTTCAAATACAGCCAATCTATTGGAGGGATTAATACAGGGGTGGGAGTTAATTCATACATGAAGGTACAGGAGTAATGCAAACTGCAAATTATGCACTCTGTAAGAAATAGACACTTACATGTGTAAACAAAAATTCACACTCTAAACTTACACACAGTAAGCAATTACATCAAGCATACTACAGCCTCAGCAAAATAAGAATAAATTAACAATAAACGGAGTGACATGTGACTGTATCAAACAGCTTCTTCTACAAGTTCGGAGAATAATTCTAGTGTATGCTGAGTAAGAATATATTCATCAAAGGTATTCCAATCTCTTACGGCTCGTGAAAAAAAAAAAAAAGCCAAAAGGAATCGAAAGCCAATCCAGAAGAGAGTACATAACAGAATCTCACATAACCTGGAAGGACGACTTCCTTTTGATGAAAAAAAAGGATTGTTTTTGTTTCACAAATAGCACGAGTGCTTCCTCCAAATTATGAAATTTTTAATTCTTTACTATAAGGTGCTCATTTTGAGAGTATGCCTAAAAAATGAAAAGGGATAAATTATAGCAACATTGAACAGCTGTAGGCTCTCAGCAAAAACAGAGTGCTGCGAAACGAATAAAGAAGCTATTCTCTATCGCCTTTTTAGCCCCCAGCAAAAAAGCAATGTTAAAGGGAACCTGAAACAGTTTTCACCATTGTGTATGAAGCATTGAGCATGCCCTATATTTGCAGACCAATTTACAGGGGCCCTGCAACAAATTTTGACCATGGTCAGAAAACGGTGCGGATCCGTAGTACAGGCTCTCGAGAACACTTGAACGAAATGTTATAGCACAGTGCGTGGCCTGGAATTCACAATAAATTATCAGAGTCTGCTCAAAATTGCCCATGATGAGACAAGCGCAAAAAATACACACACTCAGATAGGACACAGACAAGTTCAGGTTATTGTGCGCTTGTCTGTGTCCTATCTGAGTGTGTGTATTTTTTGCGCTTGTCTCATCATGAACAATTACCAACACGCCCAATTGGCAGTCATCCTAAAAATTGCCTTTCCTTTTTTCTTCTCTCGACAAATGACGGAAGACGCTCAAAAATCACAGGTAGATTGCTCATCCAGGTAGATTGCCCATTCAAATCAGCCATTGGCTTATTTGAATATGGCGCGCTCGGTCGGTACAGAGATCACCGCAAAAATGCGTCACTTGTCCACGCGCGCGTGCAATCACACTGAAAAAGCCGTGCATTGGAAGAAAAAAAAAAGAAAAAAGTGCTCAAGGTAACAAGGCGCGCATGAAGTTTTTTATTTGCTTTTTCCATCCCTTTCTGCTTTGCTTCCAGCACTTTCGTCAGCACGAGAAAAGAGAGACTATGATTGCATCGTGTGGCAAAGCTTCGTAACTCCGCTCGTACTGGACGGATTTTTAGAATTTTCAGGGCGTTGAATTTGTGAGGCAATACCCAGTGAATCAATTCCATGGTTACTCAAAAGAGTGTTTCAGGGCCCTTTTAAGCAACTTCTGCGTTGTGAATGCTGCAATGGCCCTTCGAAAATAGTTTTCAATCTCTTGTGCACTTTGCTATGTAGCTTTCTTCGGCATTGTGTGGCGACCACCCTTATTGAGTACTTTCAGTGCACGTTACTGGGCATTGTCTACGTTGATGTGAGCTGCATGTCCGCCCCTCGTACATCGTGATCGGCCAAGTTGTGCACCACAAATCAAGCGGTTGAAGACTTGCAAAGCTGTTACATTTTGGAAGTGTTGTAAGACATCTGACGAGCGTAGTCGCCTTGCAGCGAGCAATAGTTCTCGTCATCTGATCAGCACCTGGATTCACCCGGCTGCAGCTTCTCATCTGGAGACCCAACCACTTTGCCTGAGTTCTTAATGATTGTTCTCAAATACCGTTTGTCTGCATACTTCTGCAGATTATCGCTGCATAGGAGAATAAAATAAAAATGACAGGCGCCCTTTGTTTCCCAATGGCATCTGCTGCAGTCTCCCACAGTGCCAGGCTGTTGCCTGAGTTGAGACTAAGGAGTCAAAGAGAGCATAACAATAATTGCCCCATATCGGTTCGATACATTGTTCGTTGTTTAATTTGTGGAGCAAGTGATTGGATGATGACATAGTCTAAGCAGTATGAAAATTTGGAAAACTTTTTCAGAGTCCCAGACAAGAGCAATTTGCTAGTAAACTTGGGATTTAGCAACATGCATACTTTCAAGTTCATTATAGGTTTATAACACTATCAAAGACAATATTCTACCAAATTATTATAGTGTGGCAAATATTTATCAGTCTTTGAAATGATTTCTTCTGGAACAAGTACGTTCTTTTATCTTCCGAGCTGTGCAGGTATAATTGGGCGATCAATCCTCATCAAGAAAGTTTCATCCTACTCAAAATACCCTTATAAAATCAATATTCATTATAACTATAGACTACTTGTAGAACAATCGTATTTGGAAGGAGGGCTTTTTCATATTTTGAGGCTTCACTGTATAAATGCATTACATGGCTTCTAGTTCTGTGAGTGCACCCATTTTTCTTCACAATCTGTAAATAATAGCATGTTCTATAACAGTGTGATGCAGAGGTATCTATACTGTATGTATACCTTGGAGAACAGTATGTGTCACAATGAAGACAACTTTCTGTATTGTGCCAAGCCAGTGCTGAAAACAGATGCCATACCTGTAAATAAACATATTTCTTTTATACAAAAGTTTGTTTTCCTCGAATGAGTGCATAAGGAAGTGTTGGGCTGATTGTGTTCTCGGGCACTTCTTTATTTAACACATCTTTCATAATGCGCACTCTCGGTAGAATCGAATGCACACTGAAACGGCTGCATTTTCGATGGAGGCGAAAATGCTGTAGGCCCGTGTGCTCAATTTCTGGTGCAAGTTAAAGAACTCCAGGTGGTCAAAACTTCCGGAGCCCTCCACCACGGCATCTCTCAAAATCATATAGTGGTTTTGGGATATTAAACCCTACATATCAATCAATCAATCAAACCAAATCAATAATGTGCACTCTGTGTTGACGCAGAAATAACTGGTCAGCTCTCAATATACCTACCATATAAATCGGACTATAGGTCAAGTGGGAATATAGGCCGACCCCACCAAGTTCAGGTTATCGAAAAAGAAAAAAAAAGGAAAACAACCCAAAATTGCTGAACGACATTTATTTGCGAATTGGGCGCACCGAACCACGATCGTTGGAACTCCCCTCAACCACCATCGCAACTGTTCCTATTAGTCAGACGAAGCACCACTGTCTTCTGCAGATGAGAGTTTGTCGCTGGCCGCCTCCCACAGTGCGTTGTCTTCTGTGCCACACAGTGAGTTGCTGATGGAACATTTCTTAAAAAAATTTTCCACCATGGAATTTGGCAAGGAACACCATGCGAAAAGCACCTAGCCTAAAAGAGTAGCACGCGGAGGCCTCTGTAGGCAGCCCGTCGGTGTCTTTGGGTTGTCACTAGACATCTACTTTTGGTACTCCAGTCACACTCGGCCCTTGAACGGCTTGTTTAGCACAACGTCAATTGGTTGGGAGGTGGACGTCATACCACCTAATATGACTGACGGTGAAGTTCATTTTTTCCATCGTTCAGTGTGCGCTTCACAGCGTCGGTTAAGTGACCACAAAACGCATCTAACACCAGCATGCTGCAAAGACGCAGCAGTGCACCTGGCTGACGGTTCCAGACTACTCGTATCCATTCGAGCATTATGGCCTTGTCCATGTATCTCTGTTGACGCGAATGACATCACCGGGCGGGAACACTTCCTTCGGCATTGTCTTACATTTGAAAATGATGAAGGGCAGAAGCTTTCTACCATCTGCCATGTATGGCAGCATGACGGTGAAGCGAGAGTGCTCCTTGTTAGTGAACAACAGTTTCATATCTTTGGCGCCACGCTGCATGATCATGGTGGATGAAGGCATGTCAAACCACACGAGGTTCTCATCGGCATTGTCAATGAGCCCCATCATATAGTTGTTCTGCTCCTGAAGCCGGTTCACGAAGCCCTGAAAGTTTATAAGCTTGTCCTAGAACTCGTCTAAAAACTTCTGACGGATAGATGTGCACCATCGGAAAGAAAATCCTTTGCGTCTCATGAATTGATGCACCCAAGATTTTGGTGCACGAAACTCTTCTCTCGTGAGCCCAGCTTCTCGAGCGAGTTCCACAGCTTTCTTGCGAATAGTATCCACGGTCACTGGCAGTGAGCATGCATGAACTTCCCACACAAAGTTCCCTAGTGTATTCTCCTGCTGCGGATGAACCACACTTCGCCCACGAAATGACATTTCCCGAGGATGGCATATCTGCAGCTTCCCTTGCTGCACCCTCCTAGAGCGCACGCTTTTTTCTGATACATCAAACCGGCGCTGAGAAGCCATATTCTCATTCGCTTCTGTGAACTCAACAACATCTAGTTTAAACGCAGCTGAGTACTGCCTTATCGTACCACTACTCATATTCAGTGATCAAAAAAAAAAGACCACTAAAAATGAAGCACAATGCCAAGCGGAGCGAGAACTTAGAACAGATCGGAGGCAAATCACGAACACAAAAAAACAGACGAGAGAGAAAAAGAAAACAACCTGCTATTAGATTCGAATGTAAATATGGACGTGTCCAGCTTCTCATGCACATGCAAGCCACATGTTGCCAGACAGCGGCACACTGTCGGCTAGACACCGCTATATAAAACGAGGGGCGACGTTAGCTCATTGTTTTATTGAAAATATCTCGACCTACATTCCGGTTTATATGGTACTAGTAAGAGTATGACTACTTTATTTTCCATGCTTTCTTGAACAATGAGGAGCAGCATGTGCTGGAAATTCATGCTCTTTTGGTGATTTCAGCTTCATAGAAAAATGGTGGTTTCCAAGGAATGTTTAAACAGCACTGTTGGTACATAATCAATTGAATGGGGCAGCATTAGGATGAATACACGAACGAGAAAAGACACGACAAGTGCTGCACTCACAACTAAAGTTTAAAAACGCCACTCACATACCCAGCGTAATCGAAGTCATTGTCATAAAGGTGCCATGTGAACAACGTCAGGGTGATATCGGCTTGAAAACAGCCTCGTAGAAAACATGGGCAGCATAGGTATACAGCAGAAGCAATACAAAGTGGCACTATGCTATGCATGTTTGCAAGAGATAATGTAATTCTTTAGATGAAAGGTCTACATATGCTTGACTAATGCATTTCTCTTTTAATTGGTCGATGTGAAAAGCTTCTAATATTTCTCTTGTTTTTTTATAATGATGACGTGAAAAAATGACGGTGTCATTAAAATGTAGATTACTTCCACACGCGTGACTATGGTTGGCTAGATGATAACTAGTAGGATTAGCGGAGGAGAGCGAGTGGAGGTGTTCTTGGAGTCTTGCATTGCTGCAACTTTCACTTTGTCCCACATAAAATTTACCGCACAACAAACGTATCATATACACAATACCTATCACGCAAGTTATGAAGTTGTGGGCATGGTTAGTTGTGCATCCAACTTTTTTTTAACCTGCTTTCTTTATGATAAGTGGGCAAATCCTTCCAATCTTCCGGGGCAAAAGACACCAAATCAACCTTGTACCGATTAAAAACATTCTTGAGACAATGGGAAAGCGATGCAGCAATGGTACAACAGTGAAACTGTTGCCACGAGTTATGTGCTCATTACAGGTTCCCGCATTTTTAGCCTTGACCTATTTTAGGAGCTTATTGGATGAAGTGGTGGTCGGAGCATTGCCATTATCGGCCGTCTTCAGCCGAAGAAGCTGGCTGTTGAAGCTGTCTAGAACCTGATGATGGCATGACTTTTTGAATGAAAAGCACAAGGTAGAAAAAATAATGCCATTTTTTACAACTTTTGAGTGTGCTCAGTTAGCATGCAACAGCAGTTTTTTCGATCTCGGTGGGTACTTCCAACATACATGCTGTGGAGTGAACAGCAGGCGTAAATCAAGATACTGCACCTGCTACTGCTCCATTAATTCGGATGTGAACCAAAGACCATGACCACAATCCTGAGAAGATTGTATAATGCTGCTGACCAGCTGGTTGTGATTGTGGTTGTCATCAAAAATCAGCAGGTAATCATCAACATACCTACAAACATACCTTTACCAAGGTGGCTGCTAAGCTTCCTGTTAACACGGCTCAAGAAAATATCCCTTAACACGGGTGCAACTTTTGATCCAAACCTTCTATCTAGCTCACGTGAAAGGGACTTCGTTTTTTGGGTGGTTTGATTGATGATAATGGTTGAGCAATGTACGGAACTACACGTGCGCTTTTTGTTGTTCTGCATTTTAATTTTTTTATTCTTTAACCTTTTTATATACTGTGACATTTGCAATAAACGTTCAGTTGAAGTTAAGTGCCAGTGTCTTGTGTTCCTGTGTAAAATTTGTGCGCTTCCCACCAAGATTGATACAAAAAATACACTTATGTTTGATTGCTCTTCAAAGGAAAGCTATGCAATTTAGCTGGCTCTTGCACTCTGCAGTGATTATTTTGTTCCATCTGAAGCCCTAATTTCATTGTAGTGCTTTGTTTTTTTTTTAAATATAACATGCAAAGCTTCAAAATATAAATTAATGCATTACGCATAATTTCCATTCGATGTTAACTCTTTTCAGATTGTTTAAAGATTTGTAGCATAGAAAACCTAGACCTTAGTCAATATGTGAAATCAGGGGTATCTTACTGCTACATCTGGCTTCAAAAACGCTAATCAGCAAAATCAGAATATTGGATTGTGTATTTTCTATTCCCCAAGAATGAAGTTTACTTTGTAAAGTATGCTGGGTGCGAATAGGTTAATAAAGTCCCGTTTAAGGGGCTCTGAAACACTTTTTTAAGTAACCATGTAATAAATTCACCAAATTGGCTTATTGCCTCACAAATTGAAGGCTGCAAAAAATTTTAAGAATCTGTCCAGTACAAGCGGAGTTACAAAGATTTGTCGCACGCTGGAATCGCATTCTCTTTTCTCTCGTCCCGACAAAAACGCTGAAAGCTAAGCCGGGAGGGACGGCAGGAGCAAAGAAATTACGTCCTCGTGACCTTGAGCACTGTTTCTTTCTTTTTTTTTTTCGAATATGCGAATTTTTTAGTGTGGTCGCACGCGCATGCGTGGACAAGTTGCGGCCTCTAGCGATGATCAGTGTACTGACTGAATGCGCCATGTTCAAATCAGCCAATGGCTGATAGAAGGCCTTTTACGGGTGATTTTTGAGCTTCTTCCGTCATTTGTCAAGAAAAGAGCAAGCAATATTTATCTGAATTTGATAATTTATTGGGAATTCCAGGCCGTGTGCTACGCTATAATATTTGGCTCGTGTGTTTTCGGAAGCCTCTACTACCGATAGGCAGCGTTTTCTGACTATGCTCAAAAAGTGTTGTAGGGCTCCTTCAATGTCAAGCAAGAGGATTGGAAAAAGCAAAGCTACAATTTAGTGAGCTTTATTGGTGAAGATAAAGGTTCCTTTTTATACATCAGAAGAAACTGCTCAATCAGATTTGTTTCTGCATATTGTGACATGGTTGGGACATAAACGAAGGCAAGAATTGCCATTTCAAAGAAGAAACGCTTTATGTAGCCGTGCTTGTGACCAAGAAACCGAAGACCGGACTACAGTAATACACATTGGCGCTGATAGCGGCAAATTGAGTGTCAGCCGTCGATCAAATGATTGTCGTTGGGGCACGCCGTATTTTATACATCGTGCGTTGAACTTTCCAGCTTTATCACTGGCGGTTGTGCAAGCTCTGGAATAATGTTGAGTGTTCGCCTCCTGTGCTCAATCTGTGATCTGCTACAAATGTGAAGCTTCTCGAACACTGAGGCGCAATCTGTGCGGAGTATTGCTCACAGTCTTTGTAGGTTTAAACTGAGCACATCAAGGTTGTACGCGTGGTGATGCCTCCTCTGAAAAAGCATTGTCGTGATGTTCAACAGGGGGGAGGAAGGATTCATGCAAAGAATAACAATAAAGCAAGAAAGTACAATACACAATAGGCACATCTAAGCAAAAAATAATAAGGAAGTACGCTCCTCAGGCTAGCACATTTCAAACGGCTTGAGGCACACAACATGCACGACTTCAGGCCGTACACAGTGTCGTTGCGAGTTCGTAATGCCATCCCGAATGACCTCGTAGTCTAGAGCGCCTAGACGTCGAAGTGCCTTAAATGACTCAAAGTACCTATAACGTTGAAGGAAGGTAGGAAGTAAAGCTTTATTGGGCGAGTGAGTTTGCGTTCTTTACGGAATCTGGGTTACCACACAACCATAATATTGCGCGTATATGTTCAGACTATGCAAAGCTATTGGACACTGGCTCCGCGAAGGTGTCCATTGAGATCTTTCTACGCAAGGAGGATTCCATTTCTCCCATGTGCTGCGGATGGTGGGTGTCCCGGTGAGAGAGGATCAGTAGGGCATGTCAAAGAAAATATGGCCTATGGGGAAATTTCTTTACAAATCCCGTACGTGTGGACAAACGTCTTCGGAAATCCAGAATCCGAACCCTTTTAATCAGGACCAATTTTTAAATATTTTTGTTTTGCCCCAGGAATAGAGAAGTTTCAGAATTACAGGTCTTGTTTTACAAGTGTCTGGCCTGCCTAGTCTGTCAATACGTTTGATATTACAGCATCGAGTTTGAGAATGTTTCCGAAAACTTTTTCAGTATTCACTGCAACTTCTAACATGTATTCGCTTTCCAGGCCATCAAGTCTTAGTTCTAGCATTAAAATGGCTTTCTCTTGGTTGGTGAACATTTATTTATTATTATTTATTTCAAGAATACTGCAGGTTCAAATCAGAGCCCATGCAGGAGTGGTAACAAGCACTTGCACAAAAAAATTCATAATCGAAAGCAGTAGTCTATGCACTCAATGTATACACAAAATTAATACTCTCATACATACACGTGTACATATAGCAATTCATAATCAACAGCATTTTCACCGCATAATTCAAAAGCAACTCGAGACCAGATTGAGTATATATTGTGGGCATTTATTGCACTCATCTTATTCATCTGTACATTACCATTATCATGTGTTGATTATGCATCCTCATCGTTCTCATGTATGAACATCATTCTTGGTTGATCGCAGCTGTCTCTGCTGGGCCCTCGTGCCTAATAAAAGGTCTCCAGGCTTCGATTTGAAACTCCAAGTAAGCACTCGCCACATAACAGCCGCGCCTGAAAACGACGCTGACAAGATCAACCTTGAAGGGAGATATGTTACCACGTTGCGCGCGTTGAGAAGCGGTCACTTAGTCCCTTTATTTTTGCTAGGCGGCACGCACGAGCCCGAAAAAGAAGAAAGAGATGTCTAAAGACCATTGAAGTGGGCCACAATGCATATTGCGGTGGAAATATGACGACGTATCGTTTTGTCACTTCCTGAATGATGCAGGCGATGCACGAGGAAGAACGGCGCAAATCAGAAACTCATGCATTGCAAAGAAGGTGACGGTCACTTAAATAGTTTGTTCCAATCAATTCGCTCGCGACGACTTAATTTTCCTCAGTAATGCACCATTGTTTAGCATGTGTGCATTCTTATCAGTACTCCGGGTTTGTTAACCATAGAGTATAATTTTGTTTATATAAGCAAGCGCTTCAGAAAATTTGTTGTGTTATGTGTGTGACTATTTTTCGCATATGCTTTGTTTCTGTGCGAGCCGTAGTGCTACCTAGTTAATCAAGCTGCTATAATCCATCCCCTGAAACATTTTTGATTTCGCATGGGCTCTTTTGATTGATTGATCGATTGATTGATATGTGGGGTTTAATGGCCTTAACCACCATATGATTATGAAAGACGCCGTACTGGAGGCTTCCGGAAATTTCGTCTACCTGGGGTTCTTTAACGTGCACCCAAATCTGAGCACACGAGCCTACAGCATTGCCGCCCTCCATTGGAAATGCAGCCGCTGCAGCCGGGATTCGATCCGGCGACCTGCGCGTCAGCAGCCAAGTACTTAGCCACTAGACCACTGCGGCGGGGCGCATGTGCGCTTTTCCATGTCTCTTCTTTCGTCTTCTTTCAAGTTTGCACCAACAATGTTTCACGAAGCTACGCACCAACTAGCCCGACAGCATACTTCACTGAGCGTATATATATGCCCACAAATACGCGAGTGAGGGTCGCGCATGTGTGTAGGTATGTATGTTGGTGTATTAATATATTGCCACATTTCTTCAAGAAGCTTTGTTATCGCCCGTTACACTTTAAGTAATTATCAACACAAATTGGTGCCTGCAGTGTTGGAGAAGTTCCAGGACAGTAGTAGTTGTAGTTGCTATAAAATTTCCGGCCTGGACATAGGTTGGATCACCAGCTAGTAGCAATTTGTCCAGTTGCACAATGTCACAATGTCAAAGAATCCGCAATGTCAAAAAAGTCACTGCTTTGCCACAAAGGCGAATCATTGAACGCGATAGCAACAAATTGGAAAGTCAGGCGCAGAATGGAAAGCAGATCGAAACATGCCCCGCGTTTCTCATGCCCAAATGTTGCACGACACATACTAACAGGTAAAGATGAACGCGAATAGACGTCTCAGTTGTTACTTCACTGTGTCTGAAAAAGGCACCCTTTTCACAAACGGAGGCTGCCCCTAGTGAAAAATTTGATAGAAAAACTGACAGGCTATCAGTTTATTGACAGTTATATCAGTCTATGAATGTATTAGTCTATAAGTGTGTCAGTCTATGAGCTTAACAGTATGGATGTACCAGCTTATAAGTGTAGCATTCTATTCTGTATAAGCCCACAAGTGAATCTGTGCTTAGCCAACTGGCAGGTGCGCCACTACAGCAGAGCAAGCAGGACAGAATTATGAACACAGAAATCAAACAAAATATCTTAATTGATGTACCATTCCTTTGTTAATATATTGATTTCATCAAGTCATCATCATTTTGTTTGCCAATGCTTTCTTGAGGAGCTTCTGCTCAACCTCTCTAATCAGAACGGTCTGCTTAAAAAAAAATGGCTGAAGAAATCTGCATGATCAAAAACAAAGCAAATTATGGGCACTTGTTAAGCGAAAATTATGTGCACTCTAAATAGAGGTGTTATTATGACAAGAGAATAAATAGGGGTGCTACCAGTCTGTGTTTCTCTAATTTTTTAAAATTAGTTTGTGGATTCTTGCATAAAAGTACCCAGCTCCAGTAGGCAAAAACTAGACTTGAAGTTTTATTAGGCAATTATAACACAAGCTGGCAGTGAAATCTCGGCTGATTATGTGCAAAAATAGAGCCATTAACTTTCATAAATTTTAGTCAGATTGGAAAATTTTACCTACCTGAAAGCACAGCATATTTTTCTTTGTCCAAGGGAGCCTCCCCTTTAGACCGATTGGAGGCTGCGCCAGTAACACTTTGCCCGACTAGGCCTACTGTAGAAAAATGGTAACGGTCACCTAATCTCACTTTTCAAGCTCATGAGGCGACTGTACAGCCCCTCGGAAGCGGTGATTTCTTTGCCCCGATGCACCTATAAAACAAGTCAAAGATCATGCGCACACATCAGTTTGTTAATGTGCATTTTCTTATTAAAGCAAAGCAAAATACCTTTAAGACAAAGCATACTAGAGTTTTACAATACCTCTCTTTCAGTGGGCACATAATCGATAAGCGGTGCAGTCTCCCTCACACTTGAGTGGGCTACTTCAGGGCTGTCCGTGGTCGCTGTGGTGGTTCCACCGTGGCAGCACATAGTGGTGGCAAAGATGCGAGTCGTTTCTGTTCTTCAGGCTTGTGACTGCAACACTCGCAAAAGATGAGGTTCTTTTCTGCAATAAAGTAGAGTATGCATAACGAAAGTATATTGCACGCTTAATTATCACGGTAGCATCTTAGGTGTGCATGGTCAAAAAACATATATGATTAACATAGCATGCAGATGAGATATGGAATAAAAGTATAATGATACGTTGGGTGTCACATTTTAAAACCATAGTGTGATTATAGGACATGCTGTAGTAATGGGCTAAAAAAATTTCGATCATCTGGTGTTCTCTTTAATATCCACTATGCTTACACACTCACTTACAATTAGTTGTAAGCACATTTACAAGTGATAAGAAAAACATGCATGCTTTACTGCCACATATGAGCTCACATTGCATTCTGCTTTTCAGCTAAATTGCACGCTATAAGAATAAGGCAATTGGCTGATGTATACAGTCCTAGCAGCAGTGCTTTACAACAGCTTTTAAAGAAATGATAACCAAACCTGTTTGAAATAACGTACTAAGTGCAGATAAGCGATCTGCCCGTGGTACATATAAACGATGAGTGCATTGTCCCTATTGACCGTGACAGTGATTTCTGTGGTTTAGGCTGCATGGAAACTCCATTTGAAAACTCGGAGAAACCTTGTTGACTCGTCACGATAATGTCCACTCCATTGCTTGCAAATACTCTGCAATGAAAACTTCAAAATCAAAGTAACTATCTTGTGCATGCTGGCTGACTATTGTGTGCTAAATGGTAATACTACTTGCATACCGAGGAAACTAAAAATGCCCCTTTTACGATGTCTCAAAATTGACTCGGTACACCTTCAAAAGACACTAAAACCAAAAACATTTTTTGCGTATTACTCTAGTACAATTTCACAATCCAGGAAATACCACTTGTACCGCGAAACGAAGCTTGGTAAGTGAGAAAATGCGCGAAAAAAAAGCGTGTCAGTGTAAACTGAGACATTGGTTCTCTTTCATCATCATCATCATCATCAGCCTGTCTACGTCCACTGCAGAACAAAGGCCTCTCCCGTGTTCCGCCAGTTAACCCGGTCCTGTGCTTGTTGTTGCCAATTTATACCCGCAAACTTCTTAATCTCATCTGCCCACCTAACCTTCTGTCTCCCCCTACCCCGCTTCCCTTCTCTGGGAATCCAGTTGATGACCCTTAATGACCAGCGGTTATCCTGTCTACGTGCTACATGCCCGGCCCATGTCCATTTCCTCTCCTTTATTGCAGCTATGATATCCTTAACTCCCGTTTGTCCCCTAATCCACTCTGCTCTCTTCTTGTCTCTTAAGGTTACACCTACCATTTTTCTTTCCATTGCTCGCTGCGTCGTCCTCAATTTAAGTTGAACCCTCTTTGTGAGTCTCCAGGTTTCTGCTCCATAGCTAAGTACCGGCAAGATACAGCTGTTATATACCTTCCTCTTGAGGGACAGTGGCAATCTACTTGTCATAATTTGAGAGTGCCTGCCAATTGTGCTCCACCCCATTCTTATTCTTCTAGTTACTTCAATCTCGTGGTTAGGCTCTGCGGTTATTACCTGCCCTAAGTAGACATAGTCTTTTACAACTTCAAGTGCACTATTACCTATCGCAAAGCGCTGCTCCTTTCCGAGGTTGTTGTACATTACTTTCGTTTTCTGCAGATTAATTTTAAGACCCACTTTTCTGCTCTCCTTGTCTAACTCCGTAATCATGAGTTGCAATTCGTCCCCTGAGTTACTCAGCAATGCAATGTCATCGGCGAAGCGCAGGTTACTGAGGTACTCTCCATTAACTCTTATCCCTAACTGTTCCCATTCTAGGCTTCTGAAAACGTCCTGTAAGCACGCAGTGAATAGCATTGGGGAGATTGTGTCCCCCTGCCTTACACCCTTCTTTATTGGTATTCTGTTGCTTTTTTTATGAAGCACTATGGTAGCAGTTGATCCCCTGTAGATTTCTTCCAGAATGTTTATATATATTTCATCTACGCCCTGATTCCGCAGTGTCCGCATGACGGCTGATATTTCTACTGAATCAAACGCCTTCTCGTAATCTATGAAGGCTATGTATAGTTCTCTTTAGTGTACCTTTAAGAAAATATTGTCAACTGCTGGTGCAACACGAGTCACTGTAAACACTGCTTTGAAGCAATAATTGATTTTAAATGCTTACAAAAATAGATTTCAAGTCAAACATCAGAGTTTCACTGACATTTTAGTCCTATCACTTCATTGAGCTTGGTCTTGTCCTTGTCCTCGTGTTCCAGCGACTCAGCAGCCTTAACGAGTTCTTTTTGAGGCATGGCGTAAAGTTATTATGATCCATTTCTTGTGCCAATTTAGGGGCTATCGTGTATTTCTGCGGCAGAATGACCCGAAAACATGCAGTGAATTTAGCTTAGATGTCGAAGACCTGTACTATCGTGAAATGGGGTTACCTTGTGACAGATTTTTCATGTTTTTTTTTCCTTGTGTGGTGTACGCGTATCCCGAAGGAGTACGGCCACCAGCGTGGGTCCGGTCTTAGCGAGCCGCAGGGCACGCGTTAACCGTCGCCGTGGCGAGAACACGATACTGCTCAAAGTCGCAACACTTTATTGTGGCAACACCAAACGCAGTACAGCCCGTTGCGAAAAGGCGCGGCGGGAAAGCAAGTAGGCTTATACACGCCACGGGCACAAAGTACTACACAGGGTGCCACGAGCACGTCTCCACGGTAAAGGTGATCCACGGAGACACCGGGACCAAGGCCCGGTTGCTCGAGCGAGGGAAAAGGCGCTCGCGTTGGCTTCGAAGGGAGACGGGTCGGCGTAGCTAGGCCACGCACTAGGACACCGTACTGCCCCTCGGCCGTGCGTACGCAGCGGGGTAACAAAAGGTGAGCGTTCTCCTCGGGCGCGAGGCGCCGTCAGCGAAGTCCCACGAGCCCCGAGTGACGGGAGTCGATGGACGGAAAAGATTGCGTGGCCCACCGTTTGCCTGCCCGCTCCCAACCAGCGCGCGAAAACCTCTCGGGAGTCCCCGCGCGCGGCGCCACAGTCAACATCCGCTTCCGGGTGAGGAAGTTAAACGTCATTCCGCTCTTTCACCAAGGCAGACAGCGAAGGAGGGCAGACATGTCGGGACATGAGAACGGCAGAAAAGGCGGCAAAGCCCGCGCAAAGGCAGCGGGCTAGCCTCAATTCCCACACTTGCTGGAGAATTGTCAATATGAAGGCGAATTAATAATGGCACAAGATTTATAAGACCTTCCCCCGCACGACGGAGTGTTCTACTGATCTGCATTTTTATTACAAATGGCTCTATTGAGGTGGGCAGGTGAGGTGGGGCAAATAACTCTACATCGTGTGGGGCAACTTTGTGACAATGTTATTTTTGGCTGAATATTATTGGGAAAAAAGGCTAGCACAAAGCTACACAATGAAAAGTCCATTTGAGTTATCAACAGCTGGTTTTTGTTCTAGCAACCTCAGAGTTGTATGAAAATTTATTCATACAGGTACCTCCACAATCAAGATGTTTTACCTCAAAGATACCCTGTTTGCCTAGTGGATTCGATTGAGTACCAAATTGCGTCTTCGCAGTCCAGCCATCTCCAGTTGTTTAGGGTCCTCCCCATAGTGTTGATGATGTGCCTATCAAGTTTGACTTCTGTCACTCATCCCAGGTAAGGGGGTCGTTCAAAGTTTGCTAAGTCGAATTTATCCTTCTCGAAGATTTTTTCTCCGGAACACGCACCATCTAATCCTAAACGTTGCTAGTATAGGGAACCAGCGCTGGAGTTTCCATCGCCATTCTGGCGGTGAGAGCGCGCATTTCTCAGCTGCTCCCGCAGACGAGAGTGGCGGCTGGTAGAGGTGGTGCATGCGCGCATCGCCATAACAAAACCAAAGAAGTGACTACTTGGGCTGGTTAGTATTGCATTTTTTGAGAAAAATATACTTAGTTAGTGCGCAGAGAATATTTCAGAGGGAAGATATAGCAGAGATATAAGACACAGTGCACACTTACGACTAATTTTATTTCACAGATGGTGGGAATATATATACTACCAAGAGGGTTGGGAGATCACACACAGAAGAAAGGGCAGGTGATGGCGTATGCGCCAGACCACCTTATTCCAATCTTGTAATGACAACTTAACTGAAAAGATACCTCTCAATCTGTCGGATAATGAATACAGTTATCTTTTCAGTAAAGTTGTCATTTTAGGACTGGAATAAGGTGGTTTGGCCCATGCGCCATCATTTGTCCTTTCATCTGTGCATGATCTCCTCGCCCTCTTAACCGTATATATATTCCCGCCATCTGTGCAAGAAAATTGGCTGTACGTGTGCGCCCTATCCTATCTCTTTGCTATATCTTCCTTCTGAAACGCTCCCTACGCACTAAGAAAATATATTTCTCTAAACAACAAACAAAAAAAGCCAAAGGGCACTGGCGGTACTGCTGCTTATTCAAGTACAACAGTATGTAAAAGTGAGGACGTATATGGGAAAGGGAGAACGTAGAAAGGGGAGGCAGCGTTGCATTCAAGTGGTCAGCTGAGCAAAACTGAGCTCTCGCTCTCTTTTCTCGTGTTGTCGGGCTCGTTTCTAAACCGGATGGTACGTGTCTGCTTTAATTATTCGATAATGAAGACAGCCACGAGTGGAAACCAGGGCCAAACAGTCGAGTTTAATCGGCGTTTTGCCGGAAATGAAACGAACATATTGTCACGCACCAAGAGCCGTGAAGACAAGACAGGAACAGCGAGGCAGAAAGACACGAGCGTGTATCTTTAAACGAAGCGCTAACACACACTTTTTCTTCGTTCTCTTTGCCCTTTTCGGCTCGCTAGGGCTTGCCGGCTCACAACTCTAGGTGGAATTATTCCCCTCCCATTAAAGTATCGACTCGATGCTCATACACAAGGGGACAGCAGGGCCCATAAGGAAATAAAAAGAAAGGAAGAAACGATATTTATAGTGCACAGGGCATATATATGCAGGTGCAAAAAAAGAAATGTCTGTGGTTGGTCATAAGAAAAAAAAAACATTAATACAGTTCAAAGTTCGTTCGAAACACTACGGACAACGAAAAAAAAAAGAAAATGTTTGCTGCCCTGGCACAATAAGGCGAGTATTACCACGTAAAATAAGGTTTTAAGCGGACGACATGCACAATCTCTGTTCGTGGTGAGCTGCGCTGGGTTGTTGCCGAGCCTTCGCCTGGAATTACTTCGTAGTTGACCTTGTTCAACCGCCGTAATACTTTGTAGGGTCCGAAGTACTTGCTCAGGAGTTTCTCGCTGACACCTCGCCGTCTAACAGGAGTCCAAACCCACAGTTGGTCGTCAGGTTGATAGGTAACTGGTCGACGGTGGATGTTTAACCTTCGGGAGTCCTTACATTGCTGTGATCTTACGTGCACGCGAGCTAGTTGACCGTGCTTCCTCTGCACGCTGAATGTAATCCTCGACATCAGTAGTTAGCAGCTCGTGCTGGTCGATGTTACAAGGAATCATGGCGTCTAGCATGGTTTGCACGTCTTCACCGTAAACGAGGCGGAATGGTGCGAATATTGTCGTTTCCTGGGTTGCGGTGCTATACGCAAACGTTACGTACGGTAGAATCTCGTCCCAGGTTTTATGCTGCACATCCACGTACATAGAAATCCTGTCAGCCAGTGTTTTGTTTAGCCTTTCTGTCAAGGCGTTACTCTGGGGGTGGTACGCGGTTGTCTTACGGTGGTTTTTAACTGAGCTTGTAAGATGTCCAACAGTTTTGCCGTAAAGGCTGTCCCTCGGTCAGTGATGATGAATGACGGGGTGCCGTGACGAAGCACTATGTGGTGCATGAAAAACTGGGCGTCTTCAGATGCTGTACCGCGTGGCAGTGGCTTCGTTTCAGCGTAACGCATCAAGTAATGAGTTACGACGATGATCCACTTGTTTCCAGAGTGAGACAAAGGAAACGGTCCAAGGAGGTCCATTCCAATTTGGTCAAACGGCGTACGCGGTGGGTCGATGGGTTGTAGGAGGCCTGCAGGCTTTACAGGTGGTTACTTGCGACGCTGACATTCGCGGCATCCTTTCACGTAGCGTTTAACACAATTAAGCTGCGAGTTTTGGCCAGAAATATAGCTGTCGTAACCGGTCGAGCGTCCGTGAGTATCCCAGATGCCGGATGTTGGATCATCGTGGCAGGCTAATAGGATATCATCACGAATGTCTTGAGGACTGACTAGAAGATAGGATCTGTTGCCGGCACCGGTGTTTTTCTTGTACAATATGACGTGTCGTAAGCAAAATGACGGCCACGTACGGGAAAGTGGACGAGGAACAGACGTGGTGCTGCCTTCTAAATGATCGATAATGGGCCTTAACTCGGGGTCCACTCGTTGCTTACTGAGTAGGTCCGCCCCCCTGAGAGTCCCCAGGAAGGCACTGTCGTCTTCTACAGCTGCATGGTCGGATTCCAGAGGTGCTCGTGATAGCGTGTCGGCGCCTTTATGCTTTCTACCCGACTTGTATACGATGGTGACATCAATTTCCTGAAGTCGCAGACTCCATCGTGCTAATCGCCCAGAGGGGTCTCGAGGTTAGCGAACCAATATAAAGCGTGGTGATCAGTCACAACTTTAAATCGGCGCCCATAGAAATAAGGCCTGAACTTTGTAACCGCCCATATTACTGCGAGACATTCGTTCTCTGACGTTCAATAGTTGGTTTCACACGTGATAAAGTGCGGCTCGCGTTGGCAATCACAGGTTCGGTCCCATCTTGTGTTTGCGCCAAGATAGCTCCGAGACCAATGTTGCTTGCGTCAGTGCGCACCTCTGTGTCAGCGTCCTCATCGAAATGACCAAGCACAGGAGGGGAAGACGGCGGATGTTGCAGTTCCGCAAAGTCAGTCGCTTGTTCGTCAGTCCACAGAAATGGGGCGTCGTCACGCGTAAGTCGGATGAGTGGCTCCTCAATCTTATAGAAGTTTTCGATAAAGTGGCGATAGTATGCGCAGAGCCCCAGAAATCGTCGAAGGCTTTTCTTGATGATTGATATGTGGGGTTGAACGTCCTAAAACCACTATATGAATATGAGAGACGCCGTAGTGGAGGGCTCCGGAAATTTCGACCACCTGGGGTTCTTTAACGTGCACCCGAATCGGAGCACACGGGCCTACAACATTTCCGCCTCCATTGGAAATGGAGCCGCTGCAGCTGGGATTCGATCCCGCGACCTGCGGGTCAGAAACCGAGTACCTTAGCCACTAGACCTCCACGGCGGGGCCCAAGACTTTTCTTGTCTGTCGAAGCGGAAAAAGCGGCCACAGTGGCAGTCTTCTCGGGATCGGGTCGAACGCCTGCAGTGCTCACGTGACCCAGGAACTTCAGCTATTTGTCGCCGAAATGGCACTTCTCAGGCTTGAGGGTAAGGTCAGAGGATCGTATTGCTTCAAGAACACTCCGAAGGCGATGAAGCTAGGTGCTCGTCAAACGTTCTTGAAAAGACAACGGCATCATCTAAATAGACGAGGCAACTTTTCCACTGGAGGTCAGCGAGAACGGTATCCATCATTCGTTGGAATGTGGCCGGAGCAGAACAGAGACCGAATGGGAGCGCTCGGAGTTCATACAGAGCGTCAGGAGTTACAAAAGCAGTGTTTTTGCGGTCACGTTAATCAACTTCAATTTGCCAGCAACCACTTTCGAGGTCGATGGAGGAAAAGTACTTTGCTCGCCTCAGCCTGTCTAGAGAATCATCCACTCGAGGAAACGGGTACACGTCTTTCTTTGTGACGTTATTCAGCTTCCGATAACTGGCACAAAAGCTAAGTGTACCATCATTTTTTCTTTACATGGACCACTGAAGATGACCAAAGGCTGCTTGATGGCTGTATTACACCGTCTTGAAGCATTGAATTCCTTCACTTGCTTTTGAATCACGCGTCGTTCGGTTGGTGAAACTCGGTAAGGTTGTTGCCGTAAAGGGTACGCGTCACCGTAGGTGATAATACGGTGTTTGATAACCGATGTCTGACAGATTCTCGATGAACGTGCAAAACAGGCGTGGAATTCTACCAACAGGTCGTGAAGCCTTCGTTTGTTTTCGTCAGAAAGCGTTGGATTTATGTCGACACACCGGAGAGGTGCTTCGGCATTATCGGCCGCCTCGGAAACAAAACACTCAGTCACATTGGTTACTGGATAGGCATAGGCGATGACAGTACCAGTGAAAAGGTGTAGGCGCTCGTAACTAAAGTTTGTAACAAGAACCTCGCAGTGGCCAGTCTGGAGGTCTACTAGGCTTCGTGCTACGCAGACACCTTGGGAAAAGAGTAGGGATTGATTGCTCTCCGCCACCATTTGACCGTGTGCTAATTCGTTACACGCCATTTGAACGATAACACTTGAGCGCGGTGGTATAATCACAGCATCGTCAATTACATGTATACATACTCGATCGTGACTGGGATTACGCTCTGGTGTGGCGCTTTTTGTTGAAAACGTGACGAGGCGTTGTCGAATGTCGATGATAGCATTATGCTCCCTCAGGAAGTCCATGCCAATGATCAGGTCTCAAGAACACTGATGGAGAACGCTCAAGCTGACAACAAAGGTAGAACCACGAATCTGTATTCGTGCTGTGCAAACGCCGAGTGGCGTGACGATGTGCCCGCCAGCAGTACGAATTGGCCTGGGGTTCCAAGGCATCGTGACTTTCTTCAGGAGAGCAGCCTGTTTTTCACTTATAGAAAAATTCGCACCCGTGTCAACTAAAGCACTGACTTTGCGACCATCGAGCAGCACTGGAATGTCTAATGAAATCTTTGCGGAACGAGCTGGTGTTGTCGTCGTCGGGGTATCGTCAGTTTGCGGACGCGTCAGTAGGAGGCCTTGAACTTGTCCAGTATGAGCGGCCTCGGCCCCGAAGGTCGCTGTGGTTAGTTTTCCCGGAGTGGACAGGGTGACTGACCCTGCACCACGCTCGAATATGTACGGCGATTAGAAGAAAATCGCCGCGGTGACGGGGAGCGTGACGGGTGCAAGGACCACGAAGTTCCGCGCTGCTGAGCCACATACCCTTCAATTTCAGGGGGCCGCTGACCGAACCTGGGTGGTGGTGAGTTTGTCGAAAATCCGCGTAGTCCAAGTTGTCGGTAAGAACAGTGTCGGTACAGATGCCAAGCTTCGCCACAGTGGAAGCAGAGAGGATTTCGATCAGACGCACGCCAGACGTCTGATTTCCGTGAAATCAGGCGAGGTGCGCTGTAATATGGCACCGCTTGGACCGTCTGCAGCATGGCTGGGGAGGCGGTGGGATGCAGGATTGCGGGCGTGACAGGTTGCCGCAAAGGTTGAGCATACGACATGCGGGGGAAGTGACTGGGTGGTTGATAATCCCGCATGAAAGGAGGTCCCCTTAAGGCATGCTGGACTTCATCTCAGACTACGCTGGACAACGAGGAGACAGTGGGCTGCGAGGGCACTGACAGCTTCTGGAGTTCTTTGCGGATGACTGAACGTATGAGCTCTCGGAAGAAATCCATTTGGCCACCGAAAGCTCCCAAGTAGTCCGTAGTTGAAGCGTTGACGTGTCGTTCGTATGACGGGGCCCGGTGCCTAAGAGTGCTTTCGATGGTGACGGCTTCTCTGAGAAATTCTGACACAGTCTTGGGGGACTGTGCACAAGCCCACATAAAAGCTGCTATTTCACCCCGTGCATGAGGTACCGTACCCTCTTTTCTTCTGGCATGCCGGGGTCAGCTCGGTGGAAAAGACGCGTCATGTCCCCGACATACATCGCGACCCCTTCATTCGGCAGTTGTATGCGGGACTGCAGATCGCACTCAGCTCTCTCTCGTCGGTCAAGGCTGGCATATGTCCCAAGAATGTCCCAGCGCTATGTGCATAGAGCCTTGCTGAACTCGCCTCCTAGTTTGAGCTGCATTACTGAACACCATTAACTTGAAAAGCTGAACTGAAAAATAAATGGTTTGATTTGGTATATTCAAAAATAAAGTTAAAAATAGTGTTCTGACATTCCGATTTATAGATTGCTTGTGTGCGGAATATTTGCACGGAGCAGTTATTTTAGTTAATGTTCTTAGCTAATATTTAAAGGAACAGCCTATGTTACAATTTTTCTTAAACTGAGAAGAAATTTGTGGAGAAAACTAGACACTAACAGCACTTGTGCAGTCTTATACTCTATATGTGGGGAAGATAATTCGCAATGCAAAAAAAAAAGGCAAAAATGGACGATTTAGTGGAATCGTGTAGTGTTTCTACACTAAGTAATACAAAAGTATACTACACCGCGAAGCTCGTACGGGGCTACTGTAAGCTGCTGTGGGAACTTCTGGGGGCGTATTGTTAAGTCTACCGGCTAAAGAATGCCAGTAGTAAAAAGCCCATATTAATAACGGTGGAATATTGGGAAGCCAATGGTAGCCAATATTCGTCGTAAAGCGAATGTTGGCGTAATGATGGCATTTCATTGGCAACAAAGTGCCCCGAGAATGGTCCAATGCTGGCTGCATGTTGGCAACTACGTCGGTGAAGGAACGGGCCTTCTTTGGCATCTGCAGAGTGGGCCGGCTGGATATTGGCAAATGACCCGGCAGAACGTCGGGCGCAGGTTTGTTTGAACAACGGCCCTACATCGGAACAAGTTGCACTCAGTCGAGATGCCAACCTTGGGCCAATATTGCGGCCGACGTTAGCCGATACGGGTCCAAGATTGGTCCAATGCCGGTGTGCTGCCTGGGTAGGTTCACCAGCCTATTTAGGTCTAAAGACCCCGCGAGACAGATTTATGTCGGACACGTTCACCTTTAAATTGCGCCTTTAACGCATGAATGGCTTGTCTCTTAACATTGTGCCAGTGCCTGCAAACTTGAACTACATTCTGCATTCCTATTTCCTTTCCTAATGAAGATGTCTTGTTCAAGAAGCATATGATAGTTTGTTGCTGCTCAACGTTGTTTTCTTTTTGTTTCTCGTGCAATATCTGTTTGTAGAGCTATTTCCACTGACAGGTGTTATGTGTTTATCTAAGGGTAACACCTGTATCATTCTAAGCCAAGTGTCCCAACCATCACGGTGGCCATGTCAAATGTATTGGGTCATTTCATATCGAGCGTAACCGGTCATTTTTTGACCATCTCCGATCATGCTAAAAAAGAATTGTGCAGGTATATGTGAATG
This sequence comes from Rhipicephalus annulatus, assembly GCA_013436015.1. Lineage (NCBI taxonomy): Eukaryota > Metazoa > Arthropoda > Arachnida > Ixodida > Ixodidae > Rhipicephalus > Rhipicephalus annulatus. Next base: position 178,852 of record WOVY01010793.1, on the reverse strand, counting down.
TGAGTGTAGGTATTGAGCCATTATATTTTGCAAAAGAATTTTGTGTTGCGTTAGATGGCACTTCAAACTTAAGGCACCCAAGTGAAACTGTGTCAAACTGAATAATTTGTAAAACATTGCTGGTTCGATCAATTAATATGATACAGTGTTTTGGTTAATGTCAAGGCGCTACTCTTTCAAGACTCTGATAGGTTACTCATTTTATCTTTATTTTTTGCCTTGGCAAAATTTGCAATATGCTGCATGTTTAGGATTTTTTTTATAAAAAGCACACCTTTTTCACAATACCGTAATGTATTAATGTTTTCTCTTTTATATGTTCCTATATTTTCAGCATATGACAAAAACCATTTCATTTACTGCACAACATTTCTGTCTGGTGTTCTTTAATTTCATAATGCAGTCTCTGTATCACACAAGTTAGTGCAGTTGACACATTTCCGGCGTTTCACTTCTGAAGCCCAAGTATGTGATTGGCACAGTTTAGGGAGCATGGATGCATAGATTTCTTTTGCCATTCTATTTTCGTTCTCAGGTTCAAGAGGCAGATCGTCTTGACTAAACGTTCTGGTAAAGGCAGAGTCAGTGGAGTAGCTCGAAGGGTGCTCAGCCTTCTTGAAGAATAAATGTGCAAGTATTCACAAAAGCTTTCGTTGCATATTTTATGCAATGCTACTGATCTCGAATGACAGTGGCATGAGGACGTAGGCTACACTACAATTCATAATGACACAGAATACACTTGTTTTCATGAGCCATTATCGACAGTGCAATGGGATGTGGTCAGTGGGATGGGACAATGCCGTCACCTTACAAAGAAAATGCTACATTGATGGTATAATAATAGTCTTAATTGATAGCAAGACGTTAACTGACACTAATTAGCAATTACTTTTATCTAAAACAGACAACTTTTGACGGTCAAAGGTTGTCAATCAGACAGTTCAGTTTTGTGTGAAGTTCACTAAAAAACGTCAATATGATGAAAGAATACTGTCATTTGCAAACGACGAGCTTTAGTTATTTTGACGTAGATGTTAGTAACTTGATGGTTTGCTTGTATTTTGAAATGATAGAATACACATCAATATGATGAAATTGTGCCGTCATATGAAAATCACGGCCTGTCGTTATTTTGATGTATATGTTATAAATTTGACAGTTTGCTTGTATTTTGAAATGACTGGAAGCACATCAAAATGACAAAAGTGTGCCATCATTTGAATATGACGGCCTGTCATCATTTTGACGGCCGTAAGCTTGGAAGTAGAGCTACCGGTATATTGACCGTCATTTTGGCAAATCTTTTTTTTACAGTGTGGAGCGTGGGAAAATCCCACAGGTCCACGTCGAAAGCGTGTTCAATTTCTTTTTCCTTTCGCCTCTGCCAAATAAGAAAAGGTCTCTGGTACTTTTGTTTGCAGGCTTTGCTTCCGGTAGAGTGGTCTTGCCGCAGAGTTCGCAGCTCAATTGGCACGAGTGTCCTTGCTTCGGGTCCTTGGCCCCACAGTTGTGGCAAGCGCTGATCAATAGAGTGGGGCAGACGTCCGCACGATGACCAACGTGGGTGCATTTGCTCCACACCTTGATCTGCTTCGTGTAGAGGTAGCGCAGGACTATCCTGGCCAACTTTGATGTAGCTTGGCACGTCTCCCATAAAAAAAAATGGCAGCATATTTATGAAGTGAATGATGGAGAGTGGAGCGAAGCATCCGTCCGTCCATTCGTTCTTGCGTGCGTGTGTGTGGCCGCCCATGCGTCCAGCCACCCGTCCGTGCATGCGTCTGTTCGTGCGTTCGCACGTCCATCTGTGCGTCCGTCCATACATCCGCTCCTGCGTCCGTCCGTGCGTTCATCCGTCCGTGCAGACATCCATGCGTCCGTCCATGCGTCTGTCTGTGTGTCCGTTCGTCCACCTATTCAACACTCCAAGTACCACCATCTCGCATCTTTCCATCCTATATTCCTCCTATAGCAGCACCACCATCTAGCGAACATTCTAAGGACTGAACGAGAGGAGGCACACGCACACTTTCTTACGGCTTGCGCTTCGTGTCTACTTCCCACATTTACCCACCTCGAGTTCATGGTGTATACTAGTTCACTGTATTCATGGCACTGCGGCCCAACGCTCGCTAAACCTTTTTAAAACTAAGGAGGTTACGCCCAGCGAGTATAACGTAGCAGCCCTTTCTTGACAGATAGTGCTCAATGTACATGCCAATGGCTGCTAAGGGGGAATGAGTGACGGGAGAATTAGGGTTTTAGTTAATGCGCATGCTGCGAATTTTTTATTGTTCAACAACGCACAGAAAAAATCTCCCACTGGCACCACCTTGGAGGTCAAAATGTAAGACTGGTTACACACTGCTACTACGACTATGAGGGACGAACGGATGCCGCTATTTTATTTATTTATTTATTTTAACATACTGCAGCCTCTCTTGGGGCTATAGCAGGAGTGGGTACATCGCACAAAACCGTGCATCGAACAAGTTCAATAATGAAACAAAAGCAAAAAGAAAGAAAGAAAACATAGTAACGACGAAACCAGGTATTCGAAAGTCAACATAGAAGGAAGTGTACAGTTTTAGCGGCATGGTAAAGGGTTACATGAAATCGACCTAATATACACATCTAAGTACAAAAGTGCACTCGTACAAAGGGGGAAAGGAAACAAAGCGGTATATGTACGTAGTTTACAATAGTTGTATTTTAGAAGAAAATGTAAGCAAGTCAAGAGAGCGCACGTGGCCAGGCAACAAATTCTAACGCTCAATTGTTCGCGGAAAAAAGCTATATTTGAACGTGTCTGTGCGGGGATGATTCGGGGAAACGTTAAGGGTGTGATTGCTTCTGGTCTGAGTGGGGCTTGCATATGTGACATATTTGTTCGATGACAGGCGATATGAACAGTGAATGATGCGGTGAAAAAAGGTTAGTGATTCAATTTCGCGACGGGCAGCTAAGGTGGTTAGCTCTAGAGAGACGAGGGCTGTTGTTGGTGAAAAAGCGCAGTCATACCTGCGACAGATGAATCGGATGGCTTTCTTTTGAACGGCTTCAATTTTGTTAATTTCGCTTTTTCGGTAAGGGTTCCACGCGGAGCATGCGTAGTCGAGTGTCGGTCGTATTAGTGTTTTATACATCAGGAGTTTGGTGTCTTTCGGTGCTTGGCTGAGTGTGCGTCGAAGATAACCCAGTTTCTTAAGTGACTTTGTGCATACATATTCGATGTGTTTCGACCAGGATAGGTTACTTGTGAAAATAATGCCAAGATGCTTATATTCTGTAACTCTTTGGAGGTTTATGTCAGCAGATCAGTACGTGAAATTAGACAGGGAACGTTTGTGAGTAAAAGACATGGATACTGTTTTGCGGAAATTTACGGACATCTGCCACGTTTTACACCACGCGCAAAACATAGAAAACGACTCGTTTAGTTTTTGGTGACACTGCGGTGTGCTAATGGTGTCATATAGTACGCAATCGTCCGCATAAAAACGGATTTTAGAATTGATGTTGCCAGGCAGGTTGTTTATGTAGATCAGAAATAGCAGTTGTCCAAGGACCGAGCCCTGGCAAACTCCAGAAGTTACGTTTGATTTATTGGATACGGAAAGGAGCTTCTTCCCTAAAAAACAATGAAGCAGCCGGTATCCTTGATGCGTTTGACTCCACGAACCGTGAGATTTCCCAGGTGTACGATGAGCCTTGCGAGCTCGGCGTCGCCGATGTCGCGATCGACGTTGCGGATCACCAGTTGCCTTCGGTAGCAGCGTACACCACTACTACGTGCCCTTTCCCGTTGACGCGAATGTTCTTGAGAGCCAAGATTTTACGAGCGTCGTCATCATTATAGGTGCACACCACAATGATGTTTTGCACGATGTTGGGGCCGACGAAATCGGTGCAGGCTTGAATAATGGCGATCCCGGATGCCGTGAAGATGGCGGTAGAGATGCCGTAGCAACTGGTTATGCGTAAAGCCAGACCAACTCGGGGTATCACGATAATGTTCCGATGCGTAGAAGGTAGCTCTGAAATACGCGAGGCTGCGATCACTCTCGTCTTTAAAACGGCCGCCCGGCGGCTGCTTTGGATGCCAACCTTGCTGCTGTCTTAAAAGAGTCCTGAAGTATTGGGTTGAGACAAGTCGTTCACAACTGCTTGCCTCTTCTTGGCTGATTTAGATTTGACCACTTGCCATGAAGTTTCTTCTATTGCTTTAATTTCATCTTCTTCGCCCCCTTCGACGGGGTTGCAGACGCTCGGCGTTGATTGAAGTGGCGTCTAAGCGCTCCCTGCCATTGCTAGCGTAGCCGTGCTGACGCCGCTCGGGAGTGGCCGGCGTTCCTAGCTAGATCAGACTAGGCTTCAGTGGCGCAAAGTTGAAAGTGCTGAAAACTCACTCAGAGATGACAATCCGCACTTTCTCGTGATCAGGGGGACAAAACGCACTCGATGAAACAAAAATCTGGATGAAAGTTGGCCCATCAGAGATCACCCAGATTCAAAAGGCCGGAGCGACGCGGAGGCACGTCCGCACAGCTCAGCATTCAGCCAATGTCCTCCGCGGGGCCTCATGGCGCCCATTCGTTTTCTGGGTCATGTCAACATGTCTGCTTTCTTTCTTTCTTTCGGCGGGAAGTCTAAGATGGCTCCCTTCGTCCCAGCTTCAACGCGACGCTCAACATGACTGCCCTTCCGCGTCGCGGGGCTGAGGAGGCCGCCGAAAGGGCACGTCTGCGCCTTCGACTACACACATACGAGAGGCTCACAAAGCAACTTCTAAGCGGGTTGCACTCACAGCGGAAACCCCGGTAGTCGATAGCCATCTGATAAATATGTGGAAATCCAAGAGAGGGTTAACCAATTGATGGAAGCAACAGCGACTCAATAGGAAGTTGCGCCATATAATTGCTGAGATATCTGAGCAGGCATACGCTTACGCGCAGCAGTTGGAGACGGCGAGCGGGGCGATTTTTTGCGACTCACTCCGAGAAACCTTACACCCCTCCAAGATATGGGCAATACTGCACTGCAAAATGGAACTTGGTAAAATCAAAACGGCAGCAAACCAAACTCTTAAGAAGCGTGCAGGAGAATTTCCAGGAACATATGACGCCCTCCTTGCTAAGCTCCCAGACAAGTACATTGGCGCAATCACAACTCTCCCACGAACCTTAGCACACCAATGCCAAGAAAACGCAGTGCTCAACGCACCAATCACCAAGACAGAACCATTCACAGACACGCTAGCAGCAAAGTACAATACTGCACCTGGACGTGACCAGCTGACAAACGCGATGATTCGGAGTCTGAGCGACGAACACCTGGAACAGCTTACTCGGTATTTTAATGAAGAAGTATGGAAGAAGGGCGTAGTTCCACAACATTGGAAGGAAGCCAAAATTATTTTTATTCCAAAGCCAGGAAAAGCACCCGACCTAAAAATTTAAGACCAATATCTTTAACAACCTGTCTTAGCAAATTGTTCAAAAAGATGATTCGCACACGTCTCACGACTTACATTGAAAATCGGAACCTTTTTCCCACTAGCATGTTTGAATTTCGCAAACATTGTCAATGCAGGACGTCTTCCTTCTTAGAAGTGTGCCAGCTTGGGCAGTTGGTATGGCATGACGATAGTGATAGCGCGAGAACAGAACGACGACACAGAGACAAGAAGGTCTTGTCTCGGTGTCGTCGTTCTGTTCTCGCGCTATAACTATCGTCTTCCTTTTACTTCAGGAAGAGATACGCTGCAATACCACGGTTGGTACAGAACACCTCGTCGTAGCTATTGATTTGAAAAGCGCATTTGACACTATGTCCCATGAGCTCATCTTATTTGAGCTAAATAACATCCGTTGTGGGCAAAAGATATATGACTACGTTCACTCTTTCCCAACCTATCGCACTGCTACAAAAGGCCTAGGCACTAGGCAATACACGCTCAGATCCATTTCCTATGCTCAGTAGAGGCACGACACAAGGATCGATACTATCTGCTCATCTCTTTAACATCGGCATGACACGCTTAGCAAGAAGACTAGACGGCGTTTCAGGGCTAGGGTGCGCGTTCTATGCGGATGATATTACCCTATGGGCCAAGAGTGGCTCTTTAGGACAAAAAGAGCAAATTCTACTAGACACAGTGACCGCTGTTGACGACTTCGCTTATCACGGCAAAATGAGCTGTGTTCCCGATAAATGTAAATTTATTAGAATTCAAGGCAGGGGCTGCCACATTCAAGAGCTGGTCAACTTCTTTCTAGGTGACCGCAAGATAAATGAGGAACAGAAAATGCGAGTCCTCAGAATGTGGCTACAAAGCGACAAGCGAGTGGACCACACTGTTAAACCCTCTGAACAACGGTGAAGCAGATCTCCCAAATGATCGATAGAGTCACCAATCTCAGGAAAGGTTTCGAGGAAGCTGAGACGCTCCTGCTGGTTCAGGCTTTTGTCCTCAGTCAGCTGACATATAGTCTTCGTTTCCAGGAGATCAATAACACCTATTTAAAGGCCCTAGATGCGCTGATACGAACATCGTACAAGGCGGCTCTCGGCCTACCACTTGGAACGTCCACAGAACGTCTCGAGGCCCTCGGTACATACAATCATTATGAGGAGTTACATATATATATGCATCTTTCCAGAGATTTTATCAGATGGCCCCCAGCCATGCATATTTTTGGTCCACTCCACGGCGTCAAAACTTTCTTCAAATCTTTGGCGATTGCATAGCTTACGACTGAGTAATCGGCACCCGTATCAACCAATACGTTAAATTCTCGCCCGTTCACTGTGACACGCAAGTCTGAAAAAAATTTTCTTTACTGATATTCGTCGTCGTTTTCTGCTCGTCGCTGCTTCGCTGGGGCCTTGATGGAAGATCTTTGCTCTGTCGGAAATCAGCGACCTCGTTTACTGATGGTTTTGTGAATGTGGTGAACTTGAACGTCGCGGACTTGGCGATTGATAACGATTTGGTGCTGGTGACCTTGGCTGGTGCCGGAAGCTTGCGGCTGGAGATCCTTGCCTTGAAAGGTACTCACCTATTTTTTTAGGCCTTTCACCATTGCGCTGGCAAGGAGCATACACAGAAAACCCACGCAGACCGACTCTTTGGTATGGACAGTGTCGGTGAAGATGTCCAGCTTCTCCGCAGTGATAACATAGTGGTGTCCTGTCAGGTGTGCGCCACACATCGCTGATTGATTGGTGGGGTTTAATGTCCCAAAACCCCTATTTGAGTATGAGAGACGCCGTAGTGGAGGGCTCGGGAAATTTCGACCACCTGGGGTTTTTTAACGTGCACCCAAATCTGAGTACACGGGCCTACAACATTTTCGCCTCCATCGGAAATGCAGCCGCCACAGCCGGGATTTGATCCCGCGACCTGCGGGTCAGCAGCCGAGTAGCATAGCCACTAGACCACCGTGGCGGGGTGCCACACATCGCTTTTCCGTGGTCTCTGCTCTTCAAGAAAAGATGACGTGGGCGAAGCTGACTGGCAGGAGCCGGGAGTCACAGACAAGGCATTGTGGACGGCAGGTTGGCGTAAAGCGTCTGCGTACGTTCGTACATGGCCTTCATGCAGTGGTTGTTGAAGTCGAAGAGGCTTGCACTTCTGGTTCCGGCTGAAGAATGGCGTGCCAAACTTCATCACGAATGACGGATGTCAGGGATGAAACTGCCTGCATGACTTGCAGTTGCAGAATGTTTCGAAGCTCCTCTTTTACGATGAAACGCACCAGCTCCCTTAGTGTGTCGTTACTATGTTTTGATTTGCCAAAAAGACATCAATGGGCTCACTACTGGCATCCCGATTGTAGTGACAGGCACGCTGCAGCAGTGCTCTTTCTGTGGTCGTGACTTCTGTGCGGAATTCAGCAACGGTACGTGGAGGATTACGAACCAGGCCATCAAATAGGTGCCGTTTGACTCCACGCATCAAATGGCGCACTCTCTTTTCTTCGGTCATTTCCGGATCGGCACATTTGCAGAGGCGGGACATGTTCTCGATATACATGCTAAAACTTTCGTTCGTGCGTTGGTTTCTTGATTGAAGGGCATTTTCTGCCCTTTCCCGGCGATCCGTGCTGGCATACGCAGCAAGCAAATGATGCCGAAAGCCTTCCCTCGTCGCTATTGCCCCTTCGTGGTTCTCAAACCATATTTTCGTTCCATCCTTTAACGCGAAGTACACGCGGCCCCATTTCCTCGCCTTATCCCAAGCATTGGTCCTTAAGACGCATTCGAAATGCCCCAGCCAGTGTTCCACATCTTCGTGCGCGTCACCGTGGAAGGAATCTTGGTCAGCATGGGGGAGACGCGATGAGTTCAGACGTTGAAGCTGGATTGGCCATTTCTCTGAGATTGGCGGTTACTGCTGCCCGTGTTGCTGGAGCAGTGAGGAGTGGTCCGAGTTCAGGTGACTCACCTCGGAGGTGGCGGCTTGAACGCTGGTGTACTGTAGTAAGTTCGCTAGGCTCCAATAGCTGGGGGTCAGGGCTTCTTTCTCTTGCGCCAAGGGAACTTCCAATCATAACCCGCACCTCCACCAGAATGTCACGTAATACAAGAGGGGGAACACACACACACAATGATTTGTTGAGGGCGAACTTGTGCCCAAAAAAGCAGCTATGACACAAAGAAGAGTCTGCTAAAAGCGTTCAGCCTACGTGTCCCTTTCTGATCAACAACTAGGGCAGTCTTCCCGGCTCCTGCTTGTGCACCAGAGGCATGCGCTGCTCTGCCCAAGATGCGTGAGCACGCGCGAGGCACTGTAGACGCCCACATAGCGTCCCGTTCGTTCTCTTCGTAAAATGATTCGTAGGAGCAATGTCTGTAGCAATATAACACCAGCTCCCGTCGGCATCTGCGGTGGGTGTCGTTCCTTACGCTTAGCCTTTGTAACAGACGCGCCTTGTTGACTGTGCAAAAACAACGTTCTTGGTCGAGTAAAGATTGCGTTTCACTCAAATAAATTTACGAAGGTCAGGTGCCTGGTCACGTTTGATTCGTGCCAAGATTTCTGCTTCCCATCGTTGCCTTTGCGTCTCCTAAAAAGTAACGTGAGCATCTCGAGAAAGTTCTTGTGTCTCTAAAAGAAGAAAAGCAATGATGCCGACCAAGTATGCACTAAAATTAAGGAGGTTATTTCTTGGCTTTGCGTTGTTTCAGTCACCCAGTACATGCTCGGTCGTACGTTTTTTAGGGACGAAGCTCCTTAAAGCGGCACCCGTTCGTCCCTTGTCGTAGTACGTAACATGTCTGACGTTTTGACCTGCAGGGTGGTGCTGGTGGGAGATTTCTCCTGTGCGTTGTTGAACAATAAAAAATTCGCAGCGTGCGGGTTAACTAAAAGCCGAATTCCCCTGTCTCCCATTCCCCATTAGCAGCCATTGACATGTACATTGAGCACTATGTGACGAAAAAGGTTTGCTACGTTATACTCGCTGGGCGTAACCTCTTTGGTTTTAGAAGGGTTTAGCGAACGTTGGGCCACAGTACCATGAATACAGTGAACTAATATATACCTTGAACTCGAGTTGGTTAAAGGTGAGAAGTAGACACGAAGTGCAAGCCATAAGAAAGTGTCCTTGTGCCACCTCTCGTTTAGTTCTTGGAATGTCTGCTGGATGGCGGTGCTTCTGTGTGGGGAATATATGATGAAAAGATGCGAAATGGTGGTACTTGGAGTGCTGACTAGATGGACAAACGGACACACAGACAGGTGCACGGACAGATGCGTGGATGGCTGCACGGATGGATGGACGCATGCACGGACGCAGGGGAGGATGCGTGGACGAACGAAGGGATGGATGCACGAACAGATGTACGCACGGACAGGCGGATGGACGCATGAACGGTCATACAGATGGACGCATGGACGGACGGAAGTAAGAACGAATGGACGGACAGATGCTTCGCCCCACTCTCCATCATTCATACCGTGAATATGCTGCCATTTTCTGAAATAAATGTAAACGCTTTAAAAAAGCTTCGTGTTCTTACCCTTAAAAATGAACATTTGATTTTTTCCTCCCCCCAAAATGTAAGATACATTGCATGGTGGTGCTAAAGATTTTATGTTGGATGCGTTTGCGAAACCGAAACCACACGAGAACGAACTATTGGCGTAGTAACACATGTGCAGACGGTCCGCTTACATAGCTTTGGCTGTGCTGCCACAGAAAGTTGTCGCGGAGTATAGAATAGTTTGTACCGCAGAAATTCACGTATCTACGGACAGCGCTTTCACAAGTGTATCAAGCCCCGTACTCGCATTCAACATCGAGTATCACAACATATACCGGAAGGTGCTCGCCCTAGAATACCAACACTGCTGTTGCGTTTTTCTTATGTACTTGTTCACTCAACACGTTGTTCAGTTTGGTGTTTCTCTCGCAATACTTTTGAGTGTGTGAGTGAGAATTTATTAGAAGCAGAGAGATCGGCCTGAGCTAGTTCGCTCTAGCCTGCTACTCTACAGAGGGGATAAGGGAAGGCGGAAGGAAAGAGGAATGAAGGGTGATGAATAGGACAAGAAGAGGTGGTGCGTATGTACAGTAGCCACTTAGCGTAGTACCCTACAGTCTAGTATCTAGTCTAGTGCTTTTTATTAAGTTTAAAACAGCCTTTGTAGCAGTTTTTGACACTGTTTGGTCGTTCATTGCTGACAATATGTGGCTTTCACTTAATGGCGTTCGTCCGATGCTTGCCAACGTTGCAGTTTGCATTTTTCTTTGCGCCACGTATAATGCACAGTCACATAATATGTGAGCTAAAGTTTCGCGCACTTGGCAGCGCTCACAATTCGGGCTGTCCACACGGCTGATTAGGTGGGTGTAGTGGCGAGTGAAGGCGACGCCTAGGCGAATCCGGTGCAGTATATAAGCATGTCTTTGGCTGATTTTATCTGGAAGACGAAAAGTCATACTGGGGTCTGTTTTCCGCAGAAGCTTGTTCCTGTGATCTGGTAGCGACCAGTAAGTGGCAGCGCATCCGCGCATGAGCGATCTCAACAATGTGTTGACGTCACTTCGCGAATACGGCACCTTGACGTACATAGGAGCGTTGTATATTGCCGCTCTTGCCTCGCTATCGGCTGTTTCGTTGCCAACCAGGCCGCAGTGTCCAGGAATCCATTGGAGTGTAATCAAGTGACCGCTCCTGTGTGTTAGGTCAAATGCTTAAACGATTCCTAACGCTAATTCGTAAAATTGGCCTCTTCTTGAGCAAGAATGGATAGCTTGAAGCGCTGATTTTGCATCAAACAGAATCGTCCATTTGCGCAGCGCTTGGTCGTTCACAAAGTTTATGGCTTCCTGTATAGTAACAAGTTCTGCAGCTGTCGAAAATTACCGGTGATCTAATTTGTACTGTCGGGAAATAGCGAGTTGAGGGATCACGTAGGCTGCAGCTGAAGCGGATGAAGTTATGGATCCATCAATGTAATTTCACAGAGTCGCTGTATCGGTCATCCAAATGTGACAAGGTGAGTTGCTTGAAGGCAATATAAGAAACACGCGAATTATACGAAATTTCAGGTATGTGAAGGAACAACAGCGGTTTAGTCAATGTCCATGGAGGCACTGCAGGGATTACGGCAGGTGCAAAGCCTGAAGGGATCATGTGTTTATGCGTATCGAGGCATCGTGAATAGGTACAGCCCGGTCGCTCCACTTGTAGCGAAGACAACGGGTGTTGTGCATGTCAAGTCAGCAGACGAAGGTGCACTCGAAGAGGTTCACAAGACGTGTAAACCTGTATAGGGTAGGTGCGGGACTCCTCTATAGTGCCAAACGTTGACGTTCACCGTGGCAGACCAAGGCAACTTTTCAGTGCTCGTGCCTGAAGGCTCTCTAAAGTACGAAGGCACTTTGCCCGCATGCTGGAAAGTACAGGTGAGCTGTACCGTATATAGCCCACAAACAAAGCCTTGTATAACTGCAGAAGACTTTTCTCTGAAGGGCCCCATCTCAGTCCTGCTAGTTATAGCAGGACTGAGATGGGGCCCTTCAGAACATGCACAAAACTGATTTGTTTGTTCCGCAGCACAGTCACAAGCTTTGAACAGGACAGGTTGCGATTAATGACGACCCATAGATAGCGGTGGTTCTTGACCACGGGAATCACTGCTCCGTGAGCGAAAATTGGGTACCGTGACATTGATTTCTTCGTAAATGCCAATGGAGCACATTTTGCTATTGAAAGTTCCAGGCCCTGATGACGCAAGTACTTAGATGTTATTGATGTGCCTTGTAGCCTTGCTCGCAGTTGTGGTCGCGTTGCTCCAGATGACCATATGCATATGTCGTCCGCATACGCACTGATTCTGACAGCGTCGGGAAGCTCAGCTTCAAGGCCAGTGAGTGCTATGTTAAATAGCATGGGGCTCAGGACGGCGCCTTGCGGAACTCCACGGCCTACGAGGTGCCTGGCCGTGTCACCGTCAGATGTCGTCATAAAAATGGTAAGTCCTCTGAGATAGCTCACTATCCATGCGAGTAGTGGGCCACCTACGCCGGTGCCGTGAAGTGCGTCAAGAATGGCCTCATGTTGGACGCTATCGTACGCGCCCTTTATATCTAAGAAAATGGCCCCTACCAATCTCCGACGTTGTCTTTCCTTTTCAACAGAAGAAGCTAGGTCTACAACACCGTCTATAGATGATCGACCTCTACGAAAGCCATTTACAAAATCTGGTAAGCCGACACTATTCTCCAGAGCCATTTCAATATTGCCAGCACCATGCGTTCCATCACCTTACCGATGCAACTGGCTAGGGCAATGGGTCTATAAGAAGACAACTCGTGTGAACACCTGAGTCTATGCCTAGTTGTAATAACGTTAGTATTACTTACAATATCTTTTCTTAGCACCGATTCTGTGGTGTACGTGATAAAAACAACGAACCTCCTCTCCGGCATTACCTTGTTCCCAATAACTATTCCGTTCGGGCCGGAGTCTGCCTATCCTAAGTTAAATTATGGAAACTGCGCTGAAAAGGTGGTACTCACCAGCGACGAGCTGGCCGATCAGCTTTGGGCCATCCGGCAAGCTGGAGATGCCTCCCAAGTCCAAGGACTTCGAGCGGTCACCTCAGGCACTGCCATAATAATCGACGGAGAGTGGGAAGGGAAAGGGGTTACTCCCCTCTTCCACCACCTCGCCCGCTGAAAACTGCCAGACTTCAAATAAAGTTTATTTATCCATTCATTTATTCTCACAACTTAAAAAACTTTCACTTGTTGTGAAACCTTGTACCTTGTATATTGAGAAATTTGCGTAACAAAATTGAGGAATAGCAACCAACGTATCGCTAAAGAGCGTGTACAATGAAGGCGCAGAAAAAGGCAACAAGAGCTGGTGGAGCAGGCGAGTCCGTGCCATGACGTCACATCGCCACGACCGCAGCGACGCCAGTGTTCATTCTCGGGGCTAATAGAGTTAATATAGTGACTCTAGAGCACGGTTTGAGATACAAAAAGTTTAGGTGGGGATACTGTTGTGTCGGGGATGGTTGTGGCGGCAACGCCGACGAAGAAGAAAAACGAAGGCCGCAGCAGACCATCTCGCACATTGGTCTTGCACGAAGCTTCGTTATCAACTTATTTATTTACAGGTATATACATATAGTACATAGCACTACCACACGAGGCACCACATAACATTTGAAACAGAACCGAAACTGATTAAAACAGCACGAAACACCACCATCCAGCCGTCAAAGAAATACACTCGTAAGAAAATACACTAGAACAGTATACACAGCACATTGAAGAACACGAATACAGAGCACTCTAAAATAAGTACATAAAAGTACAGCACACTAATAAATGTGCACGTAACACAGTGCAGAAAGTAAAAAAAAATTCGGCAGATTCCACGTACCTGAGAGGTGACGTTATGCGAAGCGTGTGGAGGAGAGGTGACCATGTTTCAATTTTTTTATTGAGCGACACGTCATGAATTGACGCTTATTATATGTACAAATGTTCAACGCACAGAAATATGCAGAAGAGTTGCAGATGTTTATACAACCAGTTGTTTGCACTAACAGAACGATGCCAACTGGAACATGTGCATTAGCGATACCAGAAGGTGATATGAAGTGCTGATCCTCGCGAGGATGCTGGCCCTGGACAATCCTACATGAATCAACTGCAGTGCATGGCAACTAACCACAATTGACGTTACCCCGGCGTGACGGCTGTATCAAGAAAGTACATATGTAATGTTTATAAAATTAGGTAGGCAGTACTGCAACCACTATTCACGTTTCACGAAGATTAGCGTCTTTTTGAAAAATTGTTCTGAGACCTGGCGTAGCTCTGTGGTGAAATGCTTCATTGCCACGCAGAATGCTTGGGTTCGATTCCAGCTGGGACGTTGACATTTATTCTTTGCATTGGTCAGGTCAACGCTACCGATGTCGGGTATTTCTTAACGCTTGCACGTTAAAATTGCCAATGTGTGTTCTCGTCGTTACTGAGTAGGTACTAAGTGTTAATCAATCACCTGTGGCACATACTCGTAAACCAGCGGCACTTACCCGCCCGTGGGTATGTGCCACTGTCTGGCGGGAAGTGTTTGATGACGTACGCGACAGTATTTTAACATTAATAATGTCTTGACTAGCGCATCATATTCGTGAAACTATCTTACCGTCCCATGCTAATTTTGGTTCACGCCTAGTAATGGGGGTGACCACAAGAGCACCCAAACGTAAGCGGCTAGATAGATAGATAGATAGATAGATAGATAGATAGATAGATAGATAGATAGATAGATACGCTCAATGTTGCCGAAGTTCGCTAAGAAATGCTTCGCATTTATGAATGTACAGCATGCGCACCAATACACAGCAAGGTACATTTCTAAATTCACTATATCACATCATTCCCTCCATAGAAAGAACACTGTATACACACGAAGAAATTCACAGTGTATAACCACACCTAAAGAAAGCACACCGAAAAAAAGTAAGCACACGAAGCAAGGCACGTTTTCAAACGTACCCCCACATCTCCTCCCCTAGGAGAGGATGTCCACATAGTCTGCGTCATGTTTCTACGCGCGGCGTGGACGCCTGTGCAGGTGCTACTTCCACGACAGGCGCCTCAGGCGCAGCCGCTGACAACACTTTGGTGGAACAAGGAAATCGTCCTAAGAACGTTCGGTACAATGCACTTTCGGCCCAGAGGGGGCCGAACACGCCGGTAGTCTTGAGGCTGTGGTGGGGGATGAATCGGCGCCACCTATGCAGAAATCGTGCGGGGAGGGGAAACGGGCATGGTCGGCGACACCTCAACGACAGTGTATGAGAAGGGGGCGGTGGGCTCACTCTCCGGCGGAGGGTCTGCCGAGGGGTGGCTCCAGAAATGACTCACGTTTGTGGTTCTCTGGTCGCACGAGCTGCGACTCTGGCATCGCCATCAATAGAAGAATTTTGGGAGGGACGTTGCAGCTGAGCCGGTTGCTAGCCGGTCAAGTCCTGCAGAGCAACAGAGTTTGAGCCACGTTGTGTGGTTGTGGACATTGTTGCGCCGAGTTTTTGCCGTCAGCTTTGAGCGTTACGCACGACGCAAGATGAGAGTATGTTTTACAGTGCATACTGTAACCATGCCGCGACAACGGCAAAACCACTGTTAGGCGCTTGGGTGTCTAACAGGCAACGTGTTCGTGAAGAGTAAGCAGGACCTGTCAATGTTTGGCGTCCTGAAGGATGAAAACAGGCCGAAAGAATGCGAGAAGAACCAGCACAGAGCGGACAAGCTTCTGGAAGACACCAACGCTGTTTGCGAACTCCACTTGCAACCACGTCTGTGCATATTATCGATGGAAAAAAAGTGCGGATTCCTCACCCATTATCCACGCCGAGGCTGTTTTCAAATTGTTCGGCTGACCAACTTTTGTGACTGAGGTGGCCTCCTTCATCCCTCAAGTCAGCTGTACAGCTTCATAAAAAAGCTCGAGGATATTTTCACAGAATGATTTTTCCAGTGTAAGCTGCACTCTGACAGCATTATAGACATACTGGCAATTGTTGAGCGCAGACTCTCGAGTGAAGTTGGTTGTACTGTGCACGCAGCTACCCTCAAAGCGAAAGTAATTACTTTTTACATTGTCACACGTCTTCATTCAATTTGAAAGGACTGAACACTGACAATTAGGCAGGGAAGCGGCAGAGGGCCAAGCAGCTGAAGATGAGCCGTCACACATGAAGTGAATAACAAGGTTTGTAAATCAGTGACTAGATGGTGTACTTCAGTTCTTGCAAATAAGAGCTTCATGTCAGGAGTAGAAGCTTCGTGTCTATATTTATTAAGTTTTTCACTATGTCGCTCTACGTACGTCTAACATACGTGTATCTGCATAATTATGATTATTATAACCACCAGAAAACTGTTGTGCTATGATCTACAACTGAAGCAGAATAAAAATTATTTAAACACTACAATTTCACTTTATAATAAAGGCGCAAACCCAGCCAGCACGCCTTCATGTTAAAGCTTTTCTAGGAAGTGAACGTGCACAATTTTCTAATTATGTCGTGAAAGGGTGGGCATAATCTTGTTGCGAATTTATTTTAGGTTCGGTCTACACAGCATGAACCGTACGTTTGGTCAGTGTATCAAAGCATATAATTTGTGGGATACATAATCCTTTTCGACGAGGTGTTACGTTCGAGGAAACACGATGTGGCCTCAACAAATATACTGCTTATCACGAATAGTCTACTAACTCAAGCACACACCCTCCGAAACCCACACACACACACACAAAAAGCGTTAGCTGCGTCGCACTAGAAAGGAGAATGCACAGACTGCACCGGCTGCCATCGGACTAATTTTCGGGAAGCTGTATCGCTAAAGAAAAAGAAAACACTGAAGCGGCAGCCCCAGAAGCTCTTAATATAATCAAAGGGCAGTCAAAGCATGCAAGTTTATTACAAATATTGAATAAATGCACGTTCCAACTTTTAGGAGTGGCCATCGGCGAGCAACTTCTGCAGGTGAAGCTTCCATTGAAGATGCCTGTGGCCCCATCTCTCTTATGTGACGCAAAAAGCGTCAGAGTAGCAATGAAGTAAGCCCACTGCCCTCTTCTAGTACACTATAACTCAACCGGCGGAAACATCTTTAAAGCACGCGGAACAGGAACTGCTACAAGAGGCTCGGCTGGCACGCTCGGCGGCTGCATCTCCGGTGGACGAAGAAAAGCAACAGTTTCCGAAACATCATCACCGGTTGCAGGAAGCACAGGCGGAGCTTGAGTAGGAACAGGCAGAACACAAGTAGGTGGCTCGGCAGAAGTTCGGCCAGGAGCAGGCACATCCGGAGCACGGGACAGTACTGTCCCGTGCTCCGTTTCAGCAGAACGTTCTGCTGAAACTTGGTCACGGAGCAGAACAGAAAATTGTCGAAGCTCGGAAAGAACTTGACACACACCAGGTAGACGCACCACTTCATGCTCAAAGTCGCGCACAAAAACTAGTTCAGGGCTGAACAGCTGACGGAATTCTCTAGGCGACTGAGCAGGAGAAGGCTCTAGCGTTTTGTGGTAACCAGAAACATTTAAAATCGTGACCACTTTAACTTGGTCACCACTCGAAGTAGGTGAAGAGACTATACTTTAAAATGACGCAGAATTGCAGACGGCATGATAATGTCCGAGTTTACCACACGCGTGACAAGTTCGGTTCCAAGCCGGACGCTGAGTGAAATTCGCTAAGTGATCCACAACGAAAGCAAAAGGTAAGTGGAGGACAATGTGCAAAACATCTCGGAGAACGCTGCTGGCATTGAGAGGCGAATCATATATATTGTTACGGGAAAAAGGCGTCGGAGAAACATGTTTACTATCGAGAAAGCAAGCAGGCATACAAGATTGAACCCAGTCTGCACGAGATCTCGCACTGAACATCGTCCTCTTTCCTATTATGTTCATTTGTAACACCCCGTAGCATCACCGCCGGCGGTGAAGGCAGTCCGAGTAATATCGCTTCAGCCGAGTGACGTGAACAACGTCAGAACATGATCGCGCGCGGGCGGCGTTAAGAGGTTGAATTTCATATGTGACGTCGTCGGTGACTTGGCGCACCACACGGTACGGACCAGCGTCTCTCATAATCATATGGTGGTTTTGGGACGTTAAACCCCACATATCAATCAATCAACGGTACGGACCAGAGTACGGCGAAGTCAGCTTTTTGCACAGGCCAACTTGCCGTGACGGCGTCCAGAGAAGGACTGTGTCACCTTGACTGAAGTGGACATCACAATGGTACGCGTTGTAGACCAGTCGTTGTCGTTCCTGCGAATCGCTCAGACGTAGGTGAGCAATCTCACGTGCCTCCAGAGCTCTAGAGATAACATCGCGGGCATATTCGGACGTGTGGCTTACGGTAGGAAAGAGCGTGTCAAAAGGCAACGAAGGTTCTCGTCCGTACATGAGGAAAAATGGCGAGAAACCTGCAGTATCATGCCGGGACGTATTTTAGGCGAATGCCACAAATGCAAGGGTGGATTCCCAGTCCCGATGGTCGGAAAAAATGTACATGGCGAGCATGTCCGTGATGGTTCTATTTAGCCGCTCCGTGAGCTCGTTGGTATGAGGATGATACGCCGTTGTGAGTATGTGCTTTGTAGCGCTAGAGTGTAATATGCCTTGGATAACTTGCGATAAAAAGTAGCGACCCCGATCGGTAAGCAGTTGCCGAGGAGCGCCGTGGTGTAATATTACGTCTTCTAGGAGAAAGTAAGCGACGTCGGTCGCACGACTGGTAGGAAGGGCCCGCGTGATCGCATACCGAGTGGTGTAATCTGTGGTGACTGTTATTCACTTGTTCCCACTGACCGATAAAGGGAAAGGTCCAAGTAGGTCAAGACCTATCCTATAAAATGGTTCCGATGGTATTGAAATGAGTGAAGGCGTCCTGCTGGAAGGGTTGTTGGCGTTTTGCGGTGTTGACAGGATTTACAAGAAGCACGTAACGATGGACGGATCGGTACATACCAGGCCACAAGGAGCGACGTGGAACACGGTCATAAGTTCTTGAGACTCCTAAGTGACCAGCCGTTGGCATGTCATGTAACTGCGTGAGGACAGTCTGACGCATATGTTGGGGTATGACCAGTAGCAGCTCAGGTGCGTCAGGATGCATACTGTAGCGATATAATACGCCGTCTCGGAGCAGGAACATACGGAGAGACGGAGGAGTTGTTGGACCAGTCGGCCGAAGGATGATATCTCTCAAGTGAGGATCACGACGTTGCTCCTCTCCGATGTTGCCGAAGGCGGAAAGTGCCAGCACGCAAGTAGACTCACCCCTCTCAGGAACGTCCGGTGGATCGACTGGATGACGCGACAAGCAGTCGGCATCTTCATGGTGGCAGCCCGATTTGTAAACGACTGTGTACGAATATTCTTGTAGCCGTGGAGCCCACCGGCCGAGACGTCCACTACGATCTTTTAAGGACGGCAGCCAGCATAAGGCGTGATGGTCAGTGACAACTGTGAATGGCCGTCCATACAAATATGGCCGAAATTTACCCACTGCCCAAACGAGCGCAAGGCATTCACGTTCAGTGATTGAGTAGTTTTGTTCCGCTGGCGATAAGAGACGGCTAGCGTATGCAATGACGTGCTCGCAGCCATGTTGTCTTTGTGCCAAAACTGCTCCGATTCCATGGCTACTTGCGTCGGTGCGCACTTCGGTTGGAACGGACATATAAAAGTGGCCGAGGATCGGTGGCGTCGTAAGTCTGGTGGTCAGCTCAGCGAACGCTCTGGCTTGTTCAGGTCCCCACACAAAAGTCACATTTTTTTAGTAGTTCCGTGAGCGGGTGCGCGACGTGAGCGAAATTCCGCAGAAATCTGCTAAATTACGAGCAGAGGCCTAGAAAGCTCCGAACGTCGTTCACGGAGGTCGGCGAATTGAAATCTTTGAGTGCGCGGACTTTCTCAGGGTCGAGACGAACACCAGAAGAATCAACAAGGTGACCGAGGACAGTGAGTTGGTGGCGGCAGAAGTGACATTTGGACAAGTTCAACTGAAGCCCTGCCTTGCGGAAAGCAGGAAGAATAGTCGAGAGACGCTCGAGGTGTGTTTCAAAAGTCGGTGAGAGGACAATGACATCATCAAGGTAAAACAAGCAGATTTACCATTTAAAACTGTGAAGGAGAGCGTCCATCATTCGTTCGAATGTAGCTGGGGCATTGCATAACCCGAACGGCATTACTTTAAACTGATAGAGTCCGTCGCGAGTTATGAATGCTGTCTTTTCACGGTCCATGTCATCAACTGCTATCTGCCTGTAGCCGGAACAGAGGTCGATGAAAGAAAAATAATTTGCTCCACTAAGGCAGTCAAGGGCGTCATCTATCCGCGGCAGGGGATACACGTCTTTTTTCGCTACCTTGTTAAGATTCCGGTAGTCGACACAGAAACGCCAGCTGTTATCTTTCTTTTTGACGAGGACGACAGGCGAAGCTCAGGGGCTTGAAGAAGGCTCAATGATGTTCTGAGCAAGCATCTTGTCGACTTCTTTCTGGATCACGTGACGTTTGGTGGAGGGTATTCGATAGGGCCGCCGATGTACAGGATTTGCATCGCCAGTGTTATTCCGATGCTTTACGATGGTCGTTTGGCCTAGTGGTTGGTCGTGGAGATCAAAGATGTCTTCATACGACGCAAGAAGGCCACAAAGCGCGTGTACATGCTCAGCTGGGAGATCAGATGCGATCATTTTCGTTATGCCGTCTCGGGTAGTGCCCAACTCAAGACTGGGAGGTTACGGTGTATCCTCTGTTAAAGCGGAAATGTTGTAGTCGCTTGCCGAGGCAAGTGTTGCTAGGCGTATTCCTCGGGGCAATAGTGCGCAAATTCCAAAGTTGACAATAGGGAGACGTGACACGTTGTCCTTCATAGTGATAATCGTGTGCCGGAACGTTACATTGAACGATGAGAGGACGGTAGCGTTAGGTGACACCACATAATCTCCGTCGGCCACAGGCAGACTGGAAGAGACGTACATATACGTCACAGCTTGATATAATAGGCGATTGTGCTTGACGGAGCATAGCCTTGGCGGCGCAGGAGCAGCATGGTCGACGGCGTGAGGTAAAGCAAGTTGGACAACACCCGCAGAACAGTCAATTAGGGCGGAATGCTCTGACAGAGAATCTAATCCTAGAATGATTTCATGTGGGCAGTAGTCCTGGACGTAAAACAAACAGAAGTATGACATCAAGCCACAGTGACGCGGATGGTATACATCCCAGTGACTGTTGACGTTGCTCCATCAGCTACTCGCACTACAGTGATAGGAGCAGGCGTAAGCACTTTCTTTAGTCGAGCACAAAGACCAGAGATCATTACAAATATGTGAGCGCCAGTGTCAATGAGTGCTATTGCAGTTGTGCCGTCTACATTTACGTTGATCAAGTTCTTGTGTCCGGATAGCGTGCGCAGAGGAATTTCGGGTCGGGTCGTCAAGGCAGGCTCACCTCTAGGAGCCGCGCCCGCTAGTTTTCCGAGGACTGGTGGTGGTAGGAGGGAGAGGGAGAGCGGTGACCATTAAAGTAACGGGACAGGCGTCCGGATGGCGACGGCTAGTGGTTTGGTCGAGCGGGCATGGTTAGCCAAGCATTGTCGTGGTCGACGTATATTGGCCAACGGGAACCATTAGGTGGACGCCGGGTGTTGGCGTAGTGCGGCCATGGCTGCCAATCCCAAGAATTACTGCAATGACGTGAACTGTGGCCGACTCGTCCAGTGGAAGCAGATAGGTCCATCATCGGAGGTTCGCCATTCAGTCGAGTTCCGGTAACGTTGACGGTTGTACGGACCGCGGGGCATATCACGTACACTACGTAATTGGTCAGGTCTGTTAACTTGGCAGAGCGTCTGCAGTCCGGCGCTGGGCAGTTCCTAGTGGACAACGGTCTGTGTTAAAGAAATTGTTTCACGAGAATCGTAAGCGGCACGGGCATCATCAAAAATAGCGGATGCTGCCTCAATTTCACGGCGGACGATGCGCACAATAATGTCGGTAGTAGCAGCGGCTGAAAGGAGACGGGCGTCTTCGCAGGTAGACGTGGCAACCGTGTTGAGAAGACGCGAAAATTGGGGACTAATATGACGACTTTTCGCTTCTTCAAAGCGTCGACATTCATTAATGACGTCGTCCACTGTCGAAGAACTGTGGAACACAAGGAGAGTAAGGACATCATCCGGGATTCCTTTGAGGATGTGTGCGACCTTTTTGGATTCCGGCATTTTGTTGTCTACCGTGCGGAGGGGGGCAAGCACATCCTGAATGTATGTCACGTATGACTCGGTGCAGGACTGCAGTCGGCACGCGAGTTATTTCTGCGACGAACGACGACATCCAATGGGCTTGCCAAAGAGGTTGATGAGTTTGTGTTTGCAAATATTCCAACTCGTTATTTCTTCCTCATGGTTGGAAAACTAGACTTTGGCCGTGCCCTCAAGGTAAAATAGAATATTGGCGAACATGAGCGTCGAGTTCCAGTTGTATAGTGCATTGACCCATTCGTATAGCTGAAGCCATTTTTTGACATCCTTGTCGTAGTTGCCGGAAAAGGTGCCTGGGTCACGTGGAGTCGTCAGAACGACGGTGCGGTTCGTGACGGCTGGATGCAACGCTGTTGGACACTGCCTGGTCTGACGAGGCACGCTTGGGGAAGGTACCGACGAATCCTCGTCGTCATCGTGATCAGTCATCGTAGAGGCAGCCAAGGAACACCCGTTTCGTAGAATCGTCGTGGATTTTGATTGTGGGAGGACCCGCACTCTCCACGAAAATGTTACGGGGTAAAGGCATCGGAGAAATATGTTTACTATTGAGAAAATAAGCAGGCATACAAGATGGAACCCAGTCTGCACGAGAGCTCGGCCAGTCTGCACGAGAGTCTAAGTACTTAGACGATATTTTTATGATATGGAACCATGATGAGGGAACTCTTTTCCGCTTCATAGAGGATTTTAACAAATGCCACCCGTCAATAAAATTCACGCAAAAAATTTCCAAAACTAGCATTAACTTTTTGGACGTCACTGTCACGGTCGAAAATGACCGCTTGTCAACAAACCTTTACAAAAAGCTGACAGACCGTCAAATGTACCTACATTTCAACAGCAGCCACCCAAAGCATTGCAAAACGGGTATTTCATATTCTCAGGCCTACGGGTACCGAAGAATATGCACCGATATGCGGGAATTCGACAGACACGCGGAACACCTAAAGCGTTCCTTATTGAAACAAAATTATCCGGAAGACATTATTGACGATGCCATACTACGTGCTCACAACGTGAACAGGAATGATATAATTAAGGGACCAAACAGAGTATCTAAAACGACTTCCCAAACGAACCTTGTACTAACTTACTCCTCATCAGCGCCACGAATCAACAACATACTTTTCCGCCATTTCAACATAATCAGGCAAAGCAAACGACTAACTTCTATTTTCGCGAAGCCACCTCACGTGGTGTACCACCGGGATCAAAATCTGAAGGACATTCTTGTCAGAGCAAAAACAAACACCCCCAAACTTCAATCAGGGTGCCATCCCTGCGGAAAACCTCGATGCAAGGTATGCCCACAGATGGTCACAACACGTGAATCCAAAACTAACTTCTCGGATTTCAAATTCTGCATAACTGAAAGCCTTAATTGTGACTCCAGTAACGTAATATACATGCTACATTGCAACATCTGCGGACAAGAGTATATAGGCCAAACAGACACGCCATTTCGGCTGCGGTTCAATAATCACCAGTACCACGCCACTTCACTGCCGAAGCTACCTTTATCTAGACATCTGCGCCTGCCAAACCACAGTTTTGAAAATATCAGCGTAACTCTTTTGCAGTCCGGTTTCTCAAACAGACGCGAGCGCGAACAGCGTGATGCATATTTTATTTTCAAATTTCGAACATTAGTAGCCGGCATCAACGGGGACCCCGGAAAACTCAAGTGCCTCCGAGAAGTAAGCCAGGAGGAAATTGGTGACAAAGATTGATAGCTGGAGACCATGCTTTTTCCTGACTGACTCGTACGTGTACACTGTCCTTTCTTGTTTTTTGGTTTTCTTTCTTTTTTTTCTTTTTTTCTTTTTTCCACATGCACATACAAAGTGTTTACGTTCGCCTACCACTTGATGACCATTGAAGGGAAACGGACGAAGATTAAAAGTAAATAGCCGACCGACCCATTAACGGGAAACCCTTCCTTTACGCACGTCGCACGCCGACCAACCCATTACGCGGAAACCCTTTCTTTACGCACGCCATCACGGACCCTCCCGGCACCGCGGCGACAATCTTGGGTGGCCCGACACACGTCGAGAACTGAACAGCACGTGATATGAACCGTATGTGGACGTACACGGACAGTTGCTTTCGTTCTCAGTGTTGACAGTGGTTCTTCCTCTTTTTTACTTTCTTTTTTTTTCTTTTTCGTCTTTTTTCTTTCCCCTTTTTTGTTTTTTCTTTCCTTTTTTAGTTCCCTCTCACTCTCGCAAACATTTTTCAAGGCGAGAGGGACGCGGCAGCAGCGAAGTTTGGAAGCTCATGTCAGTATAACTCATCCCCTGATGAAGGGAGGACCCCTCCCGAAACTGATGGGAAATAAATATATTTATCCTTGTTGACAACGCTTCCGTTGTGCCATATCCCATACCTTCACGAAGACTAACTGGCTCATTGAATTATTACTCCCACTATATATATATATATATATATATATATATATATATATATATATATATATATATATATATATATATATATATATATATATTATGAGCGGTGACTATGTACTTCGTCTTCATCTGTATGACAAAAACCATTGTGGGCTTGTCAGCAGCAGAGAAGGCAGCATGCTCAGTAATCCGCTTCGCCTTGCGATACAGGTCTTGGCGCTTATTCTTGGTGAATGTCCTACGGTGTGCACCGCCTTCCCGGGGCTGGCTCGGGACGATGACGTCACCTCGTCTGGCTGGCCTAACGAGGGCTTGTTTTCATTACCCGTGGACGACCGCTGCTGTATCGAGGAAACAACGCCCCCTTTCATCATACCGTCCACGTGAAATCATCGCCGAATGACGTTGGTTCTCGTGATCACTTCGGAGCCTTTAAATCTACGGGCAGGCTCATTCCACGGCAGCGGGCTTGTCAGCAGCAGAGAAGGCAGCATGCTCAGTAATCCGCTTTGCCTTGCGATAAAGGCTAGTAGGTACTTTCCTGCTCCATGTTATCGTAATGATAACCGTTTCCTGCTGCTGCTGACTTGCCCACTGTGTCTAAACCTTCTTTTTGCTTGTGTTGAACCTATACCTCTTGATCTGTTGGTTTGCGGTGACGTTGAGGCTAATCCTGGTCCTCTTACGGAAAAGGAAATGCTATCTGAGCTACTCGCTGGCCAAAAAACAATGAAAGCAGCTATTGACAAAGTACAGGCCAATCAGAAAGATTTAGCAGAAAAATTTGGCACGCTAGCAGAACGAGTTGATGCCATTGAGCGTCACATGAATAAATTTTCTTCATTGCCTAAACGAGTGAAAGAAATTGAAGTTTCTATAACTCAAATGCAACAAAAAATAACATCCCTTGAAGACAAAGTTGATAATTTTGAAAATCAGAGCCGTAGAAATAACTTAATCATTTATGGCCTAAAAGAACCCCCTAGGGAAACACCTCAGACACTCCAGCATAGCGTCATTGAAATCCTCGAGAATAAACTAGGTATAATGGCAATTACTGTTGAAAGATGCCACAGGCTTGGCCGCATAATTGAAAGCAAAGACAGACCAGTTATTTTAAAGTTTATTGATTATCGTGAGAAGATGTCTGTTTTGAAAGTTACGCACAAGTTAAAGGGCTCGGTATTGTCCTTTTCTGAGGATTTTTCATACAGGGTTCGTGAGGAACGCAGAAATCTGTGGAAAAGTTCGGAAAAAGAGAGAGAGAACGGTGCTAAAGTAAAGCTTCTCTACAATCAACTGAGTGTGGATGGGAACTTGTTTAGTTGGGATGAAGCGAAAAATGCACGTTTTAAGCTAAGGAAGAATGGAAAATGACGGAGCATGTGCAGCCTTAAGTCGCCGAAAGTACTAAATTTAAACTGTAGAAGCGTTATTAGCAAAACCACAGAATTAGAAGAAACCCTTCTGGCCTATAGTCCCCATATTGCTATCCTAACCAAAACATGGTTGCACGATAACATACTTATTAGTGAATTTGTTCCTCGGGGCTACCGTGTGTACTGGAATGACCGTGGGAGTAGAGGCGGTGGGGTGGCGATCCTGTTTAGACAGTCATTGCAAACTACAAAAGTGCGTGACATACATAATGTCGAGGGCATATTTTGCAAAGCGTATTACGGAAAGACCAGGTATGTTATTGGGGCTATTTATCGTCCACCCAATTCCATCAAGGATGTTCTGGATGAATTACACAATTACCTTGTCGTGCATGTGAAGCCTGAGGATCGGATAATTCTAGCTGGAGATTTTAATTTGCCACATGTTAACTGGCCATCTTTCTCTTTGCAACAACCTTACTATAAAATTGGTGAAAGAATGATCGATATAGCGTTTTCTTTTGAATTGATGCAAGTCGTTGATGAATTCACTCGAATACAGGCAAACTCTTGTTCAATTCTAGATCTCTTTTTCTTTAGTGGCTCAATCTCTGCTCAAGCTAGCCGCTCTGTTATCCCTGGAATATCTGATCATCAGGCTGTGGTACTTACGCTTTCTGATATTGTTTTAAAGAAAAGTTGAAAGAGGGTCTCGTCCCCAAACTTTTCACGTGCAGATGATACTTCAATATTGGACTTACTATGATTTGAATTTGATTCTTTTTCGAGTTGCACTGCAGATATTCATTATTTGTGGAAGCGTTTCAAGGACCTTATAAATGTGCGTATTGAAAGATTTGTTCCACGCATTGTAAAAAAATCGAAAAGAAAGAACCCCTGGATTTCTCGGGAAACGTTGCAGTTGCGAAGACGGCTCAAACGTATAAAAAATCAGAGACGGTACTCTAAAGACGTAGGTATCCTCCAACAAAGAATTTCTGAACTGGCTTCTTAACTAAAAGCAAATGTATTGTCTGACAAGGAACGCTATTATGGCCAACAACTCCCGAGTGTCATGTCTTCGTCTCCCGAGAGGTTCTGGAGTTTAATTTCGCCTAATCCTGTGACTACTGATGTTTTTGAAATTGACGGTGTGGAAACTAGTGATTCCTCTGTTATTTCTAATGCTTTCAATGATCATTTTAAGCCTGTTTTTACGAAGGATAATGGAGTCCTGGAAACATTTGATATGGCAGGCCCACCCCTATCGGATATTGTCATAAGTGAAGAGGAAGTTTTTAATTTACTTTTGAAGCTTGATGTTAAAAAATCTTCATGTCATGATGGAGTACCGAACGAGTTCTTAAAACGCTAAGCACAATGGGTTTCAAAGTACCAAACAATTCTTTTTTCTAAATCTCTGAAAGATGGTCAAGTTCCGGATGACTGGGTAACTGCTAATGTCAAGCCCCTACATAACAGTGGAAATCCCCATTCTGTTATTAACTGTCGGCCGATCTCATTAATTTCAACTTCCTGTAAACTACTTGAGCATATAATACATAAGCATATTTCAGAATTCCTAGATAAGCACAATATTTTGTCAGGTTCACAACACGGATTCAGGAAAGGATTTCCTACTTGTACTAAGCTAGTAACTACAGTTCATGATTTCGCACTATCTATAAATTCCGAAAAACAGCTAGATCCAATTTTTATGGATTTTTCTAAAGCTTTCGATACGCTCTCTTACAATAAATTCACTCTTCAAATCGGATTTAATTCTTAAGAATACTCAGCTTCTAAATTGGATTTCCGGTTATCTTTCCAATCGAAAACAGTACGTCTTTTTCAATGACCATTGTTCTCGTACAGTACCGGTTGACTCGGGTGTTCCCCAAGGCTCTGTGCTTGAACTCCTCCTCTTTTTATTGTTTATAAATGATATATCACATGATATACCTGGAAAAGTTAAGTTATATGCGGATGATTGCATCCTCTATTCGGAAATAGAAAACCATACTGATCAAATTCATTTAAACGATGCATTTCAAAAGGTCATTCGTTGGTACGATAAATGGCAGATGTCAGTTAATTTTAAAAAGACCGTTTTCATGAAAATTTTTCACAAACGTAACACTCTTCATTTTGCATATTCAGCCAATAATGTTTTTTTGCAGGAGGTACAACACTACAAGTACCTTGGTCTTTGGATTTCGAATGACCTTAACTGGACGAGACATAATAAGCTCGTGCAATTACGAATTATTTTATCTTAGACGAGCTCTTAAGCGCTCCACTCCCGCCATTCGCCTTGTTGCCTTTAATGCAATTGTTCGACCTACTTTAGATTATGCATCCATAATTTGGTACCCTTACACCAGAAAAAATATCAGCGAAATGGAAAAATTCAAAAGAGAGCTGTTAGGTTTATTTATAACAGTTTTGGTCGTACTTCAATAACATGTTTATTAGCAAAAGCTAACCTCCCAACACCTACACAAAGAAAAAAGTATTGAGATTGAAATTTTTCTTTCAGTTAGTTAAAGGTTATTTTAAGTTAGACTTATCACATATATTTCATTTGTCCACAGGATATACCACAAGGCAGAGGCATGCCTTTACAATAACCTCATTTTCCACCCGTAATAACACATTCAGGTATTCGTTCTTCCCTAGGACAATTACCGAATGAAATAGCCTTAGTAACGAAGTTGTTTCCCAGTCATCCTTGAACCTTTTTGCTGCGCAGCTCTAGCAGCGAGTGCCTAATTTCTATGACATGTGTTCCTGTTGTTTATTTCAATCACTGTAATCATTCTCCACTTGTGATCATCTTGAATGTAGCGCTCATTTCTCGATATGTTCTTATGCCGGTTTATTACAACCTTGTTCTTTTTTTTCGTTCTGAAAGTGTGTAAATTCCTTACCTGTTTTATATTTCTTTGTTTGCCAATTTGTAAATTTATCAAATGAATATCCACCCTGACAAAACCCTATGTTAGGGTTGCAGTATTCATAAAAAAATAAAAAAAATAAAAATACCTACGTTGCCGCTATACACAAGTGGCTATGTGCTGAGCGCGATCAACTCAATGCGCTTATTCGCAAGGTGGTCAAACGAGCCCTTGGCCTCCCTATCACCACTCCAACGTGCAAACTCCTCGAGCTTGGCGTACATAACAGGCTAGAAGAGATCGCCGAAGCTCAGGAACGCGTGCAACTGACCCGACTCACTACCGCCAAGGCGGGCTGCCATATTCTGCGTGAGCTCGGCTTTTTCTCCTCGAGGGCCAGGGACCCCCCAGAGTTGACTCTAATTCCCCGTGAAATTCGCGACCTTATCATGATCGCTCCCATACCACGAAATGTACACCCCGAATACAACAGAGGCAGGCGCCCTGCGCGGGCGACCGTCATTCTCAAGCGAATAGACAAGGAAGCGGACAACGTCTCGTTCGTGGACGCTGCTGCCTATCGCAACAACCAAGCCTTCGCAGCGGTCGCGGTATCGTCCGCGCAGCAGACTCTTAACTCAGCCACAATCCTCACCCGAAACCCCGAAGTAGCGGAGCAAGTAGCTATAGCTATAGCTATGCTCGACAGCAAACGGGAATTCATCTACAGCGACTCCAGGCCGGCCATCAAAGCCTTCGAACGCGGAGTCATCTCCGACCAGGCGTTACGTATCCTGCACAATGCGGACCCGAGTGCCCTGAAGCACCACACTGTCATCTGGTTCCCCGCCCATCTCGGCCAGGTGCCGGGTGCCCTATCCAACCTCAACGAGATCGCCCATGATGCAGCGCGCGCACTTACCGACCGCACTGCCACAGGGCAACCTCATCTTGCTGGGTTAGATACCAATCGGGATGCACCAATTACGTACAATGAAATTACAAAGCACTTTTATTTGGAACGCCGCATTTTCCCACCCCCACATCCGAAACTTAACCGACCGAAGGCATTAACCCTACGCCTTTTACAGACACAAATGTACCCAAACCTTGCCACGCTTCACGTTTATTATCCCGATGCATACCCGAGCGACACATGCCCATCATGTGGACACACAGTGACACTCGCACACATGCTCTGGGAGTGTAGAACAACTCCTCCCGACTCTACCTCAAGCAAGTGGGAGAGGTCCCTCAAGAGCTCACTTCTCGCCGACCAGCAATGGGCCGTCTAGCAGGCCCACGAAGCGGCCGCCAGGTACTCCCTGTCGGTCCCTACGTGGGAGACGCCCGTTACGCGCTAAGCGCGTCCTGCAGGACTGAAATAAAGTTTTTTCATTCCATTCCAACCGGAAGGATACGCTGCTAGTGGTACTGCCAGATATATTCAATTCTTTGTCCCCCTTCCTCATTCTTGTTAATTTGTTTTATATATTCTGGTTTATCGCATTCTTCTGCACTTTTCACACTTTTTTAAAGGTACGTTATTATTGTTCCTATCTAACTTCTTCTCTTTTTTTAGCAAGCGTTGTAAAAATTATCTATTATGAGGTACAGTTTGGCCAATCCCCCGTGTCGGTATGAGCCAAGATATCCTAGGCGACAAGACAAGACCTGCTTCTGGTGTCTCAATCTCTGCGGCAAGACCTCTGTTTTGACGTCGTGACACTGGTGGAGATGCTGGAGCCTACAACCTGATGCAGGACAGTCTTGCTCGGACCCGTTCACGTAGTCCAGAGACTCAGCCCTTCGTCACGACTCCAGTGCATCGATTCAGGCGGCACCTACTAGGCCTAAGTCCCGAGTCCACACCTGTTCCGCCTCTTTCGAGCATGGCAGTTCCTACAACATCCACGGTTATCCCGCCATCGCAGACCACTCTTCCCTCGCAGGTGACTCTTGAACATTCTCGCGTTCCTGAAGTTTTCCGTGGGGAAGAGTACGAGGATGTCGAGGACTGGCTCGAACAGTTCGAACGGGTCGCTGTATCCAACCACTGGAGCGAACAGCACAAACTTGGCCGTGCATATTTCACATTAGAAGATAGCACTAGCTCGTGGTATGAGAACCGCGAGGCTACATTCCAATCTTGGGAAGACTTCCGTCGAAAACTCCTCGCTACATTTTTGAACTCGGACCGACGGGATCGCGCACAGCTAGTGATTGAGGCCCGCGCGCAAAAACCAATGAAACAGCCGCCATGTACGCAGAGGGTATGATCCGTCTGTTCTGATGAGCTGAACCTGACATGCCCGACGCGAAAAAGGTGCGTCACCTAATGCAGGGTGTTGAAGAGCAAGTGTTTGCGGGCCTCGTACGAAATTTACCTACCACAGTAGATGAATTCACAAGAGAGGCGACTGTCATCGAGCGCGCACTGCAACAACGACGCCAACACTTTACCGCCTGCAGAACCACACGGCAGTAAGTGCTCCAGCTCAGAACACTGCCGTATGCGAAAGTTCCCTCTGACAAATGATTAGAGAAATACTGCTTGAGGAACTTCGGGCCCTCTCCGTTCCCCTTGCTCAATTGCCAGTCGCATCTGTTGCCGAAATCGTCCGCCGGGAGTTGAGGCAAGCCATTACACCACCCACGCCAAGTCTTCAGCCACATCCAGTGAGCTACGCTGATGTGGTGCGTCGCCCTCCACCGACATTTGTGGCGCCGCCCTTCCAGCCATGACCCGCTGCCGTACCTCGGTGGCAACGGGATTCTACGAGACGACCACCAGTTCGCCGAACTGACTTATGGCGCATGGCCGACCGTCGACCTATTTGCTTCCGCTGCGGAGAATCCGGTCACATTGCCCGCTATTGCCGTAATGGCGATTCCAAATTCGGGAACTTTTCTCGTCCCGCTTCTTTCCGCTCCGAAGACCATCGTTCCCATGATGCCGATCAACTATCACCTGCTCAAGCAACCCCACCGCGTCGCTGGTGATCTCCATCATCTGCGCGTCACCGTGACTTCCCTCAGAGCTACGCGGACGTCACCAGTGGCCGTTCGCCTAGCCCGCGCCGGGGAAACTAACTGATGCGACCTCGGGGGGCAAGGTTGCCAATCGTCGAGACACTGAAAAGTTCTCCCAATCATCGCAAGAAGGTATGACGACTACGACGACATATACGACGACAAATACTAACGCCGATGAAGTTGTACGTGCCGATCTGAGCGTTCTCATTGACGAACATCACGTTACAGCACTGGTCGACACTGGCGCCGACTTCTCAATCATGCGACAAGAGCTCGCTGACCGCCTTAGAAAGGTCAAGACACTGTGGACAGGGCCGCACATAAGGAGTGTTGGTGGTCAGCTGATCACTCCCATGGGTAAATGCACCACTAGACTTCGCATCGGGGAGTCTAGTTTCGTGGCCACTTTCGTCCTGTTGCCAGACTGCTGTAAAGATTTAATTTTGGGCATGGATCTTCTTCAAGACCATGGCGCTGTTATCAACATCCCTCAACGTATGGTGACATTTCGCGCACATCCATATGCCGACAACAGCAGCGAAGAACCACGCGGCCGTTTGCGAAGAGCCGACGATGTGACACTCCCACCGAGATCCTGCTGCCTTGTGTCGGTGTCCAGTGGGTGTCCTTGCTATAAAGATGTGATAGCGGAGCACATAGTCACTCCTTTGTTCACGCAAGGCATTTACATCGCGAGGGGCGTCCTGGCGCTTACTGGTGAACAGGCAGAAGTGCTCCTCATGAACTTCAGCAACGAGCGCCGTGAAATCCAGAAGGGTACCGCAATTGCCTACTACGACGATGTGGACGAAGGCGGAGAATGTTTTGCCTTGCAACCAGATGACGCGTCTGTACCCGCCTCGACAACTTTGTCGGTGGACATCTGCTCTACGCTACCGCCCTGTGATAGGAAGCGCCTGCTTGAACTTATACACCAATTCGAAGACTGCTTTTCGCGTACGTCAAAGGTCCAACAAACACCATTGACCAAACACCACAATATTACTGAGGACAACACGCGACCAATTCGGCAGAACCCCTACCGTGTGGCTCCGAAAGAGCGCGAGCAGATTCAGAAGCAAGTACACAAGATGCTCGCGGATGACGTCGTACAACTTTCGAAAAGTCCTTGGACGTCCCCCGTGGTTTTGGTCAAGAAAAAAGACGGCAGCTTGCCCTTCTGTATTGATTATCGCAAGTTGAACCAAGTCACAAAGAAAGACGTCTATCCACTGCCCCGCATAGATGATTCACTCGATCGGCAGCGTCATGCGCGCTATTTCTCTTCAATAGACCTCCGAAGCGGCTACTGGCAGGTAGAAGTCGACGAGAGAGATCATGAAAAAACTGCCTTCGTGACGCCCAATGGTCTATACGAAATTAAGGTGCTTCCTTTTGGGTTGTGCTCGGCGCCAGCCGCTTCTCAGCGTCTCATGGAGACCGTACTATCAGGCCTGAAGTGGCAAACATGCTTGTTCTATCTGGACAATGTTATTGTATTCTCAGCAACATTCAAGGAACATCTCAGTCGTTTATTCACCGTCCTCCAAGCCATACGTTCGGCCGGCCTTACTTTAAAACTGGAAAAATGCCATTCTGGTTGTAACGAACTCAGCTTCCTAGGCCACGTCGTCAGTCACGAGGGTGTTCGACCTGACCCGGCAAAAATAGACGCCGTAGCGTGATTTCCTGCACTACGCGACAAAAAGGCCGTGTGGTGCTTCTTAGTGTTGTGCGCCTATTACCGGCGATTTATCGAGGACTTTTTGTCTATTGCGGCACCACTGACATGACTCACACGTGAGGACGTTCCCTTCTTTTGTGCTGAACAACAGCAATAGGCATTCAATGAACTACGACAACGCCCGCAAACACCTCCAGTTCTCGCACACTTTGACCAGGAAGCCCCTGCAGCACTTCACACTGACGCCAGCAATGCAGGTCTGGGTACCGTTCTGGTGCAGTGGCATGACGACTGTGAAAGAGTAAGAGCCTACGCCAGCAGCACTCTCTCTCACACGGAGGAGAACTACTCGACCACCGAGAAGGAGTGTCTTGCCGTGGTGTGGGCAGTTATCAAATTTCGTCCATATTTGTACGGCCGCTCCTTCAAGGTTGTTGGCGACCATCACTCTTTGTGCTGGCTCACCAACCTTAATGATTCATCTGGCCATTTGGCGCGCTGGAGCCTAAGGCTTCAAGATTTCGACATGACCGTCGTCTATAAATCTGGGAAGCGGCACACCAACGCCGACTGTCTCTCATGATCGCCAGTGGAGACTGCCGCTCGTGATGACGAAAACATCGACGCGGCACTCTTGGAAGTTGTCAACACGGTCACTATTGCACCGGAGCAGCGCCGTGACCCCGAGCTATTACCACTCATTGAATACTTAGAAGGACGACGCAAGGATGTGCCGCGGTTATTTGCCAGAGAACTGCCCTCGTGCTGCTTGCGAAACGATGTTCTCTATAAGAAAAACTTCTTACCAACTGGCAAGCCGCACTTGCTCGTCATGCCTGCCTCTCTTCGAAAAGAAATTATGGAAGCGTGCTATGATGAAGCAACTTCTGGTCATCTAGGCTACACCATAACATTGTGCCGAATACGATGCAAGTACTACTGGCCAATGTTACCCGCTGCTGTTAACCATCACGTGGGAACTTGCACTGACTGCCAAAGTCGCAAAGCACCTCCCAGCAAGCCAGCTGGTCTTTTACATCCAGTCGAAGCACCAGAGAAGCCGTTCACCCAGATTGGAATGGATTGCCTGGGTCCCTTTCCAACTTCCACAACAGGGAACAGGTGGATAATCGTGGCCACCGATTACCTCTCCCGTTATGCGGAGACTAAAGCTATGCAGCGCGGCACAGCAGCAGAAGCCGCTCAGTTCTTCATTGAAAACATCGTCCTTCGGCATGGCGCTCCGACAGCAGTGATCACAGGCAGAGGACCTGCCTTCACTGCAGAGCTTTTGGAGTCGGTTCTCAGACTCAGTGGTACAGCTCACCGGAGAACAACTGCATACCATCCGCAGACAAACGGACTGACGGAGCACCTCAATAGGACCCTCACAGACATGATCAGCATGTACGTTGACACGAAAGATAAAAACTGGGATAAAATATTGCCGTACGTGATCTTTGCCTATAATACCGCTCGACAAGAAACCACTGTAATGACGCAGTTCACACTGATTTATGGTCGCGAAGTCACGACAACGTTGGACGCCATGTTGCCGCATGATTTTGACGACATCCATGTAGACGCCGAAGAGTTCACTCAGCGCGCCGAGGAAGCCAAACAGCTTGCTCGTGTGCGCATCTGTCATCAACACCATCAAGATGCACAACGGTACGACCCCCGACACAAGTTAATAAGCTACACACCAGGCGACAAAGTCTGGGTCTGGATTCTGATACGTCGACGTGGACTGCCGGAAAAACTGCTAAGACGGTACTTTGGCCCATACAGCGTCACGCGACGCTTGAAGGACGTGAACTGTGAAGTAGTTCTCAACACTGGCTGTAGTTCTAAGCGCCAATACCATTTACCCGAAGTCGTACACGTCGTGCGTTTGACAGAGTACTTATCCAGTTGACGCGACCACTTCAAACGCCTGGTAGAGCGCCTAAGTTGCGCATCGGAAGTTGCGCCTCTTTCAGAGGGGGGCAAATGTCACGTGCTTGTCAAAAAGAAAGACAATGGCAGTTGTGCATGTGCCATGAAGTACAAGGAAATGGATGAAAAAGAAGAACTTTCTTGCGCGTTCTACTAAAAGAACCGACCTGCTTCTGGTGTCTCAATCTCTGCGGCAAGACCTCTGTTTTGACGTCGTGACAATATCATCCGCATAGAACGCGTGCTCTGGACCTGAAACGCCGTCTAGTCTTCTTACTAAGCGTCTCATGCTGATGTTGAAGAGAACAGGGGGATAGCATCGCCCCTTGGTGTACCTTTATTGGGCAAAGTAAAGGAGTCTGAGCGTGTATTGCCTATGCCTATTGTACAGTGCGAGAGGTTAGGAAAGAGCGAACGTAGTCCTATATCTGTAGCCCACAACCAATGTCATTTAGCTCAGATTAGAGGAGCTAATGGGACATAGTGTCAATTGCGCTTTTAAAATCAAGAGCTACGACGAGATGTTCTGCACCGACCGAGGTATTGCAGAGTATCTCTTCCCGAAGTAGTAGGAACACGTCCTGCATTGACAAATGTTGCGAAATCCAAACATGCTAGTTGCAAAAAAGTTCCGATCTTTAATGTAAGTCGTGAGACGTGTGTGAATAACCTTTTTGAATAATTTGCAAAGACAGGATGTTAGCGATATTGGTCTTAGATCTGTAGCCCGGGTGTTTTTCCTGGCTTTGGAATAAGAGTAATTTTGGCTTCCTTCAATGTTGTAGAACCACGCCCTTCTCCCGTACTTGTTCATTAAAATACCGAGTAAGCTGTTCCAGGTGTTCGTCGCTCAGATTCCGAATCATCGCGTTTGTTAGCTGGTCACGTCCAGGGGCGGTATTGCGCTTTGCCGCTAGCGTGGCCGCGTATAGTTCTGTCTTGGTGATTGGTGCGTAGAGCACTGCGTTTTTTTGGGATTGGTGTGCTAAAGTGCACGGGAGAGTGGTGACCGCGCTTATGTACTTGTCTGGGAGCTTAGCGAGGAGGGCGTCATATGTTCCTGGAAATTCTCCTGCACGCTTCTTAAGAGTTTGGTTTGCTGCCGTTTTGATTTTACCAAGTTCCATTTTGCTGCGCAGTATTCCCATGTCTTGGAGGTGTGTAAGGTTTTTCCGAGTGACTCGCGAGAATTCGCCCAGCTCGCTGTCTCCAACTGCTGTGCATAAGCGTTTGTCCGCTCAGATATCTGAGCAATTATATGGCGCAATCTTCTACTTAGTCGCTGTTGTTTCCATCACTTGGTCAACCCTCTCCTGCATTTACACGCATGTATCAGATGGCTATCGACTACCAGGGTTGCCGCTGCGAGCGCAATCCACTTAGAAGTCACTTTGTGAGCCTCGCGTATGTGCGTAGTCGAAGACACGGGCGTGCCTTTTCCGCGGCCTCCTCAGCCCCGCGACGCGGAAGAGCGGTCATGTTGAGCGTCGCGTTGAAGCTGGGAGGAAGGGAGCCATCTTAGACTTCCCGCCGAAAGAAAGAAAGAAAGAAAGCAGACATGTTGACATGACCCAGAAAACGAATGGGCGCCATGAGGCCCCGCGGAGGACATTGGCTGAATGCTTAGCTGTGCGCACGTGCCTCCGCGTCACTCTGGCCTTTTGAATCTGGGTGATCTCTGATGTGCCAACGTTCATCCAGATTTTTGTTTCATCCAGTGCGTTTTGTCCCCCTGATCACGAGAAATTGCGGATTGTCATCTCTGAGTGAGGTTTCGACACTTTTCAGCACTTTCAACTTTGCGCCACTGAATCCTAGGCTGACCTAGCTAGGAGCGCCGGCCACTCCGAGTGACGTCAGCATGGCTACGCTAGCAATGGCAGGGAGCGCTTCGACGCCACTTCAATCAACGCCGAGCGTCTGCAACGTCGAAGGGGGCGAAGAAGATGAAATGGAAGCAATAAAAGGAACTGTATAGAGATTGGTTGAATCTAAATCAGCCAAGAAGAGACGAGCAGCGGAGAACGACCTGTCTCAACGCTTCAGGGCGCTTATAAGACAGCAGCAAGGTTGGCGTCCGAAGCATCCACCGGGCGGCTGCCTTAAAGAAGAGAGTGATCACGGCCTTGCGTATGCCAGAGCTACCTTCTACCCATCGGAAGATTTTCGTCATACCCCGTGTTGGTCTGACTTTTTTTGGCAGCAGTGTTTGCGGCTGTGTACAAGCATTGACCCTTGTGTTCGTTCCGTACAGGTGGTGAATCTTATCTGCACGGCTCACTAGACAGCACTGCTTAGCTGCTGCTGCTGTATCCTCGGCACGTGCAACTACGCCACTGAACTTTAGCCGCTACGTTCGCCATCTACCGGACAAGGAGCCCTATAAATAGACCATCGTTTGCCATTGCTCGTAATTTTGGCAGCAGTGATTGCGGCTGTGTACAAAGCATTGACCCTTGTGTTCGCTCCGTCCTGGTTCGTAGCATCTCGGTACACTCCTTTCTGTTTTGCGTTTTTTCTCGCTTCCACTGCTACCTTTATTATAGGTTAATATAGTTCATTTTCTTTTTGTTTTGTGTCCTGTGTTCCGTATTTTGAGTTTACTTATCTTCATTACTTATATTGAGAATGCTGACTTGCGCGGAACAAGCAAAGGAATTACAGGCTCTTCGGCAGGAGGTCGCAGAGATGAAAACAAGCCTTGTGAAGTTCAATGACCTCTATGAACGTGTAAAGAATGACGATGAGGCACTAACTAAAAAAAGAAGGTCCTGAGGGATGAGAATAAGAAGCTCAGTAAACAAATGTGTGAGCTCGAACAATACTCGCTACTTGATAATGTTGAACTGAAGGGAATCCCCGAGACAAAGGGCGTAGTCTGCTTGGCAGTCGTCCAGGTTATCGGTGAAAAGATTGGTTGTACTATTGCCGATACAGGCATAGACGCCGCGCATCAAGTGCCCGCAAAGAATGGAAGCAACATTATTGCGCGATTCTCTTCGAGAAACAAGAAGGCTGAATTCACTAAGACGGAAAGAAAGGCACACCTGTCTGCCACAGATATAGGGTTTTCTCAGAGCACAGGCCCTAAACCTGTGTATGTGTATGACCATCTCACACCAGAGCGCAGGCACTTGCGCTTAAGGAAGCCAACGAGTGGAAGCATCTCTGGACTTACAATTGTACAATCAAAGCCAGAAAGGCGGATGACAGTCACGTGTTTCGAATTTCATGCGCAGATCTCCGAGTATTCTCTTAGATATCCTATCAGTCCCCATTTTAAACCGACCTTAGATCAACATGGCTGCGTTCTCGTGCCAGCAAACATCAAAATTGCTACTCGAGAAGTCCCCAGTCCTATCACTACTTCACTTAAACATTTGCAGTCTTAGAAAGCACCAGGATGATCTTGTTGCGTTGATTTCCTTGATTAAACATTCATTCTCTGTCATATGTTTATCTGAAACTTGGTTGTCTGGTAATGAGGGTAAGTTGTACGGATTGCCAGGTTATTATTCTGAATACTGCAATCGGGAGCTCTGTCGTGGTGGCGGTAGTGCCATACTTGTCAACTCATCCTTAACCTACACACGCCGTAGTGACATAACATTCAACAATATTTTATGTGAATCTCTTTGGCTTGAATTCAACCATAGTGTTACACCCTTGAATAGCCGTAGTACTATTATAGTTTCCAATTATCGGTCACCTTCATAATCGTATTCCCATTTTTGTAATCAGTTAAGCATCATTCTTAATAACCTAGTGAGGGAAAATAAAAACGTTCTTATGTAGCGATTTTAATATAAACATTATTTATCCTGATAGTGCATCGTGCTTAGAATATATGAACTGTTTATACTGCTTTGGCTTTACGTCGCTTATTTCAGCACCATCTAGAAGCGATTTACTAGGTTCGAATACGCCAATAGATCATATCATCTCCAACATTTCCACTGAGCACGTTGCAGGTGTAATAGATCATAGCATTACAGACTATAATCCCGTATTTTTCATTCTGGACTCCGAAAATACCAAGGCCAGTAACATCTTTACGAAACGCCGATTCGATGCGGACAAGTTTGTGCAAATAATTAGCACAGTAGACTGGATATCGGTGACTAAGCTAGACTCCACAGAAAAGGCTTTTCAGTCTTTCTCAGAAGTAATAGCCTCAGGTATAGAATTATGCACCACTTGTACTACTGTGACGAAGTGGTATCGTTCCCCTAAAAATCCATGGATAAGCAACTCGTTGTTGAAGTCCATTAATAAAAAGAATAACCTTCATAAGAAACTAAAGCCACAGTCTTATAACCACGCAATAAAATCCCGCTTTCACAAATACTCAGAACATTATCTTTCATACTTAGGCATGCTAAGCACAATTACTACTGGAATTTCATTGTAAAAAACACAGGTAACACGAGACGCTGCTGGCAAATCATTAAAGAATTTTTCGAACACGAAGAACTGCTCAGAACCTACAATAAAAATAAAGCAAGGCGACGAAATGTTTACCGACCCTGTGAGAGAGGCCGCCACGTTCAGTGAGCATTTCTGCGCATCTGCGGATACGCAGCAATCACCAGGTCATTTACGCAATATACCACTGGTGTACTCATTCTTTTTATTTTCATTCGACGTCTGCAGATAAAGTTCTTCAGTTCATAACATCACTAAAGACCACAAATGCTGGTTTGGATCACATTGATCTTTTTAAAGTAAAACTAGTTTCAAACTTAATATCACCATCTTTGTTTTGGCAGTAATTATTAACAAGCTGTTTTCAGCAGGCGTGTTTCCGAGCTACCTTAAGGCTTGTAAAATAGTTCCAGTTTTTAAGAAGGGTGATAAGACTTTTGTACAGAATTATAGGCCAATCTGTACCCTGACTTTCATCGGTAAGGTAATTGAAAAGTTATTCCACATTAGATCAATGCGTTATCTGAAAAAAATTAATCTTTTATCTCCACAACAATTCGGATTTTGTCAGGGATATTCAACTCAGCTGGCACTAATTACCTTAATGGAAGAAATTGAACAAGCTATTGATAGAGGGTTACTTGTGGGATTTGTGTTTATCGATTTGACGAAGGCTTTTGACACTATAAATCATCACGTACTACTTGCTAAACTCGAATCATTTGGTATGTCTGGTCCGCCGCTAAATTTTAATAAGAGCTACCTCAGTAACCGGTCTCAAATGGCTCATGCTAATGGCCATCTTTCAACGCCCAAGTTAATTAACGTTGTTGTTTCACAGGGATCAATTTTAGGCCCACTTTTATTTTTGATGTTTATTGACCTACCTACTATTCTAACAAGGACCAAGTGCATACTTTACGCTGACGACACAACCATCTTTCAGTCATCTAAATCAGTTTCTTCACTCCAGTCTCACCTCAACACAGATTTACATAACATAACTTTATGGTGCCAGGCCAATTATCTTGAGATCAATGCTACTAAAACCGTGTTTATGTTGTTCTATTCCCCGCGCATCTCACTTGACATACAACCTTCCCTTCACATTGGTAATACCGTCATAAACATTTCCAGTGAAGCGCGGTTTCTTGGCTTCATTTTAGATAGCGAACTGAAATTTCATAGACATGCAGCATCACTCGTTAAAAAGATTGCATTTGGTATTGACGTTATCATCAAGACACGAACCTATTTTCCGCCTCACATCATACGTACTTTGTATTTTGCTTATATTCATGGCCATATTTCGTATTGCGTATTATCTTGGGCCAACACATATTTCACGCACAGCGAACGTTTGCAGCGACTTCAGAATCAAGCAGTTAGATTAATTACTTTCAGCCCATTTTACTTTACCTGTAGCTCGTTCTTTCCTCAGCTTAACATACTCCCATTGAGACAATTATTTTGTCATAGAATGTACATTGTCACTTTTAGACTCATCACGCATGACATTTTTATCACATGTATAGATCATCGTCACTTAACTAATAGTAACATCACCCGGTTTTTCCAGTGCAATAATCTTCTTTTGCCGGCCGTGAGGACAAACTACGGCAAGTTCTCAACCTTATTTACTAGCATAGCCATTTGGAATTCATTGCCTTCCGAATTGAAATCATCGCATAACATTCATATTTTCACTTCGCGCAACAAAAAATATTACGTCCAGAAATTTATCAACTCATCCGATTTGTGTAATTACTTGTTAATAGCTTCCCACATTTTTGTGCTATTTTACTACTTCAATTTGCCTTTGTTTAATTGATAACACTGATAATGAAACGTGTTGCATATGTCACGTAGAGTTGTTCATTAATATTGTTTTTTGTATTCACTTGCTTTTTACTATTTCCATGTTATTTTTCAGTTGTGAGTATTACCATTTTGTTGTGTATTGGTCGTATCTTTATTATTATTCAAGCTTATTCTTTATTACTCACAAGTCCGTATACTATTACTGTATTTTTTGTATTTTTCGTAATTACCCCATCTGTGTAGCCATAGGGGGTCCCCCTGTCTGTTTCTCTGAAACTTTGGAACCTCCTGCTGTAATAACGCTAACCATGTAACTCAACTGAACTATTTAATAAACTTGACAACTTGACTTGACTTTACCAAAACCAGTGTCTACGGCATCTCCACCGCCATCTTTACGGAAGCCGGGATCGCCACCATTCAAGCCTGCACCGATTTGGTCTGCCCCAACAACGTGCAAAACATCGTTGTGGTGTGCACCTATAATGATGACAACGCTCGTAAAATCTTGGCTCTCAAGAACATTCGCGTCAACGGGAAAGGGCACGGAGTAGTGGTGTACGCTGCTACCGAAGGCAACTGGTGATCCGCAACGTCGATCGCGACATCGGCGACGCCGAGCTCGCAAGGCTCATCGTACACCTGGGAAATCCCACGTTTTCGTGGAGTCAAACTCATCAAGGATACCGGCTGCGTCGTCGTTTCTTTAAATGGAGATGTGCCAAGCTACATCAAAGTTGGCCAGGAAATAGTCTGGTGCCACCTCTACAAGAAGGAGATTGAGGTGTGCAGCAAATGCACCCGCGTTGGTCATCGTACGGACGTCTGCCCCACTCCATTGATCAGCGCTTGCCACAATTGTGGGGCCGAAAACCCGAAGCAAGGACA
Organism: Rhipicephalus annulatus; assembly: GCA_013436015.1. Taxonomy (NCBI): domain Eukaryota; kingdom Metazoa; phylum Arthropoda; class Arachnida; order Ixodida; family Ixodidae; genus Rhipicephalus; species Rhipicephalus annulatus. The sequence goes on along the minus strand of WOVY01010793.1, from coordinate 136,028 downwards.
CTCGTGTCAAGTGAGCTGCGAACTGTGTGGCAAGACTACTCTACCGGAGGCAAAGCTTAAAAACAAAAGTACCAGACACCTTTTCTTATTTGGCAGAGGCGAAAGGAAAAAAAATGAAACGCGCTTTCGACGTGTACCTGTGGGATTTCCCCACGCTCCGCACTGTAAAAAAATTTGTCAAAATGATGGTTCATATACCGGTAGCTCTACTTCCAAGCTTACGGCCGTCAAAATGATGACAGGCCGTCATATTCACATGATGGCACACTTTTATCATTTTGATGTGCTCCCAGTCATTTCAAAATACAAGCAAACCGTCAAATTGATAACATTTATATCAAAACAACATCAGGCCGTGATTCTCAAATGACGGCACAATTTTATCATTTTGATGTGTTTTCCGTCATTTCAAAATACAAGCAAATCATCGAGTTACTAACATTTAATCAACATGTTTAACATTAACATTAATAATATGGGACTACCGCAGGGGCGCCTGCGCAAGTAGGCGTTTGGTGTGTAGCGACACCACGAACCCGAGCTAACGGGGGAGTTTCGACTCCCTCCCACGCCTAGCCGTGCGTGGCTTTGCCGTGTCCTAGGAAAAGGGGATCCTGGGGGTTGAGCCGACGCTGGGTGATTGGACCGTTAAGGCCCCCCGGCAGAGGCAACACACCCCTTTGGCCCCGGCTTCACGTAGACGGCACCCCTGAGCTGACCCACCCAGGGGAATCGGCAGTCGCCTTTTCCTATCTTTCTCTCCCTACATCTTCGTCTTTATCTCTTACTATTTATCTGTCCTGTCTTCTACTCTCTTCCGTTTACTTCCAAACTTCCTGGCGGCTAGGGTTAACCCTGTGCAAATAGCATACCATGGTCTAGGCGCATTGGGTTATAGTGGCGTTGTACGGCTGGCGTCTGCAGGTTTCAGCATTTGTAACCTTGTAGCGTCCCCTCGTTGGGCTCCGTGGTGGGTGGCCGCCAACGCTGCTGAACAACAATAAGGAAGACATGCATGGAGCATTCCCACTACTCTCTGATCGTACCGGCTTAAAGCCGGTACGCACCGATGATCTCACCAGAGAAGGATTGGCCACCCTGGTGCAGTATCTGGCCACCCCCTCCCGTAGGCATTCGTCAATTAACTCACGGCCCTCAGTCCCCACCAGCTGCGGAGCAACTGACCACGGCGGTGGTCAGATCTGCAAAGCAGCAGAGGGTGCTAGGAATCTCTGGATACGGACATGCCACCATTGGAACTTGAACTTAGCAACGTTTAACGTTAGAACGTTATCTAGTGAGGGAAGTCTAGCTGTATTATCAGAGGAGCTAGAAGGCATTAAATGGGATATAATAGGGCTGAGTGAGGTTAGGAGGACAGATGAGGCCTATACTGTGCTACAGAATGGGCACGTCATTTGCTATCAGGGCTTGGCAGACAGAAGAGAACTGGGAGTAGGGTTCCTAATTCACAGAAACATAGCTGGAAACATAGAGGATTACTATAGCATTAATGAAAGGGTGGTAGGCATTGTAATTAAACTGAATAAAAGATACAAAATGAAGGTAGTACAGGCTTACGCGCCTACATCCAGCCATGATGACGCTTCAGTTGAAAGCTTCTATGAAGACGCGGAATCAGCAATGAGTAAGGTGAAAACACAGTATACTATAGTAATGGGCGACTTTAATGCAAAGGTAGGGAAGAAGCAGGCTGGAGACCAGGCAGTAGGAGATTATGGCATCGGCACTAGAAACGCCAGAGGAGAGCTACTAGTAGAATTCGCAGAACGCAATAATCTGCGTATTTTGAATACCTTCTACCGAAAACGAGAAAACCGCAAGTGGACATGGAGGAGCCCTAATGGCGTAAATAGGAACGAAATAGACTTTATAATGACTGCACACCCAGGAGTCAGTGCAGGATGTGGAAGTGGTTGGCAAGGTAAGATGCAGTGACCATAGAATGGTACGGGCTCGAATCCGTCTAGACTTGAAGAAGGAACGACAGAAACTGATACGCAAGAAGCAAATCAATGAGCTAGCACTGAGAGGGAAAGTACAGGAATTCAGAGTGTCACTGCAGAACAGGTACTCTGCTCTTAGCGAGGAAACCAACCTTAGCGTAGATACAATGAGTGATAATCTGACGAGTATCATCACGGAGTGTGCAGTGGAAGTTGGAGGCAGGGTAGCCTAGACAGGACACCGGCAAGCTTTCCCAGGAAACGAAGAACCTAATTAAGAAGCGTCAAATCATGAAAGTGTCAAGTACAACAGACAAAACAGAACTGGCAGAGCTTTCGAAGCTGATTAATAGACGTAAAGTATGCGATGTAAGAAGGTATAACATGGAGAGAATTGAGCACGCTCTGAAAAACGGAGGAAGCGTCAAAGCAGTGAAGAGGAAACTTGGGATAGGCAAAAGGCGGATGTATGCACTAAGGGACAAAGAAGGCAAATTAACTACCAATATGGACAGGATAGTTAAAATAGTGGACGAGTTTTACAGAGATCTGTACAGTAGCCGAGACAACCACGACCTTAATACTATAAGAACTAGCAGTAACCCAGACGACACCCCACCGGTAATGATAGAAGAAGTCAGAAAAGCTTTGGAGAGCATGCACAGAGGCAAAGCTGCTGGTGAGGATCAAGTAACATCAGATCTGCTGAAAGATGGAGGACGGATTGTGTTAGAAAAACTAGCCACTCTATTTGCGAGGTGTCTCCTGACGGGAAAAGTACCAGAGTCTTGGAAGAACGCTAACATCATCTTAATACATAAGAAAGGAGATGACAAGGACTTGAAGAATTACGGGCCGATCAACTTGCTCTCTGTAGTATACAAGCTATTTACAAAGGTAATTGCTAGCAGAGTAAAGAAAACATTAGAATTCAATCAACCAAAGGAACAAGCAGGATTTAGAACAGGCTACTCAACAATTGACCACATTCATACTATCAATCAGGTAATAGAGAAATGCTCAGAGTATAACCAACCACTATACATAGCCTTCATAGATTACGAGAAGGCGTTTGATTCAGTAGAAATATCAGCCGTCATGCAGACACTGCGGAATCAGGGCGTAGATGAAATATATATAAACATTCTGGAAGAAATCTACAGGGGATCAACTGCTACCATAGTGCTTCATAAAAAAAGCAACAGAATACCAATAAAGAAGGGTGTAAGGCAGGGGGACACAATCTCCCCAATGCTATTCACTGCGTGCTTACAGGACGTTTTCAGAAGCCTAGAATGGGAACAGTTAGGGAATAAGAGTTAATGGAGAGTACCTCAGGTAACTTGCGCTTCGCCGATGACATTGCATTGCTGAGTAACTCAGGGGACGAATTGCAACTCATGATTACGGAGTTAGACAGGGAAAGCAGAAAGGTGGGTCTTAAAATTAATCTGCAGAAAACGAAAGTAATATACAACAACCTCGGAAAGGAGCAGCGCTTTGCGATAGGTAATAGTGCACTTGAAGTTGTAAAAGACTATGTCTACTTAGGGCAGGTAATAACCGCAGAGCCTAACCACGAGATTGAAGTAACTAGAAGAATAAGAATGGGGTGGAGCACATTCGGCAGGCACTCTCAAATTATGACAAGTAGATTGCCACTGTCCCTCAAGAGGAAGGTATATAACAGCTGTATCTTGCCGGTACTTAGCTACGGAGCAGAAACCTGGAGACTCACAAAGAGAGTTCAACTTAAATTGAGGACGACGCAGCGAGCAATGGAAAGAAAAATGGTAGGTGTAACCTTAAGAGACAAGAAGAGAGCAGAGTGGATTAGGGGAAAAACGGGAGTTAAGGATATCATAGCTGCAATAAAAAAGAGGAAATGGACATGGGCCGGGCATGTAGCACGTAGACAGGATAACCGCTGGTCATTAAGGGTCACCAACTGGATTCCCAGAGAAGGGAAGCGGGGTAGGGGGAGACAGAAGGTTAGGTGGGCAGATGAGATTAAGAAGTTTGCGGGTATAAATTGGCAACAGCAAGCACAGGACCGGGTTAACTGGCGGAACATGGGAGAGGCCTTTGTCCTGCAGTGGACGTAGACAGGCTGATGATGATGATGATGACGTCAAAATAACTAAAGGCTCCTCATTTGCAAATGACAGTATTGTTTCATCATATTCACGTTTTTTAGTGAACTTCACACACAACTTAACCGTCCGATTGACAACCTTTGACCGTCAAAGGTTGTCAGTTTTAGATGAAAGTAATTGCTAATTAGTGTCATTTAACGTCTTTTTATAGAATAACACTATTATTAGACCATCAATGTAGCATTTTCTTTGTAACGTGACGGCAATGTTTCATCCTACCGACAGCATCCCATTGCATTGTCAATAATGGCTCATGAGAACAAGTGTATTCTGTGACATTATGAATTGTAGTGTAGCCTACGTCCTCATGCCACTGTCATTCGAGATCATTAGCATGGCATAAAATATGCAACGAAAGCTTTTGTGAATACATTTATTCTTCAAGAAAGCAGAGCACCCTTCGAGCTACTCCACTGACTCTGCCTTTACCAGAACGTTTAGTCAAGACGATCTGCCTCTTGTACCTGGGAACAAAAATAGAATGGCAAAATAAATCCATGTTCCCTAAACTGTGTCAATCACATACTTGGGCTTTAGAAGTTAAGCGCCAAAAATGTGTCAAGTACACTAACTTGAGTGATTTAGAGACCGCGTTATGAATATAAAGAAGACCAGACGGAAATTTTGTGCAGCAAATGTAATGGTTTTTGTCATATGCTGAAAATATAGGAACATATAAACAGAAAACATGAATACATTACACTATTGCGAAAAAGTTGTGCTTTTTATAAAAAAACACTAAACGTGCAGCATATTGCAACTTTTCGACAATGCAAAAAGAAGACAAAATTAGTAACCTAACAGTCTTTAAAGAGTAGCGCCTTGACATTAACGAAAAACACTTATCATTATAATTGATTGAACCAGCAATATTATACAAATTCTTTAGTGTGAAACAGTTTCACTTGGGTGCCTTAAGTTGGTAAGGCCATTTAAGGAAACACAAAATTCTTTTGCAAAGTATAATGGCTCAATAACTACTACCCACTTTGACATATACCTGCACAATTCTTTTTTAGCATGATCGGAAATGGTGAAAAAATGCCCGGATACGCTTGATATGAAATGACCCAATGCATTTGACCTGACCACCGAAATGGTCGTGACACTTGGCTTAGAATAATTCAGGTGTTACCCTTAGACAAGAACATAACACCTGTCAGTGGAAATAGCTTTATAAATAGGTATTGCACGAGAAATAAAAAAAATAACGCTGAGCAGCAACAAACACCTTATGGTTCTTGAACAAGACATCGTCATTAGGAAAGGAAATAGGAATGCAGAATGTAGTTCAAGTTTGCTGGCACTGGCACAATGTTATGAGACAAGCCATTCATGCGTTAAATGGCGCCATTTAAAGGTGAACGTGTCCGACATATATGTGTCGTGCGGGGTCTTTAGACCTAAATAGGCTGGTGAACCTACCCAGGCAGCACACCGGCATTGGACCAATCTTGGACCCGTATCGGCTAACGTCGGCCGCAATATTGGCCCAAGGTTGGCATCTCGACTGAGTGCAACTTGTTCCGATGTAGGGCCGTTGTTCAAACAAACCTGCGCCAGACGTTCTGCCGGGTCATTTGCCAATATCCAGCCGGCCCACTGTGCAGATGCCAAAGAAGGCCCGTTCCTTCACCGACGTAGTTGCCATCATGCAGCCAGCATTGGACCATTCTCGGGGAACTTGTTGCCAATGAAATGCCATCATTACGCCAACATTCGCTTTACTACGAATATTGGCTACCATTGGCTTCCCAATAATCGACCATTATTAATGTGGTCTTTTTACCACTGGCATTTGTTAGCTTGTAGACTTTACATTACGCCCCTAGAACTTCTCCTAGCAGCTTACAGTAGCCCCGTACGAGCTTCGCGGTGCAGTATACTTCATGCTACTGACCATTGAATGCATTGGTGTAGAAACACTACACAATTCACTAAATCGTCCATTTTTGCCCTTTTTGCATTGCGTATTACCTTCCAAATATGTAGAGCATAAGAATGCACAAGTGTTAGTGTCTAGTTTTCTCCACAAATTTCTTCTCAGTTTTAAGAGAAATTGTAACATAGGCTGTTCCATCAAATATTAGCTAAAACATTAACTAAAATAACTGCTCGGTACAAATATTCCGCACACAAGCAATCTACAAATACGAATATCAAACACAATTTTTTAACTTTATTTCTAAATATACCTAGTTAAACCATTTATTTTCAGTTCAGCTTTTCAAGTTAATGCTGTTCAGTAATGGAGCTCGAACTAGGAGGCGAGTTCAGCAAGGCTCTACGGGCATAGGGCTGGCCAGGGCAGCAGAGGTGGGGCGATAATTTTGAGGCTGCAGCAGGAGATGAGGCAATGTTGGTGGGATGTCCAGGGTCCTGAAAGCTGCGATTGGGCAGGAAACAAACTATCAGAGGCTGTTGCAGATCCTTGCTCTGAGAGGCATCAGCGATCGGGCGGCAAATCCATGAACACATCTTTGAAGTGCCTTTCCTAACCTCCATCGAGGCCAACAAACTTCAACAGCCACGTCTTGATGAAACACTGAACTTTTTCAGACACCTGCATACGTGAATAGAAATAAACACCTCGAAATAAGTTCTAAGCACTGCAGTACAACATATATGCAAGCTCAAACAATGAAGAAACAATGACAGCAGACGTTATGTTGTACTATCCAGATCAAATGCCATGTGGCCATTATAACAAGAAATGAGCAAATACTTCAACAGTCATTGTGGAAAAAAATTTGTCACAGACTAAAATATTTAGGAATAGGTTTCAATGAAAGTTGATTAAACAAGCTTGTTTGACTAATTTACAAACAAACACAAGGTTTTAATGATTTCTTATCCGACTTACAGGGTTGAAAGCCAGGTGAACTAGTGTGCAGCTATATAGCCTATGGCTGTATAAATTTATAACAGGAACACATGACACACGACACCACGAATTTTCAACTATGGAATATTCTTGGGCACACGTCAGCTAATACTACACAAGAGGATGACTGACCACCAGATAGACAACACAAGATGAAAGATTCTATGCAAACCCAATTTCAGTACTGACACTTGTGGAATATTTCAAGACTACTGTATTATTTCAAAATGGTATCTCCAAATGCTATGAAAAATGAGCTGATGCGGTTTCCCATGTTGTTCTTTTCGCAATAGATAAACCTCAAATCTTACGTTCTCTTTTGGACTTGCATTGATCTGAAGTCTTGGTTTCATAGGAGACCAGGACTGGATAGGTGGCTCACCACAAAACAGCTCTTGCCCGAGAGTCGCGACACAACTCAGCCATTCGCGCCCAGACGACCGGCTGGATAGAGAGCACGCACGTGTGGCGCTGCTGTGCTTCATTTTGGAACGAACAGCTCTAAAAGCCATTGCGCCAGTAATACTGCACTGTGGTTAAAAAAACTGTTCGAAGCCTACTCTCATATAAATGACAGTTGAAAACGGAGGGAAGCTCTGCAAAGCGGACTGCATCTATGCATGTGGCATCGAAGAGACAGTGTTTTGCAGTAATTGCAACTCCCTCGTGATCATATTGTGCAATGGTAGTACCGGCTTATATGCCCGTGCGGCGACAATACTAGACTGCGCACTTCTGTAGTAATAAAAACGAATAAGTAGTAGCTGCGGCATCTCTTTTCTTCTGGCGGCATATGTGCGCCCTGTCTGCGATATGTATGTACTTGGACGTTAACCAAGCAAACCACTGTGGCAGCATATCACGGGTGGTGTCGCGGTCGTATTTATTTATTATTATTTATTTATTTTGAATACCTCAAAGGCCCCAGCTGGGGTATTACATGAGGGATGGGTGTTAATTACAGAATAAAAAAGTGACTCGAGGGCAATCTAGAATTGATGTGGGTCGGAGTGTTGCATGGTTGTTGCAGGCAGACGATTTCAATCCAGTGTGGTTGTCACAAAAAAGGAGCGAAGATGTGCGGTGCTTTGGGCTGGTGGAGGATACACTGCACTTGAATGGTTTGTGCGTCTTGATGAGCGATGAACTGGCAGGATGGCTGGAACTTTGATGGGGGCATGATGAAATTTGTGAAAAAGGCATAGTCGAGATATGTGACGTCGTAATTCTGGATTAGGAAGGTGAGCACGAGTTTTAAGTTTGGAAACACTGGAATTGTAGGTATATTCAGAGTAGATAAAGCACGCAGCATGGTTTTGAATCGATTCGAGAATGTTGGATAAGTGAGATTGGTGGGGATCCCAGACAGAACATGCGTACTCTAATTTTGGGTGGACAAGTGTCAATACGATATTAGTTTAACTGATGGTGCACAAGTCTTAAAAGTCTACGTAGAAAACCCAGAGTGCGATTCGCGGAGTTGGCTATGTTAGTCACGTGGGCTGACCAGGAAATGTTACTTGCAAATATGACACCAAGGTATTTGTAAGATTCAGTGGGTGAGACTGCAGAGCCAGAATTGGTGTATTCTGCTGACTGGTGATGGGGCCTGCGATAAAAAGATACCAATGAACTTTTCTTTATGTTTAAAGACATTAACCACTTATCACACCAGGATAGAATTAGATCGAGGTCGTTTTGAAGTGTAGTAGTGTCTGCGCTGCTTGCTATGGGACGGTATACGATGCAGTCGTCTGCAAAGAGGCGAATGCTTGAAGAGATGTTTGATGGAAGGTCAATGATGTAAATGAGAAAAAGTAATGGTCTGAGCACAGTATGGTTGATAGCGCTGGATGAATCTTCGACTACAGTGGCTGCATATAGATGGGGACGAAATCTAAAGAGAACACCCGTGAACCAAGAGATATGTGCGCATAGAAGAGCCCCAAGTGGTCAAAATCTTGGTACGCACACTACAGCGTACCTCAAAATGATATATTGTTGGCACAATAAATCCTAGAAATTATCGATGTTGAACAGACATGTTCAATTTAGGCCGATGCAGGCAAGCGGAAAAAACAAACTGTGTGTTAGGTGAACTAAAGAACAAGTAAACATCGAAGACATTCGATACTTCTCTTGCAATTCATAAATTTTGTTGTTACTTAGCCATGGCATCCAGTGAGAAAAACGTTTACCGCATCGGCTGACTCAAAAAAGTTAAGCTTCGAGTAGTCCGCTGCTTCGATCGTAACAAAAACCGTGGCTTTTGCACAAATTAACTTAAACAGAGGCACTTCAGCATCGAGTTCTCTTTTATAACAGCTCAGAGGCGTATGAACGTGGCTCCGCACAAGTGTTGTGGGCAACGCAGTTTTCCTTTACACGCAACTGTTTACAAGAAAAAAAAGACTACCTGCCTATCGTTTAGTTAACTACACGTGGTGGCATCAGATAGAGTTTGGTGGTGATGGTCAAATGAACGGACGCATGAAAACTTTGTTAGTCTTGAAGTTCATTACTCAACGCTCAGCGGTCAGATAAAAAAAAGTTTACAATGCCGTTTGTGTCTTATCATAATATGCTCGTTTCATTTCCGGCAAAACGCCGTTCAAACATGACTGTTTGGCCCTGGTTTCCACTGATGGCTGTCTTTATTATCGAATAATTAAAGCAGACACGTACCATCCGGTTTAGAAACGAGCCCGACAACACGAGAAAGGAGAGCGAGAGCTCAGTTTTGCTCAGCTGACCACTTGAATGCAATGCTGCCTCCTCTTTCTACGTTCTCCCTTTCCCATATACGTCCTCACTTTTACATACTGTTGTACTTGAATAAGCAGCAGTACCGCCAGTGCCCTTTGGCTTTTTTTGTTTGTTGTTTAGAGAAATATATTTTCTTAGTGCGTAGGGAGCGTTTCAGAAGGAAGATATAGCAAAGAGATAGGATAGGGCGCACACGTACAGCCAATTTTCTTGCACAGATGGCGGGAATATATATACGGTTAAGAGGGCGAGGAGATCATGCACAGATGAAAGGACAAATGATGGCGCATGGGCCAAACCACCTTATTCCAGTCCTAAAATGACAACTTTACTGAAAAGATAACTGTATTCATTATCCGACAGATTGAGAGGTATCTTTTCAGTTAAGTTGTCATTCCAAGATTGGAATAAGGTGGTCTGGCGCATACGCCATCACCTGCCCTTTCTTCTGTGTGTGATCTCCCAACCCTCTTGGTAGTATATATATTCCCACCATCTGTGAAATAAAATTAGTCGTAAGTGTGCACTGTGTCTTATATCTCTGCTATATCTTCCCTCTGAAATATTCCCTGCGCACTAAGTATATTTTTCTCAAAAAATGCAATACTAACCAGCCCAAGTAGTCACTTCTTTGGTTTTGTTATGGCGATGCGCGCACGCAATACCTCTAACAGCCACCGATCTCGTCTGGGGGAGCAGCTGAGAAATGCGCGCTCTCACCGCCAGGGTGGCCATTGAAACTCCAGCGCTGGTTCCCTATACTAGCAACGTTTAGGATTAGATGGTGCGTGTTCCGGAGAAAAAAACTTCGAGAAGGATAACTTCGACATAGCAAACTTTGAACTACCCCTTTACCTGGGATGAGTGACAGAAGTCAAACCTGATAGGCACATCATCAACACTATGGGGAGGACCCTAAACAACTGGAGATGGCTGGACTGCGAAGACGCAATTTGGTACTCAATCGAATCCACTAGGCAAACAGGGTATCTTTGAGGTAAAACATCTTGATTGTGCAGGTACATGTATGATAAATTTTCATACAACTCTGAGGTTGCTAGCTGTTGATAACTCAAATGAACTTTTCGTTGTGTAGCTTTGTGCTAGCCTTTTCCCCCAATCATATTCAGCCAAAAACAACATTGTCACAAAGTTGCCCCACACGATGTAGAGTCAGTTGCCACACCTCACCTGCCCATCTCAATAGAGCCATTTGTAATAAAAATGCTGATCAGGAGAACACTCCGTCATGTGAGGAAAGGTTTTAAAAACGTTGTGCCATAATTATTTGCCTTTATATTGACAATTACCCAGCAAGAGAAAGCACATGAAAAATCTGTCACAGAGTAAGCCCCTTTCACGGTAGTACAGGTCTTCGACATCTAAGCTTAATTCACTGCCTGTCTTCGAATCAATCTGCCGCTGAAATATCAGGATAGTCCCTGGATTGAATAAAAGAAATAGATCATAATAACGCTAAGCCATGCCTCAAAAAGAACTCATGAACGCTGTTAAGTCGCTAGAACACGAGGTCAACGACAAAGGCAAAATCAATGAAGTGATAGGACTAAAATGTCAGTGAACGTCTTATGTTATACTTGCAATATATTTTTGTAGGCATTTAAAATCAAATATTGCTTCCTAGCATTGTTTGAAGTGACTCGTGTTGCACCAGCAGTTGGCAATATTTTCTTAAAGGTACACTAAAGAGAACCAATGTCTTACTTTAAACTGACACGCTGCACACAGAGACCTCTCACGCCAGAAGTTCATTATCAGTTGAGAAAATTAGGGTTGAAACTTATTTTTATATTTCGTGATGCTCAAATTTTGAAAATGTATTGTATTTTCGCAACATTGGCTTGATGATTATTTCTGAAACTTCGTGTCTTAGGTACATCACACCATCAAATGACAGTGTACTTAACTTTTATGAATTCATATCTACGTGAGACCCAGTACATGCGTTTGAATTTCATGATGTCGCTTGGTGTCGTGCGAGAAGATCAAGGCGGCATCTCCACCCACATTTTCTTTTCGCGCATTTTCTCCCTCACCAAGCGTCGTTTCGTGGTACAAGTGGTATTACCTGGATTGAGAAACTGTACTTCAGTAATGCACAAAAAATATTTTTGGCTTTAGTGATTTTTAAAGCTGTACAGAGACAATTTTGAGACATCGCAAAGGGGACATTTTTAGTTTCCTCGGTATGCAAGTAGTATTACCATTTAGCACACAATAGTCAGCCAGCATGCATAAGATAGTTACTCTGATTTTAAAGTTTTCGTTGCAGAGCATATTCAAGCAATGGAGTGGACATTATAGTGACGAGTCAACAAGTTTCCTCCGAGCTTTCAAACGGAGTTTCCATGCAGCCTAAATCACAGAAATCACTGTCACGGTCAATAGGGTCAATGCACTCATCTTTTATATGTACCATGTGCAGATCACTTATCTGCCCTTAAGACGTAGCGAATAGCCAAGTTCCTGCAACGTTCTGTCTTGTCATGTTACGGAGAAGCCACCCACTTGATATCGAAACTGAAAGTGTCTTTTAAAGGTGATGCATTAAAAATATATGCGATGCTTTCCCAGGCAACACAGAACTCTCTTCTCGAAACCAATCGTCTTCTATCAAACAACAATTCCTAAATATTGAAGATTCGTCTCAGTACTCCTCTAGGTGATGCCAACAAGATGAATCGATACAGTAATTTCAGATGGTTTGGCAGTATGTATTTCGGTACATACACGATTACTTGATCAATTGTGAAGGGAAAAATAATAATGAATGGATGGTATATGACGGCCGGTCTATAGACGCTCGCTCGCTCCCTGCTTTTATGGCCTAAGCAGGCGCCGCGAGTAAGATGTAGTTGTTTTTATACAGGGACACTGCGCTCCGCATGAGGGCGTCGAGAGCCAATTCATCAAATGCATTTTGCCGCATACGCATTGCATTGTAAATCAGCTGTCCCCGGCCCCTTTTCCATGCCAATTGCTTTTCCATTTGTAGGAAGCAGTGACAGTGGTAGAGGTGTGTGGGTACAGCCTGCATTTTCCGGCACTCGTGCATTGTGTAATGAATACGCACAGGCAACGGCGCAAAGATCTTTTTTTCAAGGCTCGAACACAATCTAGTCACTGAATTCGAAAATGCTTGAGGCTTGTGTGGTTGTATTTATCATTTAGGTACACGTTAAAAAACTCCACATGGAGTAAATTCCCAAAGCCTTTTACTATGGCGTCCTTCATAAACATATCAGTGAAATAATTTCCTCGAACGAAAATCCTTGACAATCTCGGTTGATTCTTGAGCCATACATTGAAGATTCACGGCTACTGGCCTGTCCAAAAAGTGTGGACAAGGGTCACGCTGAACGGTCGGCGCAAATTCTGAAAAGTTTCTCCTGATTCTTCTCTCTAATTGCATAAATGATAATTGCTAATTGCAATATTGTTAAATCAAAATGACATGCTATCTGGCTTTGTTTACAAGCCCATACAAAAGCATTTCTGGTTAAAAACAATGTTGCTACTTTAGATAAAGCATCACGACAAACTTTTGCCAACAGTGCTTTTTTCATTCAGGTGCATAGAAAATATATTACTACTAATTAGAACGTTTTCTTATTCTCTAATTTGTATTGTTCCCCTTCGTCTCTGGCAAGGCTAATTTCATATGAAAATGTTTCACATTTTTTCATCTGGGCTTGTGTGGGCTTGTGATTTTGTATGTTTGCAAGGACTCAACGTGGTGTGCCTCGTCTCGGGGTTGTTGTTTTTTTCTGTACTACAACGACTTTCTAAAACTGTATCACTACATGCTCTTTCATGTTTCTAACACTTGTGTTTCCATTTTGAACAATAATATTTTTATTGAAATTATTATTACTATTATTATTACTCCGGCTATTGTGATTGCTATTCGCGCCTACTTATGAAAATAGTACCCATTCCTAATATGCTTTTACTTTCATCTTTTTGAAGTTCCATTTTCAATAAGCACGAAATGTGATACCTTGAACAAAACTGTCCAAAATTTATCATTTTTATGGACACTGACTGCCGGCATGTGGATATGGAGTAAACATTCTCAAAACCAGTTTTCACACACAAAAAAAGAGATAACATTGTCATTTCGTCTGCCAGTTGGTGACGGATTATGTGGTCGTGCCTGCTGAATGCGACGCACAATGGTACATCCATGCAGAATGGAATATTTATCAATTCACTCGTTTCATAAAGTATCAGAAAAAGATGTCATATATGCTTCCTACCATGTTTCTATTGCGTTTGTACCACCAGGAAGTGCAACAGTAGAAATGAACCTGAGCATTGTTTCAGTGCGCTAGGCTTTCGTTGCAATGAATGGCGGCGACTTAGCTTCAAGTGAGACTGCGGCAGTAGGAAGAAACACAGCCGTCTCCAGACTGGCCGCAAGTAGATATACTCGGGACAATAAAGAGAAACAATGACTTGATTTAGATTGACAAACTGCGGTCTAATGCTACAAGTTTCACTGCCATCATTTCATTATTAATGAATAAAAATCAAGATCGAAAGTTGAATGTTAAATTTCATGCCAGGGGTGCAACAGCTGAAATAGAATTCGGAGCAATTTTCGGAGCAGCAAAATGTTACTTTTGGAGCATTAAAACCCAAACTCATAGCAGGCAAAAACAAAAAAAGTATTTTTTACCACAAAAGAGCGAATTTCAAGCAGCTTGAGAAAAAAGACTTAGATTAAAAAAAATATATATGTGCAAGCCATTTACCATTCCCTAAACTATGCACAGTGAATATGAAAGCTGCTATATCAACAATGTAGCATTTTCTTTATCAACCCCACTCAGCAAACAATGATGAGGTTCACATTACAAGTCACCATGCCTGTCAAATCGTTTGACAGAGTCTGTAAATTCAAATGTGGATCCCCTAAGATGGTGACCTTGAGAATCGTAAAACTGAAAAAAAGCTGACTTTTTACAGCTGCTGCAGGGATGTCATATTGTACTCCAAATCATTTTGTCAGTAACGTTTTAGATATCAGCGAGCATATTAGCATATCAGTATAGGTGACCGCCTTCAGCAGCGTCGACAAGAAACCACAGTGACTGGAGGAACGCGCTACGCACAACAGAGAACCGGAGAGTCAACCGCACTATGCTTGCACCCAACTCGCTGGTTTTCGCTAGCCGACAGTGGCACTAGAACACATAGCATAGCTAGTAGAAGCAGCACGCTCGATACGCGGCAGCACATGTATGCGGGGTCACGCATATTTGCTAAAATTTAAAGATTATGGTGGCACTGTGGGAAAACCACGCTTCGGCGTTTAAAGGCACCAAATGAAGGAGACGCAAACGCCAGCATCCATGGTAAAAGAGCGTGTCCTCTTTCCTTGCTCTCATCTTCCTCCTCGTCGTTCTCCGTCTCTTCGTGCGCGCGCTATTCGCGCGGGAGGTTCAAACAATTTCCAACATCCTCCGCGCCCGAAAGTTCAATCGCCCAGCTCCAACGGGCATAAAAGTTGTACTGGCCTCGTAACTTCCGTACCTCCTGCCAAGACAATCTTGCAGGCTCTAACGTGATTATCACTTGATAAGTACACGTCCGTAACTCTACCAACTTTCCAAAAAGTTATGGGCACCTTGTCTTCCTTAATGACGACTACATCGTTAACCTTAAGCTGGTTGCAAGGCTGTACTCGCCTAATGTGTGCACTCCTCAAGCACAAGAGGTAGTCTTTATACCAACGCTTCCAAAAATCAGCCACTATTTGCTGTCTGTACTTCCAATGCTTTAAAGTATCGGAGCGAGTTCCCGACGTTTCAGCAGTATTATCACTAGGCAGTGTAGTAGACTTCCTACCGGTTAGAAAGTGCGAAGGTGTAAGTACAGCTGGATCGGTAGCGTCAGCGGAGAGGTACGTTAATGGCCTAGAATTCACTACATTTTCTACTTCGGCAAGAATGGTCACAAGCTGCTCGAAATCAAAGCAACCTTTCCCTAGAATTTTCCGTAGGCAGCTTTTAACAGTGCGAATCATCCTCTCCCAAAATCCACCCCACCAAGGACCACGTTCTGCAATGAATTTCCAGGTAATGTGGTTAGTAGAGCAAAAGTCCTGTACTTGGAAGTCCCTCAAAGCTCTGTACATCACTTTTAAGTCGCGACTGGCAGCATGAAAAGCTAGAGCATTGTCGGAATAAATAACACTAGGCAAGCCGCGTCGCGACACAAACCGACGGAAAGCCATTAAAAATGACCCCGCCGTCATATCGGAGCACAACTCCAAATGGATCGCCCGAACGACGGCACACGTAAAAATAACGATATAGGCCTTCACGGGACTGGTTCCTTTCACAAAAACGGGACCAGCAAAGTCAACACCCACAACTTGAAAAGGGTGTGATCTCTTAACCCTGTCGGTCGGCAGTGGTGCGGTAGGGGCTGTTGCAGGTTGGAGCTTGAATCTAGCACACACTTTGCACCTAGAGAGCACTTTTTTCACACACTGGCGGCCCTTAATCACCCAAAAACACTCGCGTAGCTCTGAAAGGGTATCGTTTACACCACTGTGCAGCAGGCGCCGGTGCGTGCGGTCGATGATGAGGTATGTGCAGCGGTGGTCAGCTGGTAGTAGAATCGGGCACCTCACGTATTCTGATGTTTTTACGTTGTCAAGCCGGGTCTTGATTCTTAAAATCCCATCATTGTCCAGGAATGGATGCAGATCACGAATTCGGGATGCCTTAGATAGTGGTTGGTTTTTTAACAATGAGGCGAGTTCTATACTAAAGGCTTCCGCTTGCGCATTCTTCATCCATGTAAACTCGCCTTCTTTTATCTCAGGGGCAGTGAGTGGGCCCATCAGACGACGACTGGTGTGCACTCGACAATTGTGAATAAATCTTCGAATCCAAGCTGTGATTCTAACAACTCGTATCCAGCTGCTGTACTTGTCGAGCTCGAAAAGTGGCTCTGCTTGCGAGCATTGACAAGCCAAAATTGTTGTGTCTTCGTCGTTTGATCTACATATTTCATCCGTTGACTCATGAGGACCAGCTTCACTTGCCGGCCACGTTTCTTGGGTACCAGATAGCCAGTCAGGCCCATGCCACCATAAATCGCTAATACAAAGGTGATGCGCTGATATCCCTCTTGTAACTAAATCGGCTGGGTTTGTCTTTCCAGAGCAATGTCTCCAGCGACTCGGGTCTGTGAGCCCTTGGATCTCAATTACCCTGTTACAAACGAAGGGCTTCCACTTGGTGGCTGTAGACTTGATCCAACTCAAGCAAACTTGGGAGTCGGTCCAGCAGAAGTATTCTATATTTGTGTGTGGCAAAGTATCCACGAGTAGCTTAAGAAGTCGAGCTCCAAGAACTGCAGCGACGAGTTCCAGGCGTGGTAAAGTGAGACCCTTGATTGGAGCGACCCGAGACTTAGCGAGCAGCTGCTGGAGTCGAACCGCTCCAGTACTGTCTTCCACTCGTATGTATGCCACCACTCCGTAGGCACACGGGCTAGCGTCCGTGAATATATGCAGCTGGTGAGTGCTTTTATCAGGGCTGATGTTGTCTAGTTGATACCTCTTGGTTCTAAAGTCTTTGAGGTCTTGAAGTTCGACAGTCCACTTGTCCCACTCGATCTTCAATGTCTCGGGGAGAACGCTTTCCCAGTCGAGTCCTTGCATCCATATCTTCTGAAAAAGTATTTTAACTCGAATGGTGAACGGTGCTAGCAGTCCCAAGGGGTCGAAAATTCGTGATGAAGCCTGAAGCACAGTTCGCTTGGTACAAAGTCCCGCTTTTAAGACTTTCGTCACAGAGTCAAATTTCACCGAAATGGTGTCGTCGGTGTAGTTCCAGGATAGCCCAAGAACCTTAGATTGTGTGACCTGCTCAGCTGACGTCTCTCCTGCTTGTTTGAGCTTCTCTCTTAACAGGTCGCAGTTTGTTGACCACTTCTGCATTTTCATTCCGGCCAGCTCCATTATGGCCTTCGTCTCTTCGTAGAGTTGTAGCGCTTCTTTTGTCGTTGAAGCTCCGAAAACTAGGTCATCGACGTAGAAGCTTGCCTTCAGTTTTGCGGCCGTTACTTGGTAAATTTGTTCAACGTGATCGAAATGGTATTTCAACGTTGCAGATAATAGGAAAGGGCTTGCGGAGGTGCCGAATGGAACTCTGGTCATTCGCATTTCTTGTATTTTTGGCAGTGGTCTGCCTGACATTGGTAGCCCTTCAAACCACAAGAAACGAAGAGCATCTCTGTCTTCTTCTCGAATGCTGATTTGTAGAAACGCCTTCTGCACGTCTGCTGTAATTCCGATGGCGAAAAGGCGAAACCGGATCAAAACCTTGAAAAGGTCGGCATTCAGATTAGGACCTTTTTCGAGTTGTTCGTTGAGAGAACAAGCTCCTGATGCATGCGATGATGCGTCGAAGACTACGCGAAGTCTCGTCATCGTAACAAGAATCTGTCACCTGAATACCGGCGACGGCCTGAGCTGCAGGTCCATCTAGAAGTGAGGCCAAGTAGTGAAACCGGTCTGTGTTGGACAGCCTTGGGTTCTCGTGCACGGAGTGCAGGAACATATCCCAAAAGGGTTGCCACTTGATCACGTTTCCATCGAAACGAAGAAGCTCCAGCTTGGGAAGTCGTGCGCCGAACTCACGTTGTGGAAGTCGTTCATGCTCGCTCGGTGCACCCTCACAGGTCCTTGCGCCCATGGCTGGAGTTGTAGACGACGCCGGCGTAGCAGAAGTCTTCAGAACTTCAATGTGGTGCTCGAGCAACGCCAGAGTACTGTTAGCGGCGTCATCGTATTGCATGACCACCTCATAGTCGTCTGCCGCCAGGTCGTCAGTGATCAGGGTTTCAACCTCGTTGTTCAAGGCTTTAAGTTCCACGTTGCTGGCGCGTAGGCGGCCGTGCAGCATTCGAAGTCCAGAAAGCTCGAACTCATTGGACTGGAGCACCTGGTTGACCTCGTTGATGATTCTCGTGTTCATCGATCGCCGCGAGGCCCGCTTGCTCTTCGCTCGCTCCATGTCGGTCTAGCTCGCAGCTCAGCTCACCCACACCAGGAATGAAAGGCTCGGGTCGTTGTAGGCTTGATTCCCGGTTTTCGGCACCAAAAATCGATGTGGGAAAACCACGCTTCGGCGTTTAAAGGCACCAAATGAAGGAGACGCAAACGCCAGCATCCATGGTAAAAGAGCGTGTCCTCTTTCCTTGCTCTCATCTTCCTCCTCGTCGTTCTCCGTCTCTTCGTGCGCGCGCTATTCGCGCGGGAGGTTCAAACAATTTCCAACAGGCACCATGGGAGCCTTTTGCATTTCATTTCATTTATTTACTCTCTAGGCACTGGGCATTACAGAGATGAGTGGGACAACAAATATCAATAAGAAATAAAACAAAACAGCAGGATTAGAATAAACTATAATGCACTTTCAGAAATGATTGATTTGAACGCGTTGGCGTCTGTGATTGAAGCGATCGATGCGGGAAGGTGGTTCCAGTCAGTACATGTTCTAGGGATGAAAGAGTTGAAGTGCTGGTTTATATGGCAGAAGGGAACCCCAACCTTGTATTGATGGTCATTGCGTGCTGATATTTAGGCTGGTGGAAAAAACAGCGAATCAGAGAGGGTTCTGTTAATGTGATAGATCTTATGAAAGAGACACAGACGCGAATTTTCGCGTCGTATTTAGAGGTTATACAAATTTAGTTGAGCCTTCACTAATGTGACATTTGCAGTTCGAGAGTATTTGGACACTATGAAACGTTCTGAGCGATTCTGAATGGATTCAATGTTGTCTATGAGCATGTGAAAATGAGGATCCCAGATAGACGACGCCTATTCGTGTTTAGGCCACACTAATGATTTATACAGGAGAAGCTTTAGGTTAATGAGAGCAAGAGAAAAATTTTGACATAAATAGCCAAGAATTCAATTAGCGTTGCATGTTAGGTAATCAAAGTGAGCCTGCCATGACAGGTTGTTAGAAATGTTAACTCCGAGATACTTGTAAGAAGAAACGTTGTTTAGGGGAGTGTTAATAAGTAGGTACGAGGGGGACGCAACTTTTGAAGGGTTACGAGCTATCCTCATTGATTTGCATTTATTTGTGTTAAGTTTCAATAGCGAATTATTACACCACGAAGAAATATTGTCCAGGTCAGATTGTAGGGTGTTAGTGTCGTTAGAGGTGAAAATTTCACGGTAAATAACACAATCGTCAGCAAATAACCTAATGTAGGAGGAAATGTTATGGGGCGAATCATTAATATGTGTTAAATAAAGTGAGGGACCCAAAACAGAGCCTTGAGGCACACCTGAGGTTACGACAGTAGGAGGAGAGTTACATTCATTAGCAGTCACAAATTGCTCGCGGTTATGTAAGGAGCACTCGATCCATTTTAAGATGTGTGGGTCAAGATTTAGTTTACTTAACTTTAAAAGTAGTAATTCGTGACAAACTGTGTCAAATGCTTTATAAAAGTCGATAAATACACAATCACTAAGAGTACCACGATCAATAGCAGAGAACAATTCATTAGTAAAACATAAGAGCTGAGTTTCACACGAGTAACTTTTTCTAAAACCATGTTGAAAGTTAGTAAAAAAAAAGAATTATTTTCAAGAAAGTTGACTAAGTTGCAGTTAATGACATGTTCTAATTGCTTACGTTGCACACTAGTTAGTGAGATGGGTGCATAATTGTGGGGATCGTTGCTGTTACCTGAGTTGTGAAGAGGAACCACTTTCCCCACTTTCCAGTCGTTTGGCAGGGTAATTGATTTCAAAGACTGTGAAAAAATTCTGGACAGTGTTAAGGACGAAAACAATGCGGTGTTTTTGAGAAACTTGGCGTTAATTCCGTCATCTCCGGGGGAAAAGGAAGGCTTGAGATTTTCAGTTAGTTTCTTTATGCCCTACCAATCAAGGTGTACTGGCTCCATTAGATCGTAGTTGTGAGTAGACAAGTTAGGAACAGTGGTAGGTACCACGTTTACAAATGATGATGCGAATACACTGTTAAGAGCTAGGCAACAATTTTCTCTTGAAATAAATGATTCGCTCCCTGAATCTAGGTCGATTTGTTTTTGGTTAATTCCACCGATTACCTGCCAAAATCTACGAGGATTAGTTAATAACAAAGAAGGCAACATTTGTTCAAAATATGAGTGCTTGGCAAGTGAGAGTGCGCGTGCGTACTCATCGGCTACACTACGATAATCATCCTATCGTTTGATGTTGCCCGAGAGCTTTGCACTTAGAAAGGTGCGCTTCTTTTGATTAGGTAGCCGCTTTAAAGCGCTTTAAAGTAGGCGTGAACCACGCAGATCGATCGTTATTGGTTATTTTACGGCGCGGTATGAAGCGGTCGGTAAGTTTTTTTTATTTTAGCTCTAAAACGTAGCCAGTTTTCGTTTACCGAGTGTTCAGAAAACTAGAAAAAAATTCGTGTGAAAATGTCTCCAAATCAGAATTAATGTGTAGTCAGCTCTTCCGTAATCTCTGATTATTTTTGTAGTTTTACTAATTTTTGACGGCGTGTTCGGTTCGAGAAAGTGAATGGCAGAGTGATCGCTGAGACCTGGCACGACTGACAGAAACTG
This sequence comes from Rhipicephalus annulatus, assembly GCA_013436015.1. Lineage (NCBI taxonomy): Eukaryota > Metazoa > Arthropoda > Arachnida > Ixodida > Ixodidae > Rhipicephalus > Rhipicephalus annulatus. The sequence goes on along the minus strand of WOVY01010793.1, from coordinate 114,621 downwards.
GATGAGATCAAGGTTATTTGTGAACACCAAGTCTAATATAGAACTAGTAAGCATGATACGGGTTGGGGTGTTAACCAACTGGCTAAGGTTAGACTTTAAGCATGTAATAATAAAAGAGGTAGATTCGGAATTACTGGTGCCAGGTAAGGTACAAGGCAAATTCCTATGGATGTCGGGGAAGTTAAAATCGCCTAAAAGAATAATATGCGAGGTGGGAAACCGAACATGAAGCATGTTAAGGGCATCGCACAAATCTGAAGAAAAACCAGCAGGTACACAAGGAGGCCGATAGCACGCACAAACGAGAGCGTCTTTATTGTGTAAGTGAACACTAACGCACACTAATTCTAGAGGGCAAAGGATAGCTACGTGTGATGAAACCAGATCGTCTGCAACAGCTATGAGGACAGTGCCTCTGGAACGCGATCCATGATCGCATCGATAAAACTTGTATTTTTTTTCGCAATTCAGAATTTCGGAGCTGTCTACTTCCGCGGAAAGCCTCGTCTCTGTCAATACGACGACGTCTGCAAGACAGGTGTCAATCAGAGATGACAGGGCATCTCGCTTGCCCATTACACTTCTCACATTACTAAGCAGAAAGGAACAATTGTGTTTGACAGTACCACGTCATGGATTTGTTTTTTGCTACGAAGACGCTTGAACAGACGAGCTAGGAGGACTTAGGTTAGTGCTACTTTCGTTGTTATCGTCAAGTGGAAAAACAGACAAGACACGATCAGTGACTGGGCAGTACGCGTAACTTTTCTTGTTAATAACCTTGTTGTATTTCACTGAATACTTTTGACCGCTGGCTTTACCAAAATTATTTTTTTATTTTATTTATACAATACTGCAGACCAATTTAATGGTCCAAGCAGGACGGGCAGAAAAAAAGAATGTTCACGCACATACAATGAAATGCAATATAACAAAAAAAACGAAGCAACAAAACGCAGAATTCACTTGGAACTACAAAATAAACAAGCCACGGCAAAACCGACTTTTCGCACAAACATAGTAGGGTTTCCAATCCAAATAAAACTAGAAAATCACGCACAACTTCAAGAAACATTGCTAAAAACCCGAACGTCAGTAATTAAAAGTTTCTAAAATGATCGTGTAGGGCTGTCATAAAATTTCCACTAAAAATTCTTTCTGGCAATTTACTCCAGTCATCTACCGTGCGTGGAAAATATGAAAACTTAAAGGTATTTGTTCGGGCAAAGAATGGGGATAAACTGTGGCTATGTGTGTGTCGTGTTTTCCTCGTGGTGGACGGACTAATGAATGGAGTGGGTGATAATCCAGTCTTACACTTAATTAGGGATTCCATAAAAGCTAAGCGGGCAATTTGGCGTCTAATGTGTAGTGGTTGGATTTTATTGAGTGCCATGATACCTGACGGAGAATCACTTCTTTTATATTTATTATAAATAAAACGAACAGCCCTCCTCTGAACCTTCTCCAATTCGTTAATGTTTTTGTTCGTGTGCAGGTCCCAAACAACCGCTGCATTGTCCAGTTTAGGCCTAATTATGGAATTATACGCTAAAAGCTTAACGTTACTAGGTGTACCTCGAAGTTTATGCCGTAAAAGACCAAGTTTTTTTAGCGCTGAAGAAGTTACCTGCTGAACGTGGTCGTTCCAATCTAATCTGGAGTTCAATACGATATCTAGGTATTTAAACTTACTAACCTCCTCGGTTAAGGTGTTTTTAATTTTGTACCGGAAAGTTATGGGGTTTCGTTTCCTGGTTATACGTAAAAGAACTGTTTTTGTAGTGCTAATTTTCATGCCCCATTTGTCGCACCAAGATGATATGTCACATAAAGCCCTATCTAGCCGATGTTTATCAGAAACAGACTGCACTTCAGTATAAATTATGATATCATCCGCGAACATTCCAATATTCACAGTATCACCAACCACAGACACTGAATCATTAACATACAACAAAAAAGCAGGGGCTCCAGCACACTTCCCTGGGGCACACCTGATGTCACTGTTAGAGAAGAGGAACAAGTACCATCGATGTCTACAAATTGCGTTCGATCTTTCAAATATGAATTAACCCAATTTACAAGTGTAGAAGGAATTCCTGCTTGTTTAAGTTTTAAAAGAAGGCTACCGTGAGGAACCCTGTCGAATGCCTTGCTTAAGTCTAAAAACAAAACATCAATTTGCCCGGAGTGATCTAAGATTGAACTAAAACTATGAACGGCGGTGACCAACTGCGTAACGGTAGAAAATCCCCTTCTAAAACCATGTTGGAAGGGACTCAATGTTTTATTTTTTTTCCAGTACATTAAGAATATGGTTAGCTACAATATGTTCCATCATCTTGCAACAACAGCACGTTAAAAAAATTGGTCGATAATTGTCAACATGGAAACGGTCTCCTTTTTTAAAAACTGGAATTACCCTAGCCATAAGCCAATCATGGGGCAGCACGGACGTCCGAAAAGATACACGAAAAATGACTGTCAAAAACCGAGCTAAAGATTCTGCATAGCGACGCAGAAAGGCGTTCGGGATTTCATCTGGGCCAGTAGTGCACTTAGGATCTAATCGCAGAAGCATTTCAAAAACTCCTTCAAAAGAAACAAGCTCGATCTGTTCCGAATGAGCCTCCATATAAAATTCATCACCTTGATCGTTTGAAAACACAGAATGAAAAAAGGAATTGAAAGCATTAGTAATGGAGAGACGAGATGTTTCCATCTTGCCATCAACCAATAATTCATCGACCGATTTACGTGCACTACGAATGTGATTCCAGAATTTTCCTGGATCGCTTAAAATGAACTGAGGCAAACTTTCGCAAAAATACCGTTTCCTTGCGGATTTTACGCTGCTCGAAAGTTTGGAGACTAACCTATTTACGACATCACAATCGGGACTGCGAGTCTTCTTGATACGTTTAATTCGCCGTTTTAGGTGAATAATATCTTGGTTAATCCATGGATTGACCCTTTTGGTTCGTTTTTTCTTATCAGGTATAGGCCACCAGTGCCGAGCCAATTCAGACATTAAGTATATTAACATGCAGGGTGGTAGGAACAGGCTGAAGTGGGAAGAGATAGAAGAACAGCTAAGGGAGGAAAGGCCGATGGTATACGGTTTTGTAGAAACACACCTCAGGGACATGGAACAACCTTGGAACAATCCGGACTACGAGTGGGAATATTGTAATAGAACAGAAGGCAGCAGAAAGGGGTTGGTATTGGGGCATTTATTCATAAAAGTACAGACTGGCAAAGGGCCAAGCATGACTGCAAGGAACATTTATGGCTAAAAGGGAAAGTGGCAGGGCAAAGGACACTCCTTGGTTTCGTGTACTTGTGGACGGGAGCAAAGGCCAAAGAGGAAAACCAGGCGAAGGTAGAGTGTATATCAAAGGACATTCAGGAGTTAGGAAGAGAGAGCGAGATAATTATACTAGGAGATATCAATGCACACATAGAAGGTATAGACGGGTATACCAAGCCGACAGGCAAAATGATCATGGATATGTGTGAAAGGCTTGATTTGATCATTTGCAACAGTGCCGAGAAGTGTGAAGGGCAAATAACATGGGAGGAAGGAAGGCTGCAGTCGACGATAGATTACGCACTGATGTCACATAGGATGTAAGATAAGCTCAGGGGAATGCACATAGATGAAGGCGGCTCCAGAAGTCTGGGTAGTGGTCACAAACGTATCAAGCTAAGTTTTGGAAGAGCAGTGAAAGTGGGAAGGAGACAAGATGAGCAACTACAGGAAAATTTTTATTCAGAAAGGCAAAATGAAATAGCCACTAAACAAAGTGAGAAAGTAATCACTGAGGATAATAAAACAGTGTGGACATACACGAATCTAATTAGATTGTTTGAGCTAGAACTTGCTAAGGCCCGTGACAAGTCAACCCGGAAAAGAAGACACAAACCCAAAAGTTGGTGAGATGAGGAAGTTAAGAGAGCCATAGCAAAACGTCAGGAAGCCTCTAGGGAACACAGGCATGCTAAGCAGCCGGGTGAACCGACAGATGATGTTGAAAGAAAATGGGAAATCTTTCTAAGCTGTAGAGAGGATGCATCCCTTCTGATCAATGAAAAGATTAGAACAAAGGGAGCTCAGTGGCTGGCAGAAGTAGATAAAAAATATGCAAAGGCAGCTGCAAAATTTTGGAACCATCTAAACTCCCTAAAAAATGAGACGAGCCTAGAGCAGAGGTTTATAACTACAGCTCAAGGTGCTAGGCTAGAAGGGGACGAAGCTATTGAATATATAAGAACAAGGGTGACAGGAAAATTTCAACAAAGAAGTGCTTTATGCACCCCAATAGAGAAGAATGAATTAGGTGGTGCAGTGGCTCTATTTTCACAACAAGAGTGGGAAAGGTCTGAGGAAAAGGATCCTAGTAGTACATCAACAGGCCCAGATGGCATTCCAATTATGCTGATAGAGATATTAGGTCTGAAGTGTAAGCAGGCTTTGAGAGAGGCAGTGAGCAAAATAATAATCAATGGAGAAGTTCCCGATGGATGGAAACTTAGCAGAATGAGCCTGATCTATAAAGGAAAAGGGGACAAAGCTAACATAAGTAACTACCGTCCCATAACAGTGACATCATTGGTCTACAGGTTGGCGATGCAGATTATAAAGGAAAGACTGCAGGCCTGGATAGAGGATGAGGGGGTGCTGGGGGAACTACAGAAGGGGTTTCGGAAAAACAGGAGGTTGGAAGACAATCTGTTCTCACTGACGCAGTGCATCGAAATAGCAGAAAAGGAACACAGGCCCCTGTGGCTAGCATTTTTGGATATCAAGGGAGCGTACGATAGCGTGGTTCAAGAGGAATTGTGGGGAATACTGGACACACTAGGCGTGGAAGATGTAGTCACTAATGTTTTAAAGGATATCTATAAAGGTAACAAGGTAATTATAAAATGGAAAAAAACAGGTATCCAAGCCTGCAGAGGTAAAACGGGGTCTTAGGCAGGGGTGTCCCCTGTCACCTTTATTATTCTTGATGTACCTACAAGGATTAGAGGCCAAATTAGAGGGAAGTGGACTGGGCTTCATCCTCTCTTCCGTCAAACAACAAAAACTCATTGAACAGACACTACCAGCATTGATGTACGCAGATGATATAGTGCTAGTGGCCGACAACAAAAAAGATTTGCAGAGATTGGTGGGCATCTGCGGTAATGAGGGAGATAGGTTAGATTTCAGATTCAGTAAGGAAAATTCAGCAGTCATGATATTTAATGATAATGAAGGAGGTGAGCTTAGAATACAGCAGGTCACGCTAGAGATAACAGATAAATACAAATATCTGGGCGTATGCATAAGCAATGAGGCCGAGAACCTAAGGGAACACGAAATATACAAGACGACTAAAGGTACAAGGAAGGCAGTGGTAATGAAAAGGAGGGAACTGTGGAAATACAATAGGTATGATGTTGTGAGAGGAATATGGAAAGGGGTCATGGTTCCTGGCCTGACGTTCGGCAATGCGGTCTTGTGCATGAGATCAGAAGTTCAAGCAAGATTAGAAATTAAGCAACGTGGAATAGGTAGGCTTGCCTTAGGAGCTCACGGTAGTACACCAAATCAGGCAGTACAAGGTGATATGGGATGGACATCATTTGAGGGCAGGGAAGCTAGCAGCAAGATAAAATTTGAGAAGCGTTTGAGAGAAATGGGGGAGGAGCGTTGGGCTAGGAAGGTATTCAGCTACTTGTACATGAAGAATGTCGATACAAAATGGCAGAAGCGAACCAGAAAATTGTCTGGTAAATACTTGGAAAACAGCAGGAGGCCATACCAAAAATAATTATTGGTTAAGAAGAAGGTGAAGGAAGCCGAGACCGATGTGTGGAGAATTGGCATGATTGAGAAGTCCGCACTAGAGCTCTATTGAACTTTTAAGCAGGAAATTGCCAAGGAAAGGATCTATGATGATACTCGGGGCAGTTCCCTACTGTTTGAGGCCAGGACGGGAGTATTGCGAACCGAGACATATCGGGCCGAGTACGAAGGGGTAGACACGGTATGCAGTGCGCGTGGAGGGGAAAAAGAAACTGCGGAACACTTGATAATGTTCTGTAAAGGGCTTCACCCTATAGTTCAGGATGATGGCACAGAGTTTTTCAAAGCACTGGGGTTTACGGACAGTGAGGGCAAATTAGACTTTAAGCGGGTAGAATTAACTAGAAGGAGGTTATCTGATTGGTGGCTAAAGTCAAGGCACGAGTGAAAATTAAACCCTTCACTGCAAAGTACGAATCCTCAACCTCACTATTTAAGGGAAAAAAATCTAGTTTTCCTTTCATTAAGTATTACGACTTGATGGCGCTAGCCACTGCCCAATCTAAAGGGTACAGCCATATCCATCCATCCATCCATCCATCCATCCATCCATCCATCCATCCATCCATCCATCCATCCATCCATCCACCCATCCATCCGTCCATCCGTCCATCCGTCCATCCATCCATCCATCCATCCATCCATCCATCCATCCATCCATCCATCCATCCATCCATCCATCCATCCATCCATCCATCCATCCATCCGTCCGTCCGTCCGTCCGTCCGTCCGTTCGTCCGTCCGTCCGTCCATCATTCATCATCCATCCATCCATCCATCCATCCATCCATCCATCCATCCATCCATCCATCCATCCATCCATCCATCCATCCATCCATCCATCCATCCATCCATCCATCCATCCATCCATCCATCCATCCATCAGTCCGTCCGTCCATCCATTCATCCACAGAATGTTCATATTGACGTGTGGGGGCGAATGGGGGCAGCAGTGCCAACAAATTTTCGTGTGCCATGTTGCTGAGACTAAGGAAACTGGAATGCTAAAAAGTATTTGCAAGAAATGAACACCTATAAAATTTCACTTCCTCGTGGCTTGACGGGAAGGGCCGGATATGTTGCTCATTTTGCTTCTTACAATAAAATGCGTGATTATGTTGGCTGTTCTATACAGATGTGACACAGCATAGGCACTCATCACAGCATGCTCTTTCATGCCATGCCATAATCAAACAGTTTTGCACCGTGTTTACGCAGGCAGTTACAAACCTGTATCGTTGAGGAGCATTTAATGTAGAAGCAGGCCAGCAGGCCGACATTCGATGTCGGTGAAGGAACAGCAACCTATAATTGAGGCACGATTATATAGGCAGGCCAACACGTGTGGACAAGGAAAAAGAGAAAGGGCGCATCTTGCGCCAAATAACTAAAATACAAAATACTTCGGTGCATGTCTTGTCACTTGGCTTCTTCTGAACAAAACAAACAAAAAAACGAAAAAAGCATCATGACACCAACAATGTTCAAGGCACTTGTTTAAAGTTGTGGTCGTATTGTAGCCGCGTGGGGGGCCGTCTCTGCCTACTGGATCTTCTGGGCAGAAGAGCGGACGCTTGCGCTGTCACCTGCGCTGGGTTGTCATCTGCACTTGGTTGCGCTGTCATTTGCACGTCCTGCGTGGGGTTCTCGTCGTGATTCACTGGTGTAGCCGGCGTCGAGTGACAAACGTAGTCATCGCTAAGGTCACCGAGAACATCGGGATTGAAAGTTTCCTTTGTGGGTAACAGATGCTGCCTGTTCCACCTAATTGAGCTTGTTTCCCTCAGTTAAAACGTTGTAGGATCTCTGATGTGTTTGACCAATAACCTCGGCTTTCTGCAACCAAGCTTTCCTCTTGATCCTCACTACTTGACCTTCTTCAAGGGGTGGAAGCGGCCCTTTTGAACGATCATACTGGATGTGCTTTTGCACTGTGAGCTTCTCTTGGACATTGAAATGAATGAATGAATGAATGATCTTCATTGCACTCATGTCTTATACAAAATAAGCACAAACTGTATGGTCTCATAGCCAAAGGCTAGTGCGGGTCTCATTGAAAGTATACCTAAGTGAAACTTTAATATTTCTAATTAAAAGTAAATAGAAGTAAACAATTCAAATTTGGTATACAAGAAGTAATGTTTATCTGCTAGCAACAGTCACATGAATTTGATTGAACATATAAAAAGGGGAAAGTACACAACTTGTAGTAAGCACAAGTATTTGGTGATTAGTGGCGTACAGAACTGAAGAATGATACTTGTTGTTGCAAGTATCAATAGTAGTTCTATTATATGGCTTAATATAGAGAACAAGGGTATTGAAACATCTTTCAAAAAACATCTTTCAAAGAGAACAAAGAGAACACTAAAAACATAAAGGGCAGTATATATACATAATGAAAAATTACAACCTAAAGTATCAGTCAATCTGCAAGGTTGATCTTAGTTGTCTTGTTTGCAACGATTCTCCCTGTGACCGTCCACCTTCCAGAGGCGTCGCCCGGTAACTCAGGAGACTCAGCCGGAAATCTTCGCCTGCTTCGTTTGTTTTCTTCGGAATCCTTTCCACCACTTGAACTCCCTTCTGCGCGAAGCCGTTGTAACGAGGGAACTACGGACTTGATGTTAGGTGTCGAAAGTCGTACTTGTCTGCGAATAGGCGAAACTCTAGACTTGCAAACTGGGGTCGATTGTCGCTCCACACCTCTACTGGGATTCCATATCTTGCAAATATGGCTCCCAGTTATTTGATGACTGTGGCTGCTGACGTGTCCTCTAGCTCTGCAATTTCTGGAAAGTTCGACAGAGCGTCATACACGGATAGATACGATTCCCCCCCCCCCCCTCATAGTGGAAAGGATTGATAATGACGCGATTCCAGGGATATAAGGTGGTGATCTCATGATTAGTGGTTCTGACGGTTGGCTGTATGCGTGGCGTCTGTATACCTCACACTTTTGAGTCATACTATAGCAGCGATTTCGTCATTATTGCCTCGCGAAAACACGCATCTTCTCGCTCTTGCTTTGATTTTGTTCTCGCCTATGTGGCCTTAATGTATGCGCTCTAACATTCCCTTTCGCATGCGCGCCGGGATTATTACTTTGCTGCTCTTTAGAAGAGCTCATTTGGTGACAGAAAGTTCGTAGCAAAAGGTTTCAACTCTGCCGGTATGCTTTCGCCGGCGGCATATATACTCTCCTTCACTCCACACAGGTAGGGGTTCTTATCCGTTGCGTTTTGGAGCCGCTTTAGCGTGACATTGGTTACAAAATCTGCTAGCATACTCACGACATGTATTTTGAAGTCTTCTTCACCTGCGGCGTCACCTTCTGGGTCGGGAATTGTAGCTCTTGAAAGCATGTCCGCCTGGATTAGCTGCTTTCATGGAATGTATTGCATAGTGAAATCATATTTTAATAACCGCAGGAAGAACCTTTGAAGTCTGGGCGGCATTTCTCCGATCGCTTTTTTAGTGATAGCTATAAGTAGGTGGTGGTCGGTCTCCAACGTTATCTTTCGGCCGTAGATAAAATAATAAAATTTTGGACATCCGAACGTCACCACCAGAGCTTCTTTTTTATTTTGAGAGAAGCGTAGTTCTACTGAAGAGAGCGTTCTGGATGCCTACGCCACAGGAATGCCAGCTATCGCCATGATGTTGTAGAAGGGTCGAGCCATGCCCAGCTTGTTTCTTTTAGAGGGTCGAAAATTGCCAGGACTGGCAGCCTGCTTGGCCTTCGCATATTTTGCCCATTCTTTTGTGTGGCTGGGAGACCATTCGAAAATTGTGTCACGTTTGATTAAACTGCGCAAAGCAGGAGTCGGTTCTGCAAACGAAGGAATATACTTGGAAAAATAGTTGGCTACGCCAAGCAATCGCTGCACTCCACCTTTGTCGGTTGGCGCCGGCATGTCCGCTATGCAGTTGACAAGTTGGCGGTTAGGCGTTATTTCCTTTTCAGAGACCACATCACCTAAAATTCAATTTCTTCGACGCCCACTTTGCACTTCTCTACATTCAGTTCCCGCTGTTTCGCAGCTTAAAGCGCGCTTTTTAAACGCCTGTCATGCTGCTCTCTTGAAGTTCCCCACATCACAATGTCATCCACGTACACAAAAATTCCAGGCAAGGACTCAAAAATTTCATTCAACGTTTTCTGAAAAACTTTTGACGCAGATGATATACCAAACGGCAGCCTTAAAAATCGATATTCGCCAAACGGTGTTGCAAATGTACAGAGTCTTGATGTGCTGTCATCAAGTGGAATTCGATGAAGTCCTGCTTTTGCATCGAGACGGCTGAATATTTTGGCGCCTGCCAATTCTGCTTGTATATCCTCGCGGCGAGGCATCTCGTAATGCTCTCTTTTCATGCATTCGTTGATCCTTCTAGGATCCATGCACAGTCTTAGCTTTCCGTCTTTCTTTTTACCAATTACTAAAGGGCTCACCCAGCCTGTCGGCTCGTTGACCTTGTCAATGATTCCGGATTCTGCCATTCGCCTCAGTTCATTGTGCAGTGGTTCCCGCAGGGTAAAGGGTACACGCCGGGCTGCTTGTACAACCGGAACTGAGCCTTCCTAGAGCACCATCTTGTATTGGAGTTGGACGCAGCCACTACCATGGAAAACCTCGCTTAATTCCTGCAGAAGTTTTTCAGAAGTGCTTGTTACAGTATCCACATTTCTGGTAATCAATCCAAGCTGTTCCGTCTCTTTTTGCCCAAGCCGCACCTGATGTCTCTTCTTCACAACGAAAAAATTCAGCTTGCAGCTTTGCACCCTATGACCAATTGTTCGCTGATGACGCCCACATGCTTGATTGCTGTACGATCTTAGCGTTGAACTGCTCTGTCTAAGGAGCGGTCTTGGTTCGATGTTCTTGTAGATAGAAAATGGCAGTAGATTTGCCTGTGAACCCGTGTCAATTATCAGAAAAACTTCCTCACCACCAGCAACTGACCCGCAGGTCGCGGGTTCGAATCCCGGCTGTGGCGGCTGCATTTGCGATGGAGGCGGAAATGTTGTAGGCCAGTGTGCTCAGATTTGGGTTCACGGTAAAGAACCCTAGGTGGTCGAAATTTCAGAGCCCTCCACTACGGCGTCTCTCATAATCATTATGGTGGTTTTGGGACGTTAAACCCCACATATCAATCAATTGCTCAGCACCAACGCTCGCCTTGACCATCCAGTCACGTTTGCTTCCTACGCAGTCCACACAGACATCCCAGATGCTGAAGTTATCATCGTCGTCCCTCCATTCGCTGACTTGCACTTCCTTTCGACAGCACGCTGTGAAGTTGTTCTTTAACTGGCATAGTCTGCACGTTTTTTCATAGGCAGGACAGTTTCGTGGCTTGTGCACCCGGCCGCACTTGAAACACTTGGGTTTTCCTTGAGGCCATTTTTTTTTCTTGCGTCATCTGCACCGGATCTATTTGCTCTTTTTGAGCCCATGTTTTGTTTTGGAGAGCTGCTGCTTCGAGTGCCTTGCACATTTGCTCCGCTTTAGCCATTGTTAGCTGGTTGTCTTGGAGAAGCTTCGTGCGTAAAGTCTCATTATGGATTCCAATTACTATTTGATCGATGATCATGGAGTCGGCCAGCCCTTCGAAATCGCATTGCCAGGCCTGCTTCCTCACGTCACGTACAAAGTACTCTAACGTCTCCCCTGCGACCTCATTCTCTTCCGGAACACATACCGCTCGTACACCTCATTTGTCTTTGCGCTCCAGTAGTTGTCAAACTTTTCTACGACAGTCTTTTAATCTTCTCTGCTATCACCTTCATTAAAAAGAAAATTGTTGAATATTTTGAGAACTTCATCACCAGCGATTGTCAGCAGTAGTGCCATCTTTACAGCATAGTTCAGAGGTTTGTCTTGAGGTTTTACTACGGTAACGTAGCGCTCTAGCTTCTGCTTAAAAAGCTGCCAGCTTTTGGAGACGTCACCTGTGATGCTAAAAGGGTCTGGAGGTTTCAGAAGATCTATTTTAGTGCCGTAGCTCCCCAAACTTGACTCTCGTTAGAGCATCGTCGCGCGCGCCTGGCACTTCTGACACGTAAATACCGTAAATGACACGTACATTACGCGTAAATACCAAGCGAGAATGACGACCGTAAAAAGGCGAAAAAGCGCACAATTTTTGTTCCAGTTAAATTAGGTGGTAGTATAAGGGCCTAGGCGTTGCCACAAGGTTCGATTAAAACTATACAATTCAACACAATAAGACCGGTTCAACCACACCGTGGGCTCGACACTTCACCCAGAACTGGCTACGCCCTTGAAAAGGTGACCCAGCATGGTCACATGTTGATTGATTGATAGGTGGGGTTTAACGTCCCAAAACCACCATATGATTATGAGAGACGCCGTAGTGGAGACTTCCGGAAACTTCGACCACCTCTGTTTCTTTAACGTGCACCCAAATCTGATCACACGGGCCTACAACATTTTCCGCCTTCATAGGAAATTCAGCTGCCGCAGCCGGGATTCGCTGCCGTGACCCGCGGGTCAGCAGCGGAGTACCTTAGCCACTAGACCACCGTGGCGGGGCATGGTCACGTGTGTGTGTGTACTTTTAATCTCGAATACACCTCGCTTTGAAGGCAACATACGCCAGACCGCGTGAACACAATACGGCAGCTCGTAAAATATAATAACTATACAAGGGCATGGCTTAGTAAGAAATGCGCAAAGCCATTACTGTCCACTGCACACGCCCGTCCGCTATTGACTTAGTCCTAACAACATTACAAGTATACACTCTGGAAAAGTACCAGATTATGCTACCAGCGAGTGTATAAGCAAAACATCGCAAAAATAACGAGGAATAAGGACGAGTGTGCACAACACGAACGCTAATTTTGAACATTTTTGATAGCTTAACCCCTAAGGAAAGATCTGCATCGGTGCAAAGCGATCGGTCAGATTATTACTTGGTATTTTAAGACAGCAACGTACCTGCTTCTTTCCGTTGCAACGATATTATTTCACAACAAGTATACATTATCACAACAACTGTCTGTTCTTCTTTGGCACGAGAAATATTCAGACAGTGTACATATATATACTGATGGCTCCATGAACCGCCAGTGCTCGTCAGGTGCAGTAGTTGTCCCAGCAAGAGGTGTTACCATCAGCTTTAGGACTGACCATTCCACGGCATCTGCAGCAGCGGAACTAGCTGCTTTGCGTGCTGCACTTTGTGTGTCGGGAACCACCGCAACAGTGGTCGATTTTCAGCGACTCAAGAGCTGCCCTACAATATGTGCTCTTAGCACTACGTTGCAGGCCGTACGAACAACTTGTTTTCGAAATTCGATGCCTTCTCCACACTTCACAGGAGAAAGGGCATAATGTGACGTTTCAGTGGCTGCCAAGTCACTGCGGCGTCATAGGGAATGAAGAGGTTGATACTGCTACGTGGGCAACTCTTGAAGGAACATGAGAAGAAGCCATACCACTTTCGCGGATAGATGCAGCCAGTACTCTTTGACGACTTGCGCAGGAAGTCACGTTTTCACTATGGCTCCCACCAAGCAACGAGACGAATCGCCAGCACCACCTGACCTCTTTGATGGCTCTCCACATGCCCACTGGGCTCGATCGAAGAGAAGCCACTCTTCTTCATCGCTTATGGCTAGGAGTGGCATTTACGAAATCTTATTATTTTGTCATAGGAATGGCGGACAACGCTGTTCGCAATGCCTCTCATTGCGAAGAGACGCTACATCACATCCTGTGCGTCTGTCCGTTGCAGGAGATCCAGAGACAGTCACTGGCATCCGTTCTGGCGCACAGTGACAACAGCCAAATGTCTGTGGACACTGTTCTGTCAAGTGCCCGAGAGAAGACATTGCAACAAAAGGCGACAGAAGCTCTGTTGAAATTTCTACGCGACACAGACTTGAACAAGTGGCTGTAACAGCAATGTCACTCACCGCAAAAGACAAGACTGGACAATGACTGAGTGTGCGCGCGTGTGCTGCCGAATGTGCTGTGTTTATCTCTCTTCCCTCTCTGCTCTCTATTATTCATCTCCCCTATCCTTCTCCCATGTATAGGGTAGCAAACAGGCTGCCTATAGGCTAGTTAACCTCCCTGCTGTTCTTTTCCTCCTATTTTCCTTTCCTTCCTTGTCGGCCTCCGGCAGTTCAGCATTGGCTTTGCGACACAACGCTAACACGTTTTCTATATAGAGACGTACGACTCCGTCGATGTCTGTGCTTGAGATGCCAGCATTTTGTTCGCCGCCATTTTTTATCGGATAAGCTTCCCAAACATGTCAAGAATTTTTTGTTTGCACGTCACCCTGCTCCCAAGTTCAGTTTTGTGGTTCTCGTACTACACATTCGCAGTTCCCTTGAGGTAGAAGATAAGATAGGCTAGCATAAGAGGCTGAACCCAACGATTGCGAGCACTCATGCGTTCGTACTCTGCCAGCCAATCCTCCATGTCTGCTTCATTGAATTGCCAGAACGATCAAACACGCCAGGGCTCTGTGGGTGTGCCAGGACGACGGTTGTTGACGCAGAAGCAGATTCAGTCTCCGCATCTTCTTCATCGTCGGTGCGGCCGGGTTTTAAAGACACCGTTGCGGCCGGGTTTTAAAGACACCGTTGCAGATAGAGACACAGAGAATCAGCAGCCAAACAAGATGGCTGTGAGCAGCCTCGCGCGCAAGCGCTCAACACACAATTGTGTTCAACATCTTTGGAGTGTCTCACCCTTGCTCATGTCGATGACGCACCGTAACAATATATTCATTGCATACACAACGTTCAGTAATTTAAGTTTGTATGCACTATATATATTTTAAGGAACTGTATACATTTTATATCTACCAAAGGTGTGCCCTTGTGCCATAATATCCCACTATTCATCATCCTAAAGTACAAGAACGGCGTTCCTTCGTGAGCTCGAGGACTCACTTCCTTTTAAAGAATATTTCTTTTTATCACTAAAGCATGTTGTCAAGGAACCATCGATGATGGGATGCAACCGAATGTTCGAGAAGGCAACATTGATATAGATGACCCTCAAGGTGGTGGAACACTTGCAGTTGTACAATATGCATCAGAGAGCATAACTTGACATCATACGTTGTACAGTGAAACCTCGTTAAACCGTAGTTGGCCGGAGCTCGGAAAAAGTACGTACTAAACGGTAGTACTGCTTAACTGAAATAGTGTCAGGTCGCTCACTTACCTGTCAAAAAAAAAGAAACCTTCAGGGAGTGCGAAGAAAGAACAAAAAACGTACAGTAATTTATTAACTTCGCGTGACAAGGTCTGTAATCTTCATTTGACGACGTGGCGGCCTAGCAGAAACGACCGCGGCCTCAAACTCACTTATGCTGTGAGCCAGCTTTTCCGCCAGCCCCCTCTTCTCGGCAAATACCCGCACGACGCTGACGCAATGTGCAGTTTCAGCCACTGTCGGACCTGGATCACCCGTGTTGTCGCTTTCCATGTCGTCCTCGAGGACGACATGGAAATACGACGAGGAGGAAATACGACGGGGACGATATGTCCGACGAAGCCATTGCTGCCTTGGTTCTTGAAGTGTCACCAAATCATCTCTATGATTTGGTGACACTTCAAGAACCAAGGCAGCAATGGCTTCGTCGGACATATCCGGAGATGTCTGCACATCGCTGTCTGCGTCTCTGAAGTCGGGGAAGGAAATGCCTTCCGTAACGTCCGGCCGCTCCAGCACTTCAGCTAGCAGAGTTTTGCAAGCTTCGTCTTTGATGTCCGAAGTCTGGTCGATGGTGTCACTTGCGTCATCTGCGTCGCCTGCACACACACTGAAGCCAGCACGCTTGAAGCTTGACATAGATCCCGACACTGCCCGCAGGACGTTTTGCCTCTTTGCTGCAGACGGCTCGTACGAACCCATTGATGTGCATGTTTCCAGTGTTCTATGTGTCCGTGAAGCAGAGCACGTCGGCTGCAGTCAGGACGGGATCATACGTTCACAAGAGCAAGGGTGAACTCGGTCAAGCAGAAAATCGATGCCTCCGGTGGTGGCGCGACATTCAGTAAGCATGGTTACAATCACGAGAAAGTACGTTGTCCATGGCGACAGGAGAAGTACACACGGGAAACACTGGTGTACATGTCAGACCACGTCGCTGGACAAGGCGCGAGCATAAGAAGCTTGCCGAGCAAGCTCGTAAAATGAATATCAATGGCAAAGTTGATGCGATTGTTTCTGGCAACTTGAGCACTGTAGCAGGCATGTTTGTAAAATTTTAATATGATCAAAGTGACGAGTGTGTTTCAAGGCCACAGCCGACATACATGTAGGCTGATGACTCTGCAATGCTGTCAGTTTCTATGGTAAGGCATAGATACGCAAGAGCAGAACATTTCTGTCGTGTTGATTTCTTAGGTTTGCATGCATTTTGTATATTTATGTTAAATGAGGTTGCGTTTGGTCAGTTAAAGACCTGTCTCTAATGTCCAGACTGCACACACTAGCTTGGTAAACATTTACGATCACTGTCGGCCGTGAACTTGAATGCTTTTTCAGTTGTTGGTGCGTCTGATTTGTGTCTCAGTCCCTGCTGGTAAAAAAATATCAAGGGCCTGCTGCTGGCATTCTCGTGTAATAGCATATTTACTGTGTTGCAATTTGAGTGTGAAAGTAGCACAAGACCGGCACAAATATTTGTTTTTGAAGATTATGTCAAGCATATATGGCTGCTCCTTATCAACGTCTAAGAAATCTAGCCCTCAGCTTCCCAAAGGAGGCTATTTTCGATACTGTAAGGTGCATTTTAATGAAAGCGATAATTAAGGGGAAACGTGAGTTTTTAAGATTACGTGGGTTATTTCTTCATTAAATTAGGTAAAACTGCACTGCTTTGTTCAGTTTCTTGAGCTTATTTCAACTATCCAGGTATATTTTATGCAGGTTAACTATTTTTTTTTCACCGAAATGTCATTCATTCAGTACAATACAGTGCAACTAAAAAGTTGATATAATACAGAAGGAGGTCCCAAAATAAAAACTGTCAGGGGGACCTCCTGTGCATTCATGTATAAAGATATAGAACAAAGATTGGCAACAAAAAACAGCAAGTGAATAAAACAAAATGAACGTAATGAAAATTATTATTGAAACTTTTGGTAGTTCAAGATATTTACATGTAAGTGATAAAATATAAGATAACTAATTGGATTAACGAGGGAACGAGGAAACACAAGAAGAGATCGAGCGAGCACCGCAAGAAAGGGCGCAAGCGCCGCTCTAAGTACACAGGATACGTGCTGAAGTCGAATCAGAATGTGTTTGGCAGTGCTGAGTGCCATATGATGTGTTAATGTTGTGTTATCCTGTGTCACAAGGGTCGAAGTGTTGTGCTGTGATGTGATGTATAGTATTGGACCATTGTTGTAATGAGAGTACCGCAGGGGCGCCTGCGCAAGTAGGCGTTTGGTGTGTAGCGACACCACGAACCCGAGCTAACGGGGGAGTTTCGACTCCCTCCCACGCCTAGCCGAGCGTGGCTTTGCCGTGTCCGAGGAAAAGGGGATCCTGGGGGTTGAGCCGACGCTGGGTGATTGGACCGTTAAGGCCCCCCGGCAGAGGCAACACACCCCTTTGGCCCCGGCTTCACGTAGACGGCACCCCTGAGCTGACCCACCCAGGGGAATCGGCAGTCGCCTTTTCCTATCTCTCTCTCCCTACATCTTCGTCTTTATCTCTTACTATTTATCTGTCCTGTCTTCTACTCTCTTCCGTTTACTTCCAAACTTCCTGGCGGCTAGGGTTAACCCTGTGCAAATAGCCTACCTTGGTCTAGGCGCATTGGGTTATAGTGGCGTTGTACGGCTGGCGTCTGCAGGTTTCAGCATTTGTAACCTTGTAGCGTCCCCTCGTTGGGCTCCGTGGTGGGTGGCCGCCAACGCTGCTGAACAACAATAAGGAAGACATGCATGGAGCATTCCCACTACTGTCTGATCCGATGATCTCACCAGAGAAGGATTGGCCACCCTGGTGCAGTATCTGGCCACCCCCTCCCGTAGGCATTCGTCAATTAACTCACGGCCCTCAGTCTTCACCAGCTGCGGAGCAACTGACCACGGCGGCGGTCAGATCTGCAAAGCAGCAGAGGGTGCTAGGAATCTCTGGATATGGACAGGCCACCATTGGAACTTGAACTTAGCAACGTTTAACGTTAGAACGTTATCTAGTGAGAGAAGTCTAGCTGTATTATTAGAGGAGCTAGAAGGCATTGAATGGGATATAATAGGGCTGAGTGAGGTTAGGAGGACAGATGAGGCCTATACTGTGCTACAGAATGGGCACGTCATTTGCTATCGGGGCTTGGCAGACAGAAGAGAACTGGGAGTACGGTTCCTAATTCACAGAAACATAGCTGGCAACATAGAGGATTACTATTGCATTAATGAAAGGGTGGTAGGCATTGTAATTAAACTGAATAAAAGATACAAAATGAAGGTAGTACAGGCTTACGCGCCTACATCCAGCCATGATGACGCTTCAGTTGAAAGCTTCTATGAAGACGTGGAATCGGCAATGAGTAAGATGAAAACACAGTATACTATAGTAATGGGCGACTTTAATGCAAAGGTAGGGAAGAAGCAGGCTGGAGACCAGGCAGTAGGATATTATGGCATCGGCACTAGAAACGCCAGAGGAGAGCTACTAGTAGAATTCGCAGAACGCAATAATCTGCGTATTTTGAATACCTTCTACCGAAAACGAGAAAACAGCAAGTGGACATGGAGGAGCCCTAATGGCGTAAATAGGAACGAAATAGACTTTATAATGACTGCACACCCAGGAGTCGTGCAGGATGTGGAAGTGGTTGGCAAGGTAAGATGCAGTGACCATAGAATGGTACGAGCTCGAATCCGCCTAGACTTGAAGAAGGAACGACAGAAACTGATACGCAAGAAGCAAATCAATGAGCTAGCACTGAGAGGGAAAGTACAGGAATTCAGAGTGTCACTGCAGAACAGGTACTCTGCTCTTAGCGAGGAAACCAACCTTAGCGTAGATACAATGAATGATAATCTGACGAGTATCATCACGGAGTGTGCAGTGGAAGTTGGAGGCAGGGTAGCTACACAGGACACCGGCAAGCTTTCCCAGGAAACGAAGAACCTAATTAAGAAGCGTCAAATCATGAAAGTGTCAAGTACAACAGACAAAACAGAACTGGCAGAGCTTTCGAAGCTGATTAATAGACGTAAAGTATGCGATGTAAGAAGGTATAACATGGAGAGAATCGAGCACGCTCTGAAAAACAGAGGAAGCGTCAAAGCAGTGAAGAGGAAACTTGGGATAGGCAAAAGGCGGATGTATGCACTAAGGGACAAAGAAGGCAAATTAACTACCAATATGGATAGGATAGTTAAAATAGCGGAGGAGTTTTACAGAGATCTGTACAGTAGCCGAGACAACCACGACCTTAATACTATAAGAACTAGCAGTAACCCAGACGACACACCACCGGTAATGGTAGAAGAAGTCAGAAAAGCTTTGGAGAGCATGCACAGAGGCAAAGCTGCTGGTGAGGATCAAGTAACATCAGATCTGCTGAAAGATGGAGGACAGATTGTGTTAGAAAAACTAGCCACTCTATTTACGAGGTGTCTCCTGACGGGAAAAGTACCAGAGTCTTGGAAGAACGCTAACATCATCTTAATACATAAGAAAGGAGTGACAAGGACTTGAAGAATTACAGGCCGATCAGCTTGCTCTCTGTAGTATACAAGCTATTTACAAAGGTAATTGCTAGCAGAGTAAAGAAAACATTAGAATTCAATCAACCAAAGGAACAAGCAGGATTTAGAACAGGCTACTCAACAATTGGCCACATTCATACTATCAATCAGGTAATAGAGAAATGCTCAGAGTATAACCAACCACTATACATAGTCTTCATAGATTACGAGAAGGCGTTTTATTCAGTAGAAATATCAGCCGTCATGCAGACACTGCGGAATCAGGGCGTAGATGAAATATATATAAACATTCTGGAAGAAATCTACAGGGGATCAACTGCTACCATAGTGCTTCATAAAAAAAGCAACAGAATACCAATAAAGAAGGGTGTAAGGCAGGGGGACACAATCTCCCCAATGCTATTCACTGCGTGCTTACAGGACGTTTTCAGAAGCCTAGAATGGGAACAGTTAGGGATAAGAGTTAATGGAGAGTACCTCAGTAACTTGCGCTTCGCCGATGACATTGCATTGCTGAGTAACTCAGGGGACGAATTGCAACTCATGATTACGGAGTTAGACAGGGAAAGCAGAAAGGTGGGTCTTAAAATTAATCTGCAGAAACCGAAAGTAATATACAACAACCTCGGAAAGGAGCAGCGCTTTGCGATAGGTAATAGTGCACTTGAAGTTGTAAAAGACCATGTCTACTTAGGGCAGGTAATAACCGCAGAGCCTAACCACGAGATTGAAGTAACTAGAAGAATAAGAATGTGGTGGAGCACATTCGGCAGGCACTCTCAAATTATGACAAGTAGATTGCCACTGTCCCTCAAGAGGAAGGTATATAACAGCTGTATCTTGCCGGTACTTACCTACGGAGCAGAAACCTGGAGACTCACAAAGAGGGTTCAACTTAAATTGAGGACGACGCAGCGAGCAATGGAAAGAAAAATGGTAGGTGTAACCTTAAGAGACAAGAAGAGAGCAGAGTGGATTAGGGGACAAACGGGAGTTAAGGATATCATAGCTGCAATAAAGAAGAGGAAATGGACATGGGCCGGGCATGTAGCACGTAGACAGGATAACCGCTGGTCATTAAGGGTCACCAACTGGATTCCCAGAGAAGGGAAGCGGGGTAGGGGGAGACAGAAGGTTAGGTGGGCAGATGAGATTAAGAAGTTTGCGGGTATAAATTGGCAACAGCAAGCACAGGACCGGGTTAACTGGCGGAACATGGGAGAGGCCTTTGTCCTGCAGTGGACGTGGACAGGCTGATGATGATGATGATACATTATCACTGTTTCGTATATTAAACCGCGGAGCCGCCACATCAGCATGGGATGGTTCATTGAGGGCTCTGATAACAAGAAACAAAGAAGAATTAATTTTTCATATAGAAATTCAATATACCGTAAAATTGATGTACTACATCAATTATATTAGAAGTAATATCGCAATTGGGCTGCCATTCTAAAGAATTTTCGAGGCAGCCATTCCAAATTACGTATATATCTACAGATTTTGCTGACATCACTCAGCCCAATGTGTGCTGTGTGTTGGTTTTACTGTGTTCTGCGAATGGGGCTGAAGTTTAAATCAGGATGCTGATAGCATAGCACCAACAGTCAACTGATCCTAGCTGTTTCTACGAAGCAGCCGCACCTGATCAATATACCCAGCACCTGAAATTTGTATATGATATCGCTGATATATGATGGAGCAATTTCCTCCCAAATTGGCCTCATGTGGTCCAATCATAAAATCCTTGCAGAAGACGCGTATATTCCAAATAACACACTGATAGTGACACCATTCATCGTGTCTCATACTCTACATATATTATCCGGCATGAGAAACTCCAGACAGACATTTCAGCGTTTTCCCCAGCCTTGAATTCTGTCATGCTTGCCTCAACAACATACTCATCGCGAGTTCATCAGATTAGCAGAGTTCACATCTAAATTCTGTAATCCAACACCTAAACAAAGCACATTTGTCAGCATAAGCAGGTGTGCATTTGATGCTCAAAAGCTCACCTTTCCTATCCCTGTCATCTCAGCATCCAGTATTCAGCACTACCTAGGCAGATATATAGGTGTTGAGAGCTTCCCATTTCCGAATACCAGAGGCTGATAAGCCCTACAAGCTCCTTAATCTTATTTTTGTGAACTACTATACTAACATCTTGTATCATGGTGCCAGGCCATTCTACATATTACCTCCCCTTCGCGCTATTGATACACAGAAATGCTACTATATTGAGATCTCTTAGACCAAGAACTCGCATACAGACTTTTGGGGATCAAGAGATGCTTGCGCGGCCGTATATGCTACTTTTTGAACATCAAATGAGAGTTACACTATAGATCATCGTACGACATCTTGAATGCAATTTGTGCTTGATCATCGATTCGTCAAAAGAGTACAAATGGCGGCGAATCAGTAGTCTGGCATGTCTTGAAAACGTATGCCCGCTATCTGAGCAGCATTACAGCATTTTTGGGTGTAGACTGAAGCCAATAGATCGTCAAAAATGTCACTGAAGCGTGTGGTTGGGCCTGTAAACATATCCAGCAATGTCACAATGTGACTGAATCTTCAAGTGCCGCAAAGCAATGGACTCAGGTGGTACGTTCACCAACGTGATGCTTTACTACACCTTATGTTATTTGCCTGGGGAAGTTTTCGGATTTCCCCTGTACTTGGGTGTACGTGAAATACTCTCTAATTGTGATATACCTAATTGTGCTTCAAGTGGGCATAAATGGTTAGTAATTTTGTCATTTCATTATTACATGGAAGAAATTAAGTGATTTCTTTGTCATAGATTACGTGAGTGCATCTCTTATCAGTACATGTTACACTCCCTCAGTTACAATCGCGGCATCCATATTCCCATGAACTGCAGCAGATGTCAAACATATCAGAAACATATAATAGGAGCTATCAACAATGTCATTGATGCCCTGTCACATAGCCCAATCAACATGTTCACCTGTTCCAGAGAAATATAGACCTTAAAAAAAGTGGCAGTTGGTTGCCATGACAACAAATTCTGCCATCTGCAAGATTTATAAGCTTCGATGCTGCTACACTTTCTGTGGTGCAGAGTCGTTTGCCAGTAACAGGAGACATTTGCTTCAACACATGCTGTGACCCAAGAACTGACCATTCGTGCCCACTTGCAAGCCCAATTAGGCATATTGGCACAAATGGACTGTCTTTCATGCCCAAATACACGGGAAACCCAAAGGCTTTCCCAGGCAGATAACACAAGGTGTATGGCATCACGTGGGTTTGAGTACCACTTGTGTCGAATGCTTTGCAGCACTTCAAAATTTGATCACATTGTAACATTGCTGGATATGTTGCAGGTCCAACTACTTGATTCACCCACGTGTCTAAGGATATTATCGTGCCTTTCACTATACTGCTGCCTTGCGAAAGACAAACTTGTATGATTGTGTACATTGCATGGTTCAGCGTTAGATGGAAATATTCATACTCCAGACAATACCACGTTATGCACTTTTGCTCGTGCTTTTGTAGCTGCTGGCTGCATCACTCAAGTCATCCTTGGTCCCGACAGATAGAGAAAGCCAATATGAACCGGCATTATTTCACCAAGCCCTCCCAATGAGCATAGAATTAATGGAATGTATATGCATGACATTCAAGGCAGACATTGGCTGCAACACTGTAAAAACTTGCTTTAGGCGTGACAGTAGGTCTACCAAGTGACCATGTTCTTTTAATCTGATCGACACGAAGCCCACCTTCCTGCCAGTGACTACACATCTCGTCTATGATATGTCATAAAGAAGCTTCTACTTATAGCTGTGTGACAGCACATTGAAAGGCACATATGGTGGCAGTGAACTAGACTGTTGTACACGCATGCATAATGAAATGATATGGGCTAACCACCCCTCATCGGTGTCATGCTGCCAACTTTTAAAAAACCTTTCTCTCAAGTAACTTTTCCTGATGTTTTATGAAAAAAAGAATACCTGTGTGGAGTAAAGAGAGTATATATGTCGGCGAAAGCATACTGGGAGAGTTGAAACCTTTTGCTAGCGAACTTTCTGTCATCAAATGAGCTCTTCTAAAGAGCAGCAAAGTAATAATCCCGGCGCGCATGCGAAAGGAAATGTTAGAGCACATTCATCAAGGCAGCGTGGGCCAGAACAAATGCAAAGCAAGAGCGAGAAGATGCGTGTTTTGGCCAGGCAATAATGGCGAAATCGCTGCTATAGATGACTCAAAAGTGTGAGGTATACAGACGCCGCGCATACAGCCAACCGGCAGAACCACTAATCATGAGATCACCACCTGAATATCCCTGGAATCGTGTCGTTATCGATCTTTTCCACTATGGGGAAGTCGTATCTATCCGTCTATGACGCACTGTCGAACTTTCCAGAAATTGCAGAGCTAGAGGACACGTCATCGGCCATGGTCATCAAGTAACTGGGAGCCATATTTGCAAGATATGGAATCCTGGTAGAAGTGTGGAGCGACAATGGACCCCAGTTCGCAAGTCTAGAATTTCGCCTATTCGCAGACAAGTACGACTTTCGACACGTGACATCGAGTCCGGAGTTCCCTCGTTCCAACGGCTTGGCGCAGAGGGGCGTTCAGGTGGTGAAAAGGATTCCGAAGAAAACGAACGAAGCAGGTGAATATTTCTGGCTAAGTCTTCTGGGTTACAGGGTGACGCCTCTGGAAGGTGGATGGTGACCGGGAGAATTGTTGCAAGGAAGACAACTAAGATCGAGCTTGCCACATTTCAACGTCCAAGAGAAGCTGACAGTGCAAAAACACATCCAGTATGATCGTTCAAAAGGGCCGCTTCCACCCCTTGAAGAAGGTCAAGTAATGAGGATCAATAATAATAATAATAATATTTATTTGATCTTGACAACTTCAAGAAAGGTACAGGAGCTAAAGGCGAGCAACGCCTGACAGGGGCCCCGGTACCCGTAACATGTTACAACATCATATTACATGGCATAATAGTAGTTCATTGGCAGTAAACAAAAATATAAAAAATCGTTACACATTTGATATACAATGCATTAGGAATACAAAGTCTTTCGCATTCGTACGTCCACATAGTTACTGTGCTATTTTTTCTTTTTTTTCTTTTTTTTTAATAGACAGAGGCATACGATAACAAAAGGAGTAGTGATATCAGCACACAATCAAGCTCAATCATACGCATGGAATGCAATAGTATACATAGATACATACACATACACCCAATATATATATATATATATATATACATACATATATACACACACATATATACACATACACACACATATACATACACATATACACATACATACACACACATATACACACACATATATACACACATATATACACCTACATACACATATATACACACATATATATACACACATATACATACACATATATACACATACACATATATACACACATACACACACATATACCCACACACACATGTGTTGCAATAGTCATTCTCTCAAAGCCTGTGCAAGTAACAGTTCCTTCACTTTATTTTTGAATGCATTTCTAGTCGTGAAGAATTCAATATGACCTTCTAGCTTATTCAGGATCATTAGTACTTGGTGGCTGGTTGTTTGTGTACCATAGTTAGTCCTGGTTTTTAATGTTCGTCTTCTCTTCAGTCTCATGTCGTATGGGACTTCATTACTGCTGCTGTCGTCTAGATATAGTGCATTGGAATGTATATACTGCAGTAGTTTGAAGTCATAAACTTTGTTTGCTTGAAGCATTTGATATTTTAAAAATAACGGTGACGTGCTTAATTGGTACCATGGCCCCTGATAACTTTCATAAATGCGCAATATCATTTTTTGTAGACGAATAATCCTATTGTAGTTGGTTTTTGTAGTGGTACCCCAGACCAGTATTCCGTAGCATAGTCTAGAGTAGAACAATGAATTATATAAGTTTTGCTTCAACCAGATAGGTATCAAGGGTGCAATTTTATACAAGCAGCCAACAGCTCGGGAGAGTTCAACAACTAAATTATTAACATGAACGTTCCACGAAAGATGCTCTTGGAACCAGACACCAAGAAACTTTTGCTCTTTAACCCTGGTTAACTCATGCCCTTGGAAAGTTAGAACTATTTCCCGGCTAAGTTGTTTGTTCAGAGCACGAAATATGACATAGTTTGTCATCAAGAGGAAAGCTTGGTTGCAGAAAGCCGAGGTTATTGGTCAAACACATCAGAGATCCTACAACGTTTTAACTCAGGGAAACAAGCTCATTAGGTGGAACAGGCAGCATCTGTTACCCACAAAGGAAACTTTCAATCCCGATGTTCTCGGTGACCTTAGCGATGACTACGTTTGTCACTCGACGCCGGCTACACCAGTGAATCCCGGCGAGAACCCCACGCAGGACGTGCAAATGACAGCGCAACCAAGTGCAGATGACAATCCAGCGCAGGTGACAGCGCAAGCGTCTGTTCTTCTGCCTAGAATATCCAGTAGACAGAGACGGCCCCCCACGTGGCTACAATGCGACCATAACTTTAAACAAGTGCCTTGAACATTAGAGAGTTTTAGTACTGCGGAATGGTGCTACGTACGCATCACGCAAGCGCCTTGCGTTACGCCTTGCATCGTTTGCCACTAATCGACTTTTAGTACGCCGTAGTACCTGCGTACGTAACGAGCGTGAAGCGTGTTGCGCCATCTGGTAGATCAAAATAGAAGCACGTGTTGTTGACAGCCAATGTGAGCCAATCCAAGTGTTATAGCCAGATTATGGCCATATTTTAGGTCACAGAGCCGGTCGGTGCTTGCCTTCGATGCCGCCATTTTGCAAAATGAAGTCTCGCGCTTTCGCGAACTTCTTTGAGAGCGGCGCGATCACCTCATACGTACGCACGCACGCAACTCATGCGTGCGTACGTAGCGGCTGCGTACGTAATGCGATACGTGCGCGTTGCGGTCTGTGCATGCGCACTACGCAGAACGTGGCGTCCTTACGTGCCGCCAATGCCGCCACGTACGCAGTGTACGCAGTACTAAAACTCTCTATTGTTCGTTATATGATGCTTTTTGTCGTTTCTTGTTTGTTTTGTTTCGAAGAAGGTCGCATCGGCATGTGACAAGACATGCGCTGAAGTATTCTGTATTTTAGTTACTTGGCTCAAGATGCGCCCTTTCTCTTTTTCCTGGCCCACACGTGTTGGCCTGCCTATATAATCGTGCCTCAAATAAGGGTTGCTGTTCTTTCACCGACATCGGATGTCGGCCTGCTTCTACATCAAATGCAGCTCAACGATACAGGTTTGTCTCTGCCTGCATTCACACGGTGCGAAATCTGTTTCATTTTGGCATGGCATGAAAGAGCATGCTGTGATGAGGGCCTTGCTGTGCCACATCTGTATAGAACGGCGAACATAATGATTGATATGATTGATATGTGGGGTTTGACGTCCCAAAACCACCATATGATTATGAGAGACGCCGTAGTGGAGGACTACGGAAGCTTCGACCACCTGGTGTTCTTTAACGTGCACCGAAATCTGAGCACATGGGCCTACAACATTTCCGCCTCCATTGTAAATGGAGCCGCTGCAGCCGGGATTCGATCCCGCGACCTGCGGGTCAGAAGCCGAGTACCTTAGGCACTAAAGCGCCGTGGCGGGGCAACGGTGAACATAAACACGCATTTAATTGTAAGCAGCAAAATGAGCAACATATCTGGCTCTTCCCTTCAAGCCAGGAGGAAGTGAAATAACATAGGGGTTAATCTCCTGCCGATGCTTTTTTATTATCCCAGTTTCCTTAGTATGAGCAACATGGCACACGAAAATTTGTTGGCACTGCTGCTCTCATTTGCCACCACACGTTAATGTGGACATTCTGTGCCTGCACAGGGGAAGCGCCTCCGGGCTTCAACATGGCGGGAGTGTGCTCGGCGTCTTCTAGATGGCAGAAGATTCTACACAAGGTCTGTACAGTGCTGTTGGGTGTTTCTAAAGCATTTCAGTTTTCCGATTGTTTATTTTTTGTCTAGCAAGTGCTATCGTCCTGCCATGATAACAAGGAATTCCTTCTTTCTCGCGAAGCTGACTTGTTGTTTGCATTCCAAGGCTTGTTTAGGGCAGTGTGTCAGCTATCGCTTGGACACCAGTGCTAGTACTGAGTGGCTATCTGTAGGTTATGTTGGGCTAGTTGGTACATATTAGGCTGAAATACGTGGCACAAGGTTGACAAGGAGAAAAAAAGACGAGACAGAGAGAGCGCCAACTTACAACTAAGTTTATTTGCAGGAAGCATTCACAATATATAGGCTCTTTGAGGACATGCGCAGACCCTTTCATTCACCGCACATGCAGGCATGAACATTTTGATGATATATTAACCGATAATTGCAATCATGATATCTGGGAACCAGCAACAAGCAGATATGCCTAATGTAAAGACGTCAAAAAAACCAAACATACCCAAGCCTGCGCAAAAAAAGCGAGGAAAAAAAGAGCAAAAAAGAACTGACACACACTTCGTAGCACCCATCTAAAGTACATCTACATCCAACGTTGGAATTCACCGTTATGTAACACAATTGAAGGCATGCTGACGCACGAGTCACCTTCCTTCATTATGTGAAAGCCTTCGAGTAACTCCCGCGCCAGTGCATCCCGGCTCCTTCCAAGTACTCGCATGTGATCGAACTGCAACGTGCAGCCACACGAAGCACAGAGAAAGGGCAAATGAGACCCTGTTTTATTCCTTTTTGATAAGGAATGCTCCCTTAGACGGTCACTTGTACAGCGCCCTGTCTGGCCTATAGAGACCTTGCCAGAGCTCAGGGGAATTTTATAAACAGTGCCCACAGCACAACGCAGGAGCAGCTTTACGTACTTCTTATCGCACACCAACTTGGCACCTCTTGTAGAAATGCGGGCACAGAGCCTTGAAAGCTTATTTTGGAGCAGAGAAACCCCTTGCACATGGTGCCGATTTGCAACCTTTTTCTGGTTGTGGGAGATTTGGTGCATGTATGGTACAACATGCGGTCTTTTCCTCTGTCCTTGCAATGGCTCTGGCGTCCTGCGTTCCCCCTTCAGCCTCTCCAACAATGTTTCAGACACACTGACTAAGACTGAATAAGAAAACGCGGCTGCAGTGAGCCGCGACACCTGAAAGGAAAAACTATCAAACACTATGTGCTGGCGTGACTTGGACAGCACAGAACGAAAACACATAGCAGCTATAGACCTCTTCACCACCTTAGAATGTGCAGAATCATAAGAAAGAAGTTTCTTCTCGTTCTAGGGCTGAACTTCGAACAGACATGACACTCGCCCAGAGTCAGGTTAATATCTAAAAACTGCAAGCTTTCGTCAATCGGCAGTTCACACGTAAAAACAAAGCCTTTTTCATGTTCTCGGAACAGGTTCAAAACCAAATCTAACTCGCTAGAGTGCGTTACAGGGTTAGTAGAAGTTAACACCACGAGGAAATCGTCCACATATCTCAAATTCTTAGGGACTTTTTCTGGATCAACGGCATTTTCTAAAGCACGATCAATAGACGCCAAAAAATGCTACAAAGGACAAGTGCAACGCAGGAGCCAATGCAAATGCCCTTTCTTTGAATAAACAATCCATTATTAACAGAGGCAAAGGTGTTACGAAGGTAAAATTCTAAAAGTGACATGAAGTTGGAAAGAGATACGCCAGAGGTATTGATAAAACTTGTGCCCCTATGTTCCTCGATACAGTCCCTTACACAAGATGAAAATTCATTATGAGGCACTGAATCAAAAAGATCCTCAACGTCAATGGAAAAAAGATAGCTGATGTCACTTCTGCTTTTCAAGAAATCTATGGCATCATAGGAGCTTTTTGTTGCAAAAAAGGATCTACAAACGCTAGCGTATTTAAATTTATCAACAGATAGCTATTCACTGGCAGCTGCCAAGTACCATTTTCTGTCACAATTGACCTAAACGGCATGTCAGCTTTGTGCGTTTTTACGTTGAAAAACACTTCCAAGGAAGTTTTCTTGCATTCAGAAACTGATTTAGCCAGAGTGGCTAAGTTAAAACTCATGCACAATTCAACAGCACCACTTTTTACCTTTGACGCTTTTACAGTTGTAGACTCAAAATTCTTCAAAATTCTATTAAGCCGAACTTGCTTCGTCCTGGAAACTTGAAGTAGACTTCACCACAAATCCGCCTTCTTTGTCTGCCTGAAGAAGGGAAAGTTCATGCTCCTTGAAGTACGAGACAACTCCGCCTGTGGTCAACTTGGGACGGTCATTTCTACGGTTCCGCAAAAGTGAGTCCGCACCCTCAAGCAGGCAGCGCTCGCGACTTTCCTCGTCAGCACTGCGGGAAATGCCTCGGTTCAGGGCAAGCAATTCGTGGGCTGATATCTTAGGAACAACGCTGAACTTTGGTCCATTCATGAGCACCAAAGCAACCTTCTCAGGAAGAAACACGTTCTCGAAAACTCTTAATTTGTCCGGCATTGGTCGCTTGGTCTGGAGCTTGGGAAGTCGAACCAAGACGCACTGCCACCAGTACTCCGTTGTGTCTTTTGCTGAGTGACGAAAGAACCGCAGTTGTTCTTAAGCTATTATTCCCGGGAAACTCAAGAAACACCACAGTCGTAGCAGGTCATGGTATAGGCGTACCTGCCTCCAAAGTTCCGACGTATTAATTTTGCAGATGCGTTTAGCGTGGCCAAACGAGGGTTGAACAGGACCAAAAAGCAATGTGACGTCGTTGGGTATTAGACCTTTTCTTAAGCAATAACCAATAAACCTATCACCGCAAGAAGCAGAAGCGATCAAGTGCACGTAATCCTGAGCCTGAGTAGAAGGTAAAACAGACTGCCCCGCAGTGGTGGTCTAGTGGCTAAGGTGCTCGGCTGTCGACCCACAGGACGCGGGATCGAATCCCGGCTGCGGTGACTGCCTTTCCGATGGAGTCGGAAATGTTGTAGGCCCGTGTACTCAGATTTGGGTGCACGTTAAAAAACCCTAGGTAGTCAAAATTTCCGGAGCCCTCCACTACGGCGTCTCTCAAAATCATATGGTGGTTTTGGGACGTTAAACCCCACAAATGTAATCTGAATCTGGGCTAGTTGGTACATATTAGGCTGAAATGCGTGGCGCAAGGTTGACAAAGAGAAAAAAAAAAGACGAGACAGAAAGAGCGCCAACTTACAACTAAGTTTATTTTCATGAAACATTCACAATATATAGGATCTTGGAAAACATGCGCAGACCATTTCATTCACCGCACGTGCAGGCATGAACATTTTGATGATGTATTAACTGATAATTGCAATCATGATATCTGAGAACCAGCAACAAACGGATATGCCTAATGTATTGATTTGCCTAATGTATTACTGATGCCTAATGTATTTGTGGGGTTTAACATCCCAAAAGATATGCCTGATGTAAAGACGTCGAAAAAAAAAGCCAAACACACCCAAGTCTGCGCAAAAAAAGCGAGGAAAAAACAGCAAAAAAGGACTGACATACACTTCCTAGCACCCATCTAAAATTCATCTAGATCCCACAGTTGGAATTCACTGTTATGCAACACAACTGAAGGCACGCAGACGCACGAGTCACCTTTCTTCTTATGTGAAAGGCTTCGAGTAACTCCCGCGCCAGCGAATACCGGCTCCTTCCAAGTACTCGCGCCCGATCATCAAAATGTTCATGCCTGCACGTGTGGTGAACGAAAGCTTGGAGTTTTTAGATATTAACCTGATTCTGGGCGAGGGTCATGTCTGTTGGAAGTTCAACCCTAGAACGAGAAAAGGACTTCTTTCTTATGTTCTGCACATTCTAAGGTGGTGAAGAGGTATATAGCTGCTATGTGTTTTCGTTCTGCGCTGTGCAAATCATGCCAGCATACAGTGTTTGATAGTAATGAACTTCAAGACTAACAAAGTTTTCATGCGTCCGTCCATTTGACCATCACCACCAAACTCTATCTGATACCACCACGCATAGTTAACGAAACGATAGGCTGGCAGTCTTTTTTTTTTTTGTAAACAGTTGCATGTGAGAGAAAGCTGCATTGCCACAACACTTGTGCGGAACCACGTTCATACTCATCTGAGCTGTTATAACAGAAAACTCGATGCCGAAGTGCCTCTGTTTTACTTATTTGTGCAAAAGCCAGGGTACTTGTTACGAACAAAGTAGCAGACTACTCGATGCTTAGCTTTTTTGAGTCAGCCGATGCGGTAAACGTTTTTCTAACTGGTTGCCGTGGCTAAGTAACAACGAAAATTTATGCGTTGCTAGAGAAGTATCAAATGGCTTCAATGTTTACTTGTTCTTTTGTTCACCTAACACCCAGTTTGTTTTTTCCGCTTGCTGTGTCGGCCTAAAATGAACATGTCTTTTCAACATCGATAATTTCTAGGCTTTATTGTGCCAACAATATATCACTCAGAGGTACGCTGTAGTGTGCGTACCAAGATTGTGACCGCTAGGGGTTCTTCTATGCGCACATATCTCTTGGTTGACGGGTGTTCTTATTATATTTCGTCCCCATCTAAGTGCAGTCAATGTGGTCTGAAATTCATCTCGCGCTATCAAGCATAAGACCGTGACACCACCCGTGATATGCTGTCACAGTGGTTCACTTGATCATCGTCCACGTACATACATACCGCAGACAGGGCGTACATAAGCTTCCAGAAAAAAAGTGATGCCGCAGCTACTACTCATTCGTTTTTTTACTACACAAGTGGGCAGTCTGGTATTGTCGCTGCACGGGCATATAAGCCGGTACTACCATTGCATAAAGTCCCAATCAGAAAATGATCACGAGGGAGTTGTCATTACTGCACAGCACTGTCTCTTCGATGCCACATGCATAGATGCAGTCTGCTTTGCAGGCTTCCCTCCGTTTTCAAGTGCCATTTATGTGAGAGTAAGCTTCCGACAGTTTTTTAAACCACAGTGCAGTATTACTGGCGCAATGTCTTTTAGAACAGTTCGTTTCGAAATGAAGCACAGCAGCGCTACACGTGCATGCTCTCCCAGCAGCCGGTAGTCTCGGCGCGAATGGCTGAGTTGTGTCGTGGCTCTCTGCCAAATGCTGTTTTTTGGCGAGCCACCTATCCAGTCCTGGTCTCTTATGAAACCAAGGCGCTTCCCTTCTGCCTCGCAGAGCCGAGGAGGCCGCGGAAAAGGCACGTCTGCGCCTTCGACTACGCACATACGAGAGGCTCAGGCTCACAAAGACACTTCTAAGCGGGTTGCGCTCACAGCGGAAACACCGGTAGTCGATTGCCATCTGATACATATGTGGAAATCCAGGAGAGGGCTGACCAAATAATGGAAACAACAGCGACTCATTAGAAAATTGCGCCATATACTTGCTAGATATCTTAGCGGGCATACGCTTACGCGCAGCTGATGGAGACGGCGAGCTGGGCGAATTTTCGCGACTCACTCCGAGAAACCTTACACACCTCCAAGATATGGGCAATACTGCGCAGCATAATGGAACGTGGTAAGATCAAAACGGCAGCAAACCAAACTTTTAAGAAGCGTGCAGGAGAATTTCCAGGAACAGATGACGCCCTCCTCGCTAAGCTCCCAGAGAAGTACATAGGCGCGGTCACCACTCTCTCGTGCACTTTAACACACCAGGGCCAGGGAAACGCAGTTCTCGACGCACAGATCACCAAGACAGAACTATTCGCAGCCACGCTAGCAGCAAAGCGCAATACTGCCCCTGGGTGTGACCAGCTAACAAACGCGATGATTCGGAATCTGAGCGATGAACACCTGGAACATCTTACTCGGCATTTTATTGAACAAGTATGGGAGAAGGGCGTGGTCCCACAACATTGGAAGGATGCCAAAATTATTCTTATTCCAAAGCCAGGAAAAGCACCCGACCTAAAAATTTAAGACCAATATCATTAAGAACCTGTCTTAGCAAATTGTTCAAAAAGATGATTCGCGCACGTCTCACGACTTACATTGAAAATCGGAACCTTTTTCCCACTATGCATGTTTGAATTTCGCCAACATTTGTCAATGCAGGACGTCTTCCTTATAGTTCAGGAAGAGATACTCTGCATTACCACGGTTGGTACAGAACATGTCGTCATAGCTATTGATTTGAAAAGCGCATGTGACACTATGTCCCATGAGCTCATCTTATCTGAGCTAAATGACATCGGTTGTGGGAAAAAGATATATGACTACATTCGCTCTTTCCCAACCTATCGCACTGCTACAAAAGGCCTAGGCAATACACGCCCAGATCCGTTTCCTATGCTCCATAGAGGCAATACACAAGGGTCGATACTATCTCCTCTTCTCTATAACATCGGCATGAGACGCTTAGCAAGAAGACTACACGGCGTTTCAGGGCTAGGGTGCGCGTTCTATGCGGATGATATTACCCTATGGGCCAAGAGTGGCTCTTTAGGACAAAAAGAGCAAATCCTACTAGACACAGTGACCACTGTTGACGACTTCGCTTATCACAGCGGAATGAGCTGTGTTCCTGATAAATGTGAATTTATTAGAATTCGAGGCAGAGGCTGCCGCATTCACGAGCCGGTCAACCTCTTTGTAGGAGACCACAAGATAAAAGAGAAACAGAAAATGCGAGTCTTCTGACTGTGGCTACAAAGCAACATGCGAGCGGACCACACTGTTAAACCCTCAGAACAACGGTGAAGCAGATCTTCCAAATGATCCATAGAGTCACCAATCACCGGAAATGTTTCAAGGAAGCTGAAACGCTCCTTCTGGTTCAGGCTTTTGTCCACAGTCGGCTAACATATAGTCTTCCTTTCCGGGAGAATAATAAAACCTATTTAAATGCCCTAGATGCGTTGATACGAACATCGTACAAAACGGCTCTCAGCCTACCACTTGGAACGTCCACAGAAAGTCTCGAAGTCCTCAGTACACACAATCATTATGAGGAGTTACAGGAAGCGGTGCTGAGTTTCCAACGGCAGAGGCTTACCTTAACCACTGCAGAGAGAAAATTGCTACGCCGTGTAGGTTACCCAGCTTGTCCTCAGTATGCGGGAGAGGAACTGGAGTCCATGGCTAAACAGCTAGTGAAAGGATTCTAGTATCCCCTATCTTCAAAAAACATGAGCCCCCAATATCAAAGTTCATAGGAGGGCTCGAGCTCACAAGTTACAGTGGATATTCGGGAACAATCCGGATATGGTGTACACAGATGTCACACTATGCGGCACAAGTACGCGCTCACAGTCGTAGGAGCAGCCCCGGGTCGAGGCCTTCTGAGTTGCGCCATGGCACGAGCCGCGCCCACGAATAACGCTGAGGCTTTAGCTATTGTGCTTGCTATTAAGGCTAAGGATATTCTCGGGCGATCGTCCCTTGTTCTCACCGATTCCATGGTCGCATGTAGACTTTCACGGGAAGACTACCACACAACACCACACGCCTATTAGGATCGGACCTAACGCAGGACTGTGCTATCATCTGGTGCATGGGTCACGCAGGACTCGATGGCAATGAGAGTGCGGACGGGGCAGGTCGTGCTTTAACCAACCAAGCGGCCTACCACTCTGACGACAGCCCCTTTTTACCGCGAGATATCCTTGAAAACCAACGGCTTGAGCGACGAAGGTACAGTGTACCGCACACAGCTTTAACTGGGTGAAGCTCTTATGACTGGCGCCGTATACAAACAAACACATATACAAATCTTTTGTTGAAGCATGCCATTGGCCCTGCGAACTACAGCAATAGTTGTGCGTGGTGCGGAGGCAGGCCCACTCTCGCCCACATAACGATGGATTGTCAGAAGATGCCAACCGAATTAACTCGCTCTAAATAGCCGGCGAAATTTCCGCAAGGGAGCAGTGGGAGACTTAGCTCGCCAGCGAGGATCTGGGGGTGCAACCAGCGCTCCTCGACCAGGCGCAGCGGCCCGCTAAAGCGAGTAAAGCCCTGGAACAGGGGCCCCAACGATATGCTCCCCGTATCTTTTTTTCCTTGTTTCTTTTCCAAATAAGCGTTTTAATATATATATATATATATATATATATATATATATATATATATATATATATATATATATATATATTTATATATGGAGATCGGCGGCAATCGCTTGCACGGACAACTCCAGTGCCAAGCCCCCTCAACAACAAGGAGCCGAGCGACACACAGAGCCATCCAGGGCACCAGCAGTGATGATGTCGCCACTACCACCAGCGAGGCCAGTGAGCCAGCGAGTCCCACCAGTGAGTCAGAGATCGGCGGCAACGGCTTGCACGGCAAACTCTAGTGCCAAACCCACTCAACAACAGGGAGCCGAGGGACACAAAGAGCCATCCAGGGTCCAAGCAGTGACGACGTCGCCACTCCCACCAGCGAAGCCTTACAACACCAGGCGGACGAATGCGGCGAAGACCAAGGCGGCGGCTTCCAAGTGACACGGGGAAACAAAAGGTACGGGCAGTCTTAAACACGCACGGTCTCACTCATTTCTATCGATTAGGAAAATCATTGAAAAGTGGGTGCAATACAAAAAGCACGCGGAACAACTAACCAAATATCTATCTCACGAAATTGCACCTAAGGGCCTCCGCCTAGCCTGCAACCCCTCAAAGTCTACACTAAGTGAAGCATAAAGGGTGAAGTGGGAAAAAATAGTACTAGAAGCGTCCTTGCAACTGACCCGGGTCATCGCGGACCATAGTGAGCGTAAGGCCACCGTATACAGTGTCACGGAGGCCACGCAGAAATTGGTATCTAATCTCGGAGAGCATGAGGCAAGAGAACTGGAAAGATATGAACTAAAAAAGAGAGGTGAAATTTCAGTAGTAAATGATAGAAAATTCAAGCGAGACTGCAGTAGCTCCACTGCTCTGAAACAGGAAAATAGGAATGAGGCCGTACAAGAACGCCAGGGACCACCCGTACCACAACCTAAGTTTGAGGAGAAAAATGGGAACTCGAAACTGCAGTGCAATC
This sequence comes from Rhipicephalus annulatus, assembly GCA_013436015.1. Classification (NCBI taxonomy): domain Eukaryota; kingdom Metazoa; phylum Arthropoda; class Arachnida; order Ixodida; family Ixodidae; genus Rhipicephalus; species Rhipicephalus annulatus. The sequence goes on along the minus strand of WOVY01010793.1, from coordinate 78,041 downwards.
CTAATCAAAACATCCTTACTCTCGAATATGACGCTGACACTCCCGTGCCAGGTGATAGCCTAGAGCAGCCGAAAACTTATGAGAAAAATGTCCTCGATCTGTCAAACACAACACTCACACCCGCTGAGCTTCAACTTTTGTCGAGAGGCTTGACCTTTTGTCCATCGTCTGGTAGATTCAATGAATTTGAACTGTACCACGACCTCGATAACTTTGCGCGTAATCTCCGCTTCCGTGAATACTTTCATGATCGCGAGGACTGTACGGACGAGAATAGAGTGATTGGTGGTGACAAATCATGGTGTGCGGGTGAGCAGAGGGACAAACACCTCGATATGTATATATCAGCAGTTCAAAAAGATATCATCAGAGCGTATGAAAAAAATCGGCCATTTCGAAACAACATATCAAAGTCAGAACGAAGGGCACTCGATGAACTACGAAAAAACACTGGAAATACTATCTAACCGGCTGATAAAGGGGGCTGCATAGTAATTCTAAACACGTCGGACTACTTAAAGGAAGGGGAACGACAGCTATCAGACACAAAATTCTACAAAGAGCTTCCAACGGACCCGACTCCCGAATTTGAAAGTGAGATAAAAGTAACCCTAAACAATCTCCGCCGGGACGAGAACATTACCGGCAAAATTTTAAAAGCAATGTTACCGGCCCATTCTGTTCCCGGTCGATTCTATTTGCTCCCCAAAATACACAAGGCAGGTAATCCGGGACGTCCGATAGTATCCAGCAACAGCACATCAACAGAAAATATATCAGAATTCATCAATTCCTTAATAAAAAACACCCCCCCCCCCAAACTTTCCGTATAACCTAAAGGACACAAACCACTTCATCTGTGAAACTTCAAGTCTCGACATCCCAGGCGGCAGGTTTCTGGTGACCATGGACGTCTGCTCACTGTACACCAACATACCCCACCATGACGGAATAGCGGCTATGGTTTCTGAATATGTAAAATCTGACTCATCAACTTGTGTAAGTGGCGAGGTACTGTTTACACTTGTTGAACTTGTACTAAATTATAACCATTTTGAGTTCAATGGCAAGCATTTCCTTCAGGTCAGTGGCATGCAATGGGCACGAAAATGGCCCCAAACTTCGCGAGCGCCTTTATAGTTTCACTTGAAATCCCATTCATTGAGGGACGCACCTTGAAATCTTTCTACTACAGAAGATACTCAGACGATATTTTTATGATATGGAACCATAATGAGGGAAGTCTTTTCCACTTCATAGAGGATTTTAACAAGTGCCACCCGTCAATAAAATTCACGCAAAAAATTTCCAAAACTAGCATTAACTTTTTGGACGTCACTGTCACGGTCGAAAATGACCGCTTGTCAACAAACCTTTACAAAAAGCCTACAGACCGTCAAATGTACCTAAATTTCAACAGCAGCCACCCAAAGCATTGCAAAACGGGTATTCCATATTCTCAGGCCTACCGGTACCGAAGAATATGCACCGATATGCGGGAATCCGACAGACACGCGGAACACCTAAAGCGTTCCTTATTGAAACAAAATTATCCGGAAGACATTATTGACGATGCCATACTAAGTGCTCGCAACGTGAACAGGAATGATATAATTAAGGGACCAAACAGAGTATCTAAAACGACTTCCCAAACGAACCTTGTACTAACTTACTCCTCATCAGCGTCACGAACCAACAACATACTTTCCCGCTATTTCAACATAATCAGGCAAAGCAAACGACTAACGTCTATTTTCGCGAAGCCACCTCACGTGGTGTACCGCCGGGATAAAAATCTGAAGGACATTCTTGTCAGAGCAAAAACAAACACTCCCAAATTTCAATCAGGGTGCCATCCCTGCGGAAAAGCTCGATGCAAGGTATGCCCACAGATGGTCACAACACGTGAATCCAAAACTAACTTCTCGGATTTCAAATTCTGCATAACTGAAAGCCTTAATTGTGACACCAGTAACGTAATAAACATGCTACATATCAACATCTGCGGACAAGAATATATCGGCCAAACAGACATGCCATTTCGGCTGTGGTTCAATAATCACCGGTACCACGCCACTTCACTGCCGAAGCTGTCTTTATCTAGAAATCTGCGCCTGCCAAACCACAGTTTTGAAAATATCAGCGTAACTCTTTTGCAGTCCGGTTTATCAAACAGACGCGAGCGTGAACAGCGTGAGGCATATTTTATTTTCAAATTTCGAACATTAGTAGCCGTCATCAACGAGGACCACGGAAAACTCAACTGCCTCCGAGAAGTAAGCCAGGAGGAAATTGGTGACAAAGATTGATAGCTGGAGACCATGCTTTTTTCTGACTGACTCGTACGTGTACACTGTCCTTTCGTGTTTTTTGGTTTTCTTTCTTTCTTTTCTTTTTTTCTTTTTTCCACATGCACATACAAAGTGTTTACGTTCGCCTACCACTTGATGACCATTGAAGGGAAACGGACGAAGATTAAAAGTAAATAGCCGACCGACCCATTAACGGGAAACCCTTCCTTTACGCACGTCGCATGCCGACCAACCCATTACGCCGAAACCCTTTCTTTACGCACGCCGTCATGGACCCTCCCGGCCCCGCGGCGACAATCTTGGGTGGCCCAACACACGTCGAGAACTGAACAGCACCTGATGTGAACCGTATGTGGACGTACACGGACAGTTGCTTTCGTTCTCAGTGTTGACAGTGGTTCTTCCTCTTTTTTACTTTCTTTTTTTTCTTTTTCGTCTTTTTTCTTTCCCCTTTTTTGTTTTTTCTTTCCTTTTTTAGTTCCCTCTCACTCTCGCAAACATCTTTCAAGGCGAGAGGGACACGGGCGAAGTTTGGAAGCTCATGTCAGTATAACTCATCCCCTGATGAAGGGAGGACCCCTCCCGAAACTGTTGGAAAATAAATATATTTATCCTTGTTGACAACGCTCCCGTTGTGCCATATACCGTATATATATATATATATATATATATATATATATATATATATATATATATATATATATATATATATATATATATATATATATATATATATACATACGGAAAGCGGCACCCGTTCTTCCCTCGTCGTAGTACGTAACATGTCTTACGCTTTGACCTGCAAGGTGGTGCTGGTGGGAGGTTTCTCCTGTGCATTTTTGAACAATAAAAAGTTCGCAGCGTGCGCGTTAACTAAAAGCCGAATTCTCCTGTCTCTCGTTCCCCATTATCAGCCATTGACATGTACATTAAGCACTATCTGACAAGAAAGGGCTGCTACGTTATACTCGCTGGGCGTAACCTCCTTGGTTTTAGAAAGGTTTAGCGAGCGTTGGGCTGCAGTGCCATGAATACAGTGAACTAATATATACCATGAACTCGAGGTGGTTAAAGGTGGGAAGTAGACACGAAGCGCAAGCCGTAAAAAAGTGTCCTTGGGCACTCTCGTTTAGTTCTTGGAATGTCTGCTGGATGGCGGTGCTTCAATATGCGGAATATATCATGAAAAGATGCGAGATGGTGGTACTTGGAGTGTTGACTAGATGGACGAACGGACTCACAGACAGATGCATGGACGGACGCGTGGATGGCTGCACAGACGGATTCGCGCATGCACGGACGCAGGGGACGATGCGTGGACGAACGCAGGGACCGACGCACGAACAGATGCACGCACGGACGGGCGGATGGACACACGGACGGTCGCACAGACGGACGCATGAACGGACAGAAGGAAGAACGAATGGACGGACAGATGCTTCGTTCCACACTCCGTCATTCTTCCCGCTGCCATTTTTTCTGAAATAAATGTAAACGCTTTAAATAAGCTTCGTGTTCTTTCCCTTAAAAATGAACATTTGATTTATTTTCTCCCCCAAAAATGTAAGATATATTGCATGGTGGTGCTAAAGAATATATGTTGTATGCGCTTGCGAAACGGAAACCACACGAGAACGAACTATTGGCGTAGTAACACATGTGCAGACGGTCCGCTCACATAGCTTTGGCTGTACTGCCACAGAAAGTTGTCGCCGAGTATAGAATAATTTGTACCGCAGAAATTCACGTATCAGCGGACAGCGTTTTCACAAGTGTATCAAGCCCCGCAGTCGCATTCAACATCGAGTATCACTACATATACCGGAAGGTGCTCGCCCTAGAATACCACCACCACTGTTGTGTGTTTTTCTCATGTACTTGTTCACTCAACAGGTTGTTCAGTTTGATGTTTCTCTCACAATAATTTTGAAGATTTATTGATCGAAATCATTGAGGGTAAGTGCGGTTGAGGTTAGTTGCGGAAATTTCTATGGCAGTCAGATTATGTGTTCGTGCAGGATCGTAGCAACGCTGCTTTCGCACACTAAACTACGAGTGTAGACGGCCACCTCATGTATTAAATTTCCTTGCAGTAATTACCTCTTGGTGGACTTGACAAGCATGATCAGTCGTCGCCTCATCGAGGCGAATGCTTTTTAGTTATTCCAGAAGCCTATGGTCTAGAAGCCTGAGAATTGAATTTTTTTGCGGAGGGGGGGGGGGCATAGAGGGCGCCTTCTTGAAATGGTAATTTTCCTGTCTGCACGGAGAAAAATATTCGGGGGGTAGAACTGGAACATGCGTATTAGCAATACCAGAAGGTGATATGAAGCGCTGATGCTCGCGAGGATGCTGACCTGGACAATCCTACATGAATCAACTTGAGTGCATGGCAACTAACCACAATTCACGTTAGCCCGGCGCGACGGCTGTATCAAGGGAGTACATAAGTAATGTTTAAAAAATTAGGTAGGCAGTACTGCAACCACTATTCACGTTTCACGTAGATTTGCGTCATTTTGAAAAATAGTTACGAGACCTGGATTTTGGTAAAATGCTTCATTGCCACGCAGACTTCTTGGGTTCGACTCCAGCTCGGACGCTCACATTTATTCTTTGGAGTCGTCAGGTCGACGATACCGATGTCGGGTATTTCTTGACGCTCACACGTTAAAATTGCCCATGTCTGTTCTCCTCGTTACTGAGTAGATCAATCAATCACCTGTGGCACATACCCGCAAACCAGCGGCACATACCCGCCCAAGGGTATGTGCCACTGTCTGGCGGGAAGTGTTCGATGACGTACGCGTCGAGACTTTAACAATATTCATGTCTTGACCAGCGCATCATATTCGTCAAACTATCTTACCGTCCCATGCTAATTTTGGTTCACGCCAAGTTAAGGGGGTGACCACGGAACACCCAAAAGTAAAAGGATATATATATATATATATTGTAGTGAAGAAGATGAGTGCTACTGAGAAAGGCAGGGGGTATGACTCAGTCGGTGTGAAGAAGACGACGTTTGGTTGGCTGGGTACTCAGACTGGTTCCGCCATTACCACTTGACGTGTCGTAACCGCTCTCCTGTTTTATAAAAGAGTGCCACTCTAAAACGCCCCATTTTGATTGGTGGAGGTGCTGGGTAACGCCTAATCCTGGAATTGCGAAACCGTACGTTGCCTCCAGTTGCTACAATGTCCATGGACGATGATCTGCAGGTGGCCGCCTCGGCTCCAACTACTGCAGCTCCTGTCTGTCTCGGCTCCTTTCGGCAACGCGATCCGCCTAACTTCAGTGGAACCGATGACAAATACGTGGAAGACTGGCTCGACGAATACAACTGGGTGGGCAAGCACAACAAGTAGGACGATGCGCACAAGCTTACTGTCGTCCAATTTTATTTGACCAACGTCGCCAGTCTGGGGCTCCGTAATCACGAGAGAGACCTTCCCACCTGGTCGGCCTTCCGAATGGCGTTCGCGGACTTGTTTGGCTGTCCAGCACTTCGCAAACTACGGGCCGAACAGCGCTTGCGTACTAGGGCTCAGCAGAATGGTGAGAATCACTCAAGTTATATCGAAGATGTGGTCGACCTTTGCCGGCGTGTCAACTTTGCAATGACAGAAGCCGAGAAGATCAAACATATATTGAAAGGCGTGACTGACGAGGCATTTCAGATGCTTGTCGCCAAAATACCGCAAACGGTAGCGGAAGTGATCCAACTTTGTCAGAGCTATGATGAGCTCTGGAAACAGCGTGACACCACTCGTCGTGCCAGCGTGCCATGTGCAACAATCTTCACTTTAACTTCAGCTGGCACTACTATAGACCACACCACTTTGCTTCTCGCGATCAAGCAATTTGTACCAGAGGAGGTCGCACGCCAGTTGTCCCTCGTGCCTTATACATCCGAAGGTGCCCCATCTACTTTTGCGCCATCAATACAGCGCGTAGTCCAGGAGCAGGTGTCCGAGGCGCTACCAACAGCTCACGCACCACCTGTGGCTGCTCCATTGACCTATGCCGAAGCACTGAACGGAACCCGACGTCCGCCTGTCGCGAACGCCTACTTCCACGTGCCCCTTTGTCGTACCGACTGAGCCTATGTACCAGGCTGCCCATCCTTTCTACCGACCACCAACTCCGCGCTTTCAGAACCCTTGGCGCACTCAAGACAACCGCCCCATATGCTTCACCTGTGGAATTGCGGGTCACGTGGCACGATTTTGTCGACGGCATGAGTTTTTCCTGCGTGACGACGTCAGGCCCAACAATTATGATTTCCCACAACGACCAGAGCCTGCTGTATCTGGTGAGACTGCGACCATGGACACATTTTCACCTCACCGGAACTTCAACAGACACCGGTCGCCTTCACCTCAACGCCGTTCCCTTTCCTCTATGCTACGTCGACCTCACCCTGTCACCGAGGAAAACTAGGAGCCACCGTTCCAGGGACAAGAACTGCGGATCTTTCGAACTCCACAAGACCTTGTTTTTCGCCGTCCAACGTCGTTGCTGTCTCCATTGAAGGTATACCTGTTTTTGCATTGGTGGATACCGGCGCCGCAGTGTCTGTAATGACTGAAAAACTTTGCCATCGACTAAAAAAGGTCAGAATGCCTCTTCACGACTTCGTTTTGAGCACTGCGAGTGAGCAATGAATTCGCCCTTTTGCTGCATGCACAGCACGTGTCGCTATTGCTGACGATATTTATGTCGTCGAGTTTGTAGTGCTCCCGCAGTGTTCCCATGACATTATATTAGGCTGGGACTTTCTCTGCACTCATCATGCCGTCATCGACTGTGCTCGCGGCGAAGTGGAGTTCGCGCCGTTATGCGACGCTGCTTCACTCGACTCGTCCCTTTCACCTGCAAAAGTTTTCGTTGCCGCCGACACTTCCATACCCCCGTTATCATCCGTCCTAGTTTCGCTATCCTGTGACGTCTGTAGTGGCTCAACTGTTCTTTTTGCGCCTTATGAAACCGCTGTTCGCCGCAAGTGCTTCCTGATTCCTTTCGCCGTTCTGAATGCTCACGATGCATCAAGTGCTATTTATGTGTCAAATTCGTTTCCCTTGCCTTCCAAGTTACTGTGCGGAGAATGCTTGGGCTTTGCCGATGACATTGATCCCTCGAGTGCACGTGTAGTTACTGACCACTCGACTACGCTACCTATTGAAGCTGTTGATTGCTGCGCGTAATCCTCTTCCCCATCATTCACCGACGCGATTTCACGCTGCATGGACACCAACCTTACGGCCCAGCAGCGCACCAACATCATCGCCCTCCTCGAGCGCTTCCGCGCCAGCTTCGACCACTAGCAACTGACTTTGGGCCGTGCTTCCACAGTATCTCATGAAATCGACACTGGCCATCACGCTCCTTTACGTCAGCGTCCGTATCGGGTATCGGCATCTGAGCGTCACATAATCGCGGAACAAGTTGACGACATGTTGAAGCGAGGTGTTATTGAGCCTTCTAACAGCCCGTGGGCATCCCCAGTTGTTCTAGTCAAGAAAAAGGATGGCTCAATAATATTCTGTGTCGACTACCGCCGGTTGAATAAGATCACGCGCAAAGATGTTTACCCGCTACCTCGCATAGACGATGCCCTTGACTGCTTACAAGGCGCGGAGTTGTTCTCGTCACTAGATCTGCGTTCAGGTTATTGGCAGGTTCCCATGGCTGAGGCTGATCGCCCCAAGACGGCTTTTGTTACCCCTGATGGCTTATACGAATTTAACGTCATGCCATTCGGGCTCTGCAATGCGCCTGCCACTTTCGAGCGCATGATCAACAAAATCCTCCGTGGCCTGAAATGGCAGACATGTCTGTGTTAATTAGACGATGTCGTGATATTTTCAAGCGACTTTTCAACGCATCTTCAGCGGCTCGAGAGAGTGCTTACTTGCCTCACCTCCGCCGGTCTACAGCTCAACTTGAAGAAGTGCTGCTTCGGCGCTCGAAAACTCCTAATTTTGGGCCATGTTGTATCTAGAGAAGGCATTATTCCGGATCCGACGAAACACCGTGGCGTTGCCGAATTTCCTAAGCCGAAGACCTTAAAAGAACTTCGCAGCTTCCTCGATTTATGTTCATATTTTCGTCGTTTTATTCGCAACTTCGCCTCCATCATATCGCCCTTGACTGACCTTCTTGCCGGCAACAACGACCTTCCTAGTTGGTCGTCCGCTTATGATGACGCATTTGCCACACTCCGCCACCTTCTTACGTCACCTCCTATACTGCGACATTTTGATCCTCTTGCCCTGACGGAAATACACACGGATGCTATAGCGGATTTGGCCTCGGTGCTGTGCTAGCCCAGCGTAAACCTGGATTTGGTGAGTACATCGTCTCTTACGCCAGCCGTCCACTGACAAAAGCAGAAGCAAACTATTCAGTCACCGAAAAAGAGTGTCTAGCCATCATATGGGCCATAGGCAAGTTTCGACCCTATCTTCACGGGCACCCATTCAGCGTGGTTACAGATCATCACGCATTATGTTGGCTCTCCTCGTTAAAAGATCCCACCAGCCGGCTCAACCGTTGGGCGCTTCGGCTACAAGAGTACGACATTCACGTCGTTTACCAATTTGGCCGAAAACATTCCGACGCAGACGCTTTGTCCCGATCACCTCTACGATATAGTGACAAGTCACCGTCTTCGCCTGCCCCCGACGTATCTGCACGTAGTGTCAGCGACATGCTACAGGAGCAACGAAAAGATCCTTGGATCGCTTCACTTATCAACTTGTTGAGTCAAGCTCCCTCGCAAAATATCCCTTGAGGTATGCGCCGTCAAACACAGCACTTCGTTATCAGAGATGGTTTGCTATACAGACGAAATTAACTCTCCGAAGGACGCCAATGGCTCCTACTCATTCCCTGTCGTCTCCGCTCAGACATACGCGCCTCCTTTCACGCCGACCCCCAATGCACCCATGCTGGAGTGTCAAAAACCTACACCCGCCTGCCCCACCGCTACTACTGGCGTGGAATGTATCGCTTCGTTCATCGCTACGTACGCTCCTGTCTCGCTTGCTAACGCCGGAAGAATCCCACTCCAAGCTCTCCAGCTCCACTACAACCCTTACCTTGTCCTGCTCGACCGTTTGACCGTGTTGGTATCGATCTGTATGGACCTCTTCCGATGACACCAGCTGGAAATCGCTGGGTAATCGTCACTATCGATCACCTTACGTGCTACGCAAAAACTTCACCACTCTCTTCTGCGTCAGCCAGTGACGTCGGTCGTTTCATATTGCATCAGATCATTTTACATCACGGTGCACCACGCGAACTCCTGAGTGACCGAGGGCGCGTGTTTTTGTCGGACGCCGTCGAATCGCTTCTCAAGGAATGCCAAGTCATTCATCGCACCACCACCGCATATCATCCTCAAACTAATGGCATTACAGAACGATTCAACCATACATTAGGAGATATGCCGTCAATGTACGTCGCGACCGATCACACCAACTGGGATATTCTCCCTTTTGTAACATACGCGCATATTACTGCTGTCCAGAGAACCACTGGTTTCTCTCCATACTTCCTCCTTTATGGTCACGAGCCCTCTGCACGCTAGACACCATTCTTCTTTACCACCTGGATGTTGCTGAGTCGACGACGATGTCACAAGCTGCTAAATACGCGGAAGAGTGTCGTCAGCATGCCCGCTCTTTCACAAGTGCTGAACAGCAACGCCTGAAACACCACTGCGATAGCCCGACGCTTGCGGCTTCTTATGCATCAGATGACCTTCTCTGGCTTCGCATCCCTTCAACCAGCCCTAGTCTCTCAACGAAACAGACGTACAAGTATGACGGCCCTTACCGTGTGGTTAAGTAAACTTCACCCGTCAATTACATCGTCGAGCCGCTAGAGCAGCCCCATGATCAATGACACCGTGGACGTGAGACCATCCACATAGACCGCCTAAAACCGTATTATGATCTCTCTATTGGCTCCTGCCCATGAGTTGCCAGGATGGCTCTTTTCCGGAGGGAGGAAAATGTTGTGAAGAAGATGAGTGCTACTCAGAAAGGCAGGAGGTATGACTCAGTCGGTGAAGAAGACGACGTTTGGTTGGCTGGGTACTCAGACTGGTTCCGCCATTACCACTTGACGTGTCGTAACCACTTTCGTGTTTTATAAAAGAGTGCCACTCTATATAAAGCGCCCCATTTTAATATATATATATATATATATATATATATATATATATATATATATATATATATATATATATATATATATATATATATATATATGATTCGCCTTTGAAACGCCAGCAGCGTGCTCCGAGCTGTTTTGCACATTCTCCTCTGCTTTCCTTTTGCTTCCATTGTGCATCACTTAGCGAATTTCACTCAGCACCCGGCTTGGAACCGAACTTGTGACGCCTCTGCTAAACTCGGACATTACCATGCCATCCGCAATTCTGCGCCATTTTAATATGTAGTCTCTTCGCCTACTTCGAGTGGTGACCAAGTTAATGTGGTCACGATTTTGAATGTTTCTGGTTGCCACTCAACACTAAAATCTTCTCCTGCTCAGTCGCCCAGGGAATTCCGTCAGCTGCTCAGCCGTTAACTGGGGTTCGTGCGCGACTTTGAGCATGAAGTGGTGCGTCCATTTGGTATGTGTCAAGTTTTTTCCAAGCTTCGACATTTTTCTACTTTGCTCCGCGACCAAGTTTCAGCAGAACTGTTCCGTGCTCCCGATGTGCCTGCTCCTGACCGAACTTCTGCCGAGCCACCTACTTGTGTTCTGCCTGTTCCTACTCAAGCTCTGCCTGTGCTTCCTACAACCGGTGATGATGTTTCGGAAACAGTTGCTTTTCTTCGTCCGCCGGAGATGCAGCCGCCGAGCGTGCCAGCCGAGCCTCCTGTGGCAGTTCCTGTTCCACGTGCTTTAAAGATGTTTCCGCCGGTCGACGTTGCGCCGACTGCGCCCGTTCCCCTTCCGCGCATGATTCCTGCATAGGTGGCGCCGATTCATCCCACACCGCAGCCTCATGACTACCTGCGTGTTCCGGCTTCCTCTCTGCCGAAGGTGCACTGTACCCAAGGTTCTTAGGCCAATTTCCGTGTTCCACCAGACTGTCGTCTGCGCCTGCGCCCGAGATGACTGTCGTGGAAGTAAAACCTGCACGGGCGTCAGCGCCGCGCGTAGAAACATGACGCAGACTATGTGGAAATCCTGTCCTAGGGGAGGGGATGATGTGGTGGTACGTTTGAAAACGTGCCTTGCTTCGTGTGCTTACTTCTTTTCGGTGTGCTTTCTTTAGTGTGGTTATACACTGTGAATTTCTTCGTGTGTATACAGTGTTCTTTCTATGGAGGGGATGATGTGATATAGGGAATTTAGAAATGTACCTTGCTGTGTATTGGTACGCATGCTGTACCTTCATAAATGCGAAGCATTTCTTAGCGAACTTCGGCGAATTTGAGCGTATCTATCTATCTATCTATCTATCTATCTATCTATCTATCTATCTATCTATCTATCTATCTATCTATCTATCTATCTATCTATCTATCTATCTATCTATCTATCTATCTATCTATCTATCTATCTATCTATCTATCTATCTATCTATCTATCTATCTATCTATCTATCTATCTATCTATCTATCTATCTATCTATCTATCTATCTATCTATCTATCTATCTATCTATCTATCTATCTATCTATCTATCTATCTATCTATCCCACTTACTTTTGGGTGCTCCGTGGTCGCCCCCTTAACTTGGCGTGAACCAAAATTACCATGGGACGGTAAGATAGTTTGACGAATATGATGCGCTGGTCAAGACATGAATATTGTTAAAGTCTTGACGCGTACGTCATCGAACACATCCCGCCAGACAGTGGCACATACCCATGGGCGGTTATGTGCCGCTGGTTTGCGGGTATGTGCCACAGGAGATTGATTGATCTACTCAGTAACGAGGAGAACAGAGATGGGCAATTTTAACGTGTGAGCGTTAAGAAATACCCGACATCGGTATCGTTGACCTGACGACTGCAAAGAATAAAAGTCAGCGTCCCAGCTGGAGTCGAACCCAAGAATTCTGCGTGGCAATGAAGAATTTTACCCAAGAGCCAGGTCTCAGAACTATTTTTCAAAACGACGCTAATCTACGGGAAACGTGAATAGTGGTTGCAGTACTGCCTAACTAATTTTTTAAACATTACTTATGTACTCCCTTGATACAGCCGTCGCGCCGGGCTAACGTCAGTTGTGGTTAGTGCCATGCACTCAAGTTGATTCATGTAGTATTGTCCAGGGATAGCATCCTCGCGAGCATCAGCGCTTCATATCACCTTCTGGTATTGCTAATACGCATGTTCCAGTTGGCATTGTTCTGTTAGTGCAAACATCTGGTTGCATAAACATCTGCAACTCTTTTACATATTTCTGTGCGTTGAACATTTGTACATATAGTAAGCGCCAATTCATAACGTGTCGCTCAATAAAAATATTGAAACGCGGTCACCTGCCCTCCGCATGCTTCGCAAAACGTCGATTTCAGGTACGCGGGTTCTGCTGATTTTTTTTACTTTCTGCACTGTGTTACGTGCACAATAAATAGTGTGCTGTACTTTTTATATACCCATCTTATTGTGCTCGATATTCGTATTCTTCAATGTGCTGTGTATACTGTTCCATTGTATTTTCTTACGAGCGTATTTTTTAAGGCTGGATGGTGATGTGTCATGGTGTTTCTTTCAGTTTCGGTTTTGTTTCAAATGTTCTGTGACGCCTCGTGTGGTAGTGCTATTTAGTATATGTATATATATGTAAATAAATAAGTTGGTGACGAAGCTTCGTGCGAGACCAATATGCGAGATGGTCTGCTGCGGCCTTGGTTTTTATTCTTTGTCGCCATTGCGGTCAGAACCATCTCCGACACAACAGTGTTCCCACCTAAATTGTTTGTATCTTACACCGTGCTCTAGAGTCACTATATAAACTCTACTAGCCCCGAGAACGAACACTGGCGTCGCGGCGGTCACGGCGATGTGGCGCCATTGCACGGACCCGCCTGCTCCGCCGGCTCTTGTCGCCTCTTTCTGCGCCTTCAGTATACACGCTCTTTAGCGATACGTTGGTTGCTATTCCTCAATTTCGTTACGCAAACCTCTCAATATACAAGGTACACAGTTTCAAAACTAGTGAAAAATTTTCATGTTGTAAGAACAAAGGAGTGAGTAAATAACCTTTATTTGAAGTCCGGTAGTTTTCAGCGGGCGAGGTGGGGGAAAAGGGGAGTAACCCCTTCCCCTTCCCACTCTCCATCGATTATGATGGTGGTGCCTGAGGTGACCGCTCGAAGTCCATGAACCCGGATGGTACCTCCAGCTTGCCGGACGGCCCAAAGCTGATCGGCCAGCTCGTCGCTGGTGAGTGCCAACTTTCAGCGCTGTTTCGGTAATTTAACTTAGGATAGGCAGACTCCCGTCGTAACGGAATATTTATTGTGAACATGGTAATGCAGGAGAAGACGTTCGTTGTTCTTATTGCGTACACAACAGAATTGGTGCTAAGAAAAAAAAATTGTAAGTGGTACTAACGTTACTTCAACTAGGCATAGACTCCGGGAGTATATGTCTGTGCCGAAGTATGAGAAGTGAAACTAGTAAGTTTTCAATTCACCAAAATACATTGCGCTTTACTGTGCAAGTTACGCCTGCATTCGCGAATGATCTAAATAAGTTGACAGAATTGCGTTTTCTCCAGCAAGAAACATTACATTAATATGACTTTCATAAGCACTCACGTAACATATACTTCAAACAAAATGATACTGCCACACACAACAACAATTTCGGAAATGATGAGGTATTTCTGTTCACTGAGATCATATCTAAAGCTTTATTCCTAACAGTCACCAGAAATTATGTCATCCTATACCCTAATTTGCGTGAAATGCTGCAGTGTTCCACCATCGCATCAGAAATGCTCATTGTAGCTTCACGTGGGAGCACCGCTGATAGCAACTTCAACACAAACGTCAAAAAGTCAAAACGTACTCTATGGCGCCCTCACGGACATGGCCAAGCAGTAGTGTAACGAGGAGGTGGCTCGTCGGGCCTGCTCCTACCCCTCGATTTTTTTTTTCTCCTTGCAGAGAGGAAAACTACCATTTCAAAAAGGCGCCCTCTCATCCCCCGCCCCTCCACAAAAATTCAATTCTTAGGCTTCTAGACCATAGGCTTCTGGAATAACTAAATAACATTCGCCTCGATGAGGCGACGACTGGTCTCGCTTGTCAAGTCCACCAAGAGGTAATTACTGCAAGGAAATTTAATACATGAGGTGGCCGTCTAAACTGGTAGTTTAGAGTGTGACCGCACCGTTGCTACGATCCTGCACGAACACAGAATCTGACTGCCATAGAAATTTCCGCAACTAACCTCAACCGCACTTACCCTCAATAATTTCGATCAATAAATCTTCAAAATTATTGCGAGAGAAACATCAACTGAACAACCTGTTGAGTGAACAAGTACATGAGAAAAACACACAACAGTGGTGGCGGTATTCTAGGGCGAGCACCTTCCGGTATATGTAGTGATACTCGATGTTGAATGCGACTGCGGGGCTTCATACACTTGTGAAAGCGCTGTCCGTTGATACGTAAATTTCTGCGGTACAAATTATTCTATACTCGGCGACAACTTTCTGTGGCAGTACAGCCAAAGCTATGTGAGCAGACCGTCTGCACATGTGTTACTACGCCAATAGTTCGTTCTCGTCTGGTTTAGATTTCGCAAGCGCATCCAATATAAACTCTTTAGCACCACCATGCAATATATCTTACATTTTGGGGGGAGAAAATAAATCAAATGTTCATTTTTAAGGGAAAGAACACGAAGCTGCTTTAAAGCGTTTATATTTATTTCAGAAAAAATGGCAGCGGGATGAATGATGGAGAGTGGGGCGAAGCATCCATCCGTCCATTCGTTCTTGCTTCCATCCGTCCATGCTTCCGTCTGTGCGACCGTCCGTGTGTCCATCCGCCCGTCCATGCGTGCATCTGTTCGTGCGTCGGTCCCTGCGTTCGTCCACGCATCGTCCCCTGCGTCCGTGCATGCGGCCATCTGTCCGTGCAGCCATCCACGCGTCGGTCCATGCATCTGTCTGTGAGTCCGTTCGTCCATCTAGTCAACACTTCAAGTACCACCATCTCGCATCTTTTCATCATATATTCCGCATATTGAAGCACCGCCATACATCAGACATTCCAAGAACTAAACGAGAGTTGGCCGAAGGACACTTTCTTACTGCTTGCGCTTCGTGGCTCCTTCCCACCTTTAACCACCTCGAGTTCATGGTATATATTAGTTCACTGTATTCATGGCACTGCGGCCCAACGCTCGCTAAACCTTTCTAAAACCAAGGAGGTTACGCCCAGCGAGTATAACGTAGCAACCTTTTCTTGTCAGATAGTGCGTAATGTACATGTCAATGGATGGTAATGGGAAATGAGAGACAGGAGAATTCGGCTTTTAGGTAACGCGCACACTGCGAATTTTTTATTGTTCAAAATGCACAGGAGAAATCTCTCACCAGCACCACCTTGCAGGTGAAAGCGTAAGACATGTTACGTGCTACGACGAGGGACGAACGGGTGCCGCTTTAAGGAACTTCGCCCCTAAAAAACGTACGACGGAGCATGTACTGGGTGATTGAAATAACGGAAGGCCAAGAAACAACCTCCTAAATTTTAGTGCATACTTGGTCGGCATCATTGTTTTCCTTCTTTTAGAGAAGCACGAACTTTCTCGAGACGCTCACGTTATTTTTAGGTGACGCGAAGGCAACCATGGGAAGCAGAAATCTTGGCACGAATCAGACGTGACCGGCCACCTGACCTCCGTAAATTTAGTTGAGTGTGATGCAATCTTCAGTCGGCCAATTAAGAACTTTGTCTGTGCACAGTCAACAATGCGCGTCTCTTACTCAGGCTAAGCGTAAGGAACGACCCCCCCCCCCCTCCCCGCAGACGCTGATGGGAGTGGTGTTATAGTGCTACAGACATTGCTCCTACGAATCATTTTACGAAGAGAACGAACGGGACGCTATGTGGGCGTCTACAGTGCCTCGCACGTGCTCACGCATCTTGGGCAGAGCTGCGCATGCCTCTGGTGCACAAGCACGAGCCGGAAAGACTGACCTAGTTGTTGATCAGAAAGGGACACGTAGGCTGAATGCTTTTAGCAGACTCTTCTTTGTGTCATAGCTGCTTTTCTTGGCACAAGTTCGCCCTCAAGGAATCATTGTGTGTGTGTTCCCCTTCTTGTAATACGTGACATTCTGGTGGAGGTGTGGGGTGTGATTGAAAGTCCCCTTGGCGCAAAAGAAGGAAGCCCTGACCCCCAGCGATTGGAGCCTGGCGAACTTAGTCCAGTACACCAGCGTTCAAGCCGCCGCCTCCGAGACGAGTCATCTGAACTCGGACCACTCCTCACTGCTCCAGCGACAGGGGCAGCGGTAATCGCCAATCTCAGAGAAATGGCCAATCCAGCTTCAACATCTGAACTCATCGTGTATCCCCCATGCTTACCTGAACCATTCCACGGTGACGTGCATGAAGATGTGGAAGACGGGCTGGAGCATATCGAGTTGGTCGCAAGGACCAATGCCTGGGATAAGGCGAGGAAATGGGGCCGCGTGTACTTCGCGTTAAAGGATGGAACGAAAACATGGTTCGAGAACCACGAAGGGGCAATAGCGACGTGGGAAGGCTTTCGGCATCATTTGCTTGCTGCGTATGCCAGCACGGATCGCCGGGAAAGGGCAGAAAATGCCCTTCAATCAAGAAACCAACGCACGAACGAAAGTTTCAGCATGTATATTGAGAACATGTCCCACCTCTTCACACGTGCCAATCCGAACATGACCGAAGAAAAGAAAGTGCGCCATTGGATGCGCGGAGTCAAACGGGACCTATTTGGAGGCCTGGTTCGTAATCCTCCACGTACCATTGCTGAATTCCGCACAGCAGCCACGACCATAGAAAGAGAACTGCAGCAGCGTGCCCATCACTACAATCGGGATGCCAGTAGTGAGCCTGCGGACGTCTTTTTGGCAAAGTGAGACAACAGTAACGAGACACTAAGGGAGCTGGCACCTTCCATCGTAAAAGAGGAGCTTCGAAACCTTCTGCAACCGCAAGTCATGCCGACAGTTTCATCCCTCACATCCGTCATCCGTGTGAAGTTCGGTACGCAAGTTCTTCAGCCTGAAGCAGAAGTGGAACTTCTTCGACTTCAACAACCACTGCAGGAATATCGTGTACCAACGTACGCAGACGCTTTACGTTAACCTTCCGTCCACAATGCCTCGTCCGTGACTCCCGGCTCCCACCAGTCAGCTTCGCCCAGCTCATCTTTTCTTGGAGAGCAGAGACCACGGAAAAGCGATGTGTGGCGCAAACCTGACAGGACACCGCTTTGTTTTTAGTGCGGAGAAGCTGGACATCTTTACCGACACTGTCCATACCGAAGAGTCGGTCTGCGTGGGTTTTCTGTGTATGCTCCATGCCCGCGTAATGGTGAAAGGCCTATAGAATATGAGGAGTACCTTTCAAGGCAGGGATCTCCAGCCGCTAGCTACCAGTACCAGCCAAGGCCACCAGCACCAAATCGTTATCAATCGCCAAGTCCACGACGTTCAAGCTCACGAAACTATCGATCAACAAGCCCGCGTCAGGAAAACTGAAGCCTGCGACCTGGGGAGGCAAGGCCACTTGTGTGTGACAGAGCGAAGATCCTCCGTCAAGGCCCCAGCGAAGCAGCGAAGAGCAGAAAACGACGACGAATATAAGTAAAGAAAAAAATTTCTTAAGACTTGCGTGTTACAGTGAACGGGCGAGAATTTGACGTATTGGTTGATACGGGTGCCGATTACTCAGTCGTAAGCTATGCAATCGCCAAAGATTTGAAGAAAGTTTTGACGCCGTGGAGTGGACCAAAATTATGCACGGCTGGGGGCCATCTGATAATATCTCTGGAAAGATGCACCACCATGATTGGCATTCAGGGTGCTACTTATGTCACTGATTTCCTAGTTCTGCCAGAATGCTCAAGAGACATAATAATTGGGATGAATTTCCTGCTAGCTAACGGAGCATCAATAAACCTGCAAAATTGTAGTATATTTTTCTCGACAAAGCTGGCCATAGACAAGGAGACAGGAAGTTCTAGGTTACGTGTTATTGACGGTGACGTAACCGTGCCACCGCGATGCAGCATCCTGGATGGCGTAAGGAATGACCCATTCATCTACTCTGAAGGAATAGCGGATGGCAATGTCGAGCTTCTGCTAAAAAAAGGCATTTGCGTAGCTCGAGGCATTATTCGATTACGTGGTGGGCTTGCCGACGTACTGCTCACCAATTTCAAAATGAAATTCAGCATGTCGCAAAAGACACTGCCATCACCTTTCTACACAGCGTTACTGAAGTTACCGACTTATGTGCCGTTGCGTCAGAGCCACCTACTTCGGAGACTACGCATGACCTTGGAACATCAGTTTCAATCTGCCAAACTCTATCGCCAGCTGAGAGGAAAATCCTACAAGACCTCATAGATGAATTTGCAGAATGTTTTACCACCTCGTCAAAAGTACGTGGCACGCAGATCATGAAGCGCAGGCTCATAACAGAGGAAACATAAGGTGAGTGTATCAACACGCTTACAGAGTTTCGCCGAAAGAACAAGAGGTTATAAAGAGTGATAGGCAAGAGATGTTGCAGGACGATGTCATTAAGCCATCTAGCAGCCCGTGGGCATCGCCGGTAGTTCTTGTGAGAAAAAAAGACAACACGTTGAGATTCTGCGTAGACTACCGGAAACTAAACAGCTTAACCAAGTGGGATGTATACCCTTACCGCATATTGATGACACATTGTATCGGCTACGGCACGACAGATATTACAGATATCGGCTACGGCACGCCAGCCGCACCCCCTGAAAAGCCGAAAAAAACTATTCCACGACAGAAAAAAGTATTTGGCAGTGATATGGGCTATCACCAAGTTCAGACCGTACCTCTACGAAAGGCCATTTCTGCCATCAGCGACCACCACTCACTTTGTTGGCTGGCGAACTTAAAAGACCCGTCGGGACGTCCTGCCAGCTGGACCCTGAGACTGCAAGAATACGACATTACATTTGTATACCGGTCTGGGCGAAAACACAGTGATGCCGACTCCTTATCACGCTCGCCAATTAACTCTACTTCTTCAGAGGAAGACTACTCGACACTTCTCGGTTTGATGCAAGCCTCAGATATCACGGAGCATCAACGAGAGGTATCAGAACTGCTCCCATTGATCGAAAACCTTGGAGGGCGTGGCGGCCACGTCCCACTTGTATTTAGAAGAACATTATCTTCATTATGTCTCGGTGAAAAATTGCTATACAAAAAGAATGTCGGGCATAACAAAGAGACGCTTACTCGTCGTTTTGTTGGCTATGAGGCCTGAAATCCTAGAAGCTTGTCATGATGAACCATCGGCTGGTCACTTGGGCGTAAGCCGGACATTTGGCAGAATTCATCAGAAGTATTACTGGCCCAGGCTGCTGGAGTTCGTGCAGCAAATTGTGAAGACTTGTCGCGAATGTCAAAGGCGCAAAACACCACCACTGAAGACGGCCGGCCTGCTCCAGCCCAATGAACCGCCTGCTACACCATTTGAACAAGTTCGAATGGATCTGCTTGGAACAATTGGTCCAAGAAGATTCCAATGGCCTTATCGGGAAAGAGGTGGATCGTCATCGCCACCGAATACTTAACGCGGTACGTGGAAACCTGCTGCCTTGAGCGAGAAACAGCAGCTGAAGTAGCGAAGTTTTTTGTGCACAGCATAGTTCTTCAACATGACGCCCCAAAGGTTGTAATCACCGACCGAGGAGCAGCCTTCACGTCGGAGTTGATGCAGTGTTTGATGATAATGACGAACACTGTTCATAGAAAAAGCACTGCGTACCACCCCCAAACGATGGGTTTACGGAACGCCTAAATTGCACGATCGCTGACATGCTGTCGATATACGTGGACTTGGAGCATAAAACGTGGGATGAAATCCTGCCTTACGCAACGTTCGCCTACAATACGGCGCTCCCAGAGACCACCCGCGTCACCCCATTTCAGCTTTTTTATGGTCGCATAGTCAATTCAATTCTGAACGCCATGCTCCCAGTCGACAATGACCACTACGAGTCATCCGACATTGACGAATTTCTGCAGAAAGCTGAAGAAGCACGCCAGTTGGCAAGGCACCGAATACGTCAACAACAGTTCAAGGATGCGGACTATACTACAACCTGCGCTGCAGGGGAGTTCAGTACCAGCCAGGTGATCAAGTATGGATCTGGACACGAATACGACGCCGCGGCCTGTCAGAAAAGCTTTTTCTACCGTACATTGGTTCATATAAGGTCCTTCGGCGGCTAAGTGACCTAATTTATGAAGTAATCTCTGACGGACAAGAGTGCTCGAAACGGCAAAATCATGTTGAGGTCGTCCACGTTGTCCGCATGAAGCCATACAACGAAAGAGAATTAAACATCTACCCCCTCGGCAATTAACCTTCCGAATTCCCACATCAAGGCGATGCGCATTTCGGAGGGGGAGTAATGCCGCAGAGATTGCTCCTACAAATCATTTTACGAAGAGAACCAACAGGACGCTATGTGGGCGTCTACATTGCCTCGCAACCAACGAGAGGCCATGTGGGCGTCTACAGTGCCTCGCGCGTGCTCACGCATCTTGGGGCAGCGGATGCCTCTGGTGCACGAGCACGAGCCGGGAAGATTGCCCTAGTTGTTGTTCAGAAAGGCACACCTTGGCGGAACGCTTTTAGCAGACTCTTTTTTTGTGGCATAGCTGCTTTACTGAGCACAAGTTCGCTCTCAGTAAGTCATTGTGTGTGTGTTCCTCTCTTGTATTACGCGACAATAGTACGCGACCTTCAGCGTTATCGTATCAACAATATTTGAAGGCTGAAACACCGAACACGTATGCAGCGCAATTTAGAAAAAGGGTCATTTGTTTTGCGT
Organism: Rhipicephalus annulatus; assembly: GCA_013436015.1. Taxonomy (NCBI): domain Eukaryota; kingdom Metazoa; phylum Arthropoda; class Arachnida; order Ixodida; family Ixodidae; genus Rhipicephalus; species Rhipicephalus annulatus. The sequence goes on along the minus strand of WOVY01010793.1, from coordinate 56,639 downwards.
ACAGTTTCCAATCGTGATTTTTCTTCCAAGCAGAGGGTGTTGATGAAGGCTGGCAGGTTGCCGGTGACATGTTTTGGTGTAAAATTGCTGCTATATAGTTGCAACCGAGCGACGCCATCGTTGTTTACCGTGGCAGAGAAAAGCTGAAATGGCGCAAGAAAACCAGAAAACTATAAACAGCAAGGAACGAAAAAAGTACCCCGGTGATGCTTCCTAATATTAATGCAAACAATCTTGATCATGACATTTACATCTTTTCTTTTTATATTTTCTATTAAACTACGCAGTATACATAAGTTAGCCTTTGTGAACTACATGCAGAAGCGTAGTAAGGAAGGGTGTCCCTTGGCTTCGTATACCCTTGGCTGTGCTGCTACAGAAAGTTGTCGCCGAGTATAGGGGAGGAAACGTTCCGATATCCCCGAAAGAAATCAAGCACGCACATCTCAACCTTATAATGCAAATATGGTGTCTTAATTCCTTCTCAAAATCACATGGTTACGCGACAATGAGTTTGTTGTAGCCAAACAGAAGCATTTTCTTGATTTTCACATTCATTGGAATGCGGCTGTCGTCGCTACGAATGGAATTCATAATCGGAGTTAGCAGCACGACCTTTTCACTCATATTACATTGCTATGCGACCTAGCGCGTGGTTGTGCACTAGCGACAGTAAACTTTTTATTGTTGTACCTAAAACATTACTAAATCTGTTTCCATTATCTGCAGTTTGAGAAAAACAAAAAAGTGAACGGAAACATTGGAACAGTGCACGAAGCGAGCGCATCATTATGTAGGCCAAAATCATCTAGAAAAAAAATATCAAGGCTTCCGAATCACCTTCTCCAATCGTCAATACGTCACGTCAGTGAGATGACAGCGGTAGATGGAGGAAGGAGGAGGCAGTCAAAGTGACGCGCGCCGCGGTGTGAAAAAAGTGTTCTCCTTGGCTGAAACACAACAGCTAACTACAGCGGCCTCATGTAGAGCCACGGCTGGAGTGGAAACACGCGCGCGTTTCGTAAGAGGAACGTGTGCGCCTTTCCAGAGCGACTGTGGTAGAGCATGCTGCATCACATACGCGCTTGCTATCTGTCGCGGGTGCGTGGTTAATCATTCCCATGGTTATTCACTGAAGCGCAACAATGCCTGGCTGTTGCTGTGCACCAAACTGCAAGTCAAATTATGATGGAGGGCCAAACGTACGAGTGCACAGATTTCCTGCAGACCCAATTACCCGGGCAGCGTGGACCACAGCTGTTCCACGGAAGGACTTCTTGCCAACGAAGTACACAGTGGTAAGCATTACTTTTTTGTGTTGTTTATCAGGGTTTTCAGATATATCACAGTAAAACAGATAGCTGGGCGAGTTGGTATTTATCCATATAAACGTTTTTAGCGCGCAGAAAAAAAACTTGACAAGAGAGAGACGAAAGCGACAGATATATCGATTTTGTTAGCTTAGTGTCCAAAGTGTCCGTTGATGGTTGCACGCTGAATGGGAAATCCGCACGAGTCGGCACGCTTTTGGTCGAGCTCATGTTTCTAACATCTTTTTATTTCGTTTCAGCCCTGTGAACATTATTTTTTACCATCGGATTACTTGAAGACGACATCTTACACAGATATCAAGACAAGAAAAGTTGTCGAAGGTCATCCTGAATAACAGTCATCTAGCAAACTGCCGTGCCGAGCTTGTTTTCCAACTGCCTTGCCTACTTATCACGTCCGCAACCATGCGTTCGGGAAGCTAGGATATGAAAAGAGCTCGATTTGAAGCCGCTTGTTTGCACAATACAATAATGATTTCACTGCAAACGCAAGCAGAAGAGGAAACCAAAAATAATCTCCGTAGTTTCGCGGACTTGCTCGACGCCCTGCCAGGATTCGGGCATTCAGATGAAATGCACTCCACAAATTTGTGTGTATGCCTTTTTGTGCATACACACAAATGTTTCAGTTTCAGTAGCGGAAAAAGAGTTGAAAAGGATTCGTGCAAGGTCAAGCCAATCTAATGTTCATGTCGATTCACCGGCAAAATCAAGACGCACGGCCGTAATTCCATATGTTCAGCAGCTGTCACATAATCTTAAGAAACTGGCACTTCGGGACAATATTAGGGTGCTGTTTTTAGTACGTGATAAACTTGGTAAATTGTGTGTGCTGACGAATCCGTCACGTGAGGAAAGGGTGTTGTGCACAAAAAGGCATACACACAAATTTGTGGAGTGCATTTCGCTCGTCATTTGTCTTATTCTGTTCACATGTGGGAAAAAATATGTCGGCCAAACCAGTAGGTGTGTGAATGAGCGATTGAGAGAACACAATTACAAGGCGAATAAACTGCCGCCAGAAGGTTTTCTCGCTCTTCACATTCACGCGTGTGACTGCCGGCCTTTGTTCCAGAGTACAATCATTGTTGGTCGGCATAAGGATGAGATGACTCGGTTGATCATAGAAGCCGAACTTATTGATGCTCTTGGAGATGTATGTATTAGCAAGCCTTCAATTGCCTTGTCACCCAAGGAACTGGCGTTCCTGCGTACGCAGTGATACGTGATTTTATCTGTGAGGTTTTTGTTGTCCTATTTATAGTTTTTTCTTGTAGGTAGATGGCATTGTCGTGCGTGTATCTGAATTACACGTGCTTATCTGCTTGGTCGCCTGACCATTATGGCTTCAAAGCAGCTTGGAGGTCGAAAATAAACATGTTGTTGATAGTAGCGCTCTGTCTTCTCAGTCTATTCTTTCCTGCGTTCGTTTTTTCGCCTCGCGCTACACAAATTTCTTTCAAAAGTCCTCATCACACTGTTTCTTTTTTCTCTTTCGTGCGATGTGGGACCAACAATCCCAAATACGCAGCCGGGCCACACAACCTCCCACTGGAATGCGCTGCGCTTCTGGAGGGCAGGTGAGAAGGTGACGAGTAGGGAGACAATGTGACTGAACCAGTCCAAGCCTCGGCATATTCCTTGTGGGGCAGCACTCGCATCAGCAAAATACGCGTGAAATCGGTCAGCCACACATTCTTCGTTATCCTAATACCTAGTATGCTTGTGCAATGATTCATTCGACAAACGTCCAGCTCTCATCGTAGCCATCCGTACAAAACAGCTTTATGGTGGCTGTCAATTCACACATGGTCGCTAACACTGCCGCCGCGCTCGCCAGCTGAAGAAAAATTTGGGGGCTGTGACGTTCAAGGACCACGTGACTCGGCGTACTGCACCTACTCCGCTTTTCAGGTGAGAGCACTGCAAACTGCTCCTGGCTGCTCTGGGCGCTTCAAAAGCACTCTCGTTCTACTAATGAATGACAGTGGTCCCGCATCTGTTCGACCACTGAAACACGCCGGCTCAGAAAAGAGCACTTTAAGCGTGCTTTTGAGTGCCCCTGCTCTCCCTATGAAATTCGTCATTAGTCTCGCCACTTCTCTTCTACCACCTGCTTGCGCTCGCTCCTCCATTGTGCATGCGCGTCCCCTCTCCTCTTTTACACACTCTCTCTCCTTTCATGCAACGCCGACGCAGGAAGCATATCATACTGGGAGCGTCTCGTTGCTCCAGCCACTTCCGCTCCGTTGGGAGCACAGAGAAGTGCGTCGTATGCTACAGCATCACCATTATTCGGCCCACTCCTCAATGCGCGCACAGCCAGGGCATGGCTTCAAGGCCTTCTGCTTTCGAGTAAAGGTACTTTGTGCTGCGATTGCCTTCACAAACGCAAAATCTTTCATGAATGTTGCTAGTTAAGCGCGAGTTTGCAGGCACGCATGTTAACAACTAATGTTTCGCCGTGCCTGAAAGTGTTTCAAAACGCATCGATCCTGGCTGGCGGCGCGGCCACTCGGCTGCTGGATGCGGTCGAGTGGTGAACAGCAGCAGACATCACTACTCACTTTTATACTTTACGGGCCGATACGTTCGTGTGTGTTTTAAATGCAAATCTCGGCGACTTTGAGTGTATCTAACTCTACCTACCTATCTATCCAGCCGCTTACATTTGGTTGCTTTTATGTTTCTGCCCTTAAATTTGCGTGAACAAAAATTAGCAATGGAGGGTAAGATGATATGAGTAATATGACGCGCTGGTCAAGGCATGAATAATATCACAATCCCGTCGCGTACGTCGTCAAACACTTCCCACCGGACAGTGGTATTCGTGTATGTGCCACAACTAGTGGACACAAGAATGACGAGGGCACACATAGGCAATTTTAACACGCGATTTTATCGGTAGCGTCAACGCAATGACTGCAAAGAATAATTGTCAGGGTCCAAGCTGGAATCAAACCAAGCATTCTACATGGCAATGAAGCATTTGCCACAGAGCTATGCCATGTCTCAGAACTACTTTTCAAATGGACGCTAACCTTCCTGAACGTCAATCGTGGTTATACAGTGCTGCCTACCCAATTTTTTAAACATTACATGTGTACTCCTTTGATACAGCCGTCACGTCCGGTTAACGTAAATTGTGGTTAGTTACCATGCGCTCAAGTTGATTTATGTAGCAGTATCCAGGGCCGGCATCTTCGCGAGCATCAGCGCTTCATATGAGCTTCTGGTGTTGCTAATAAGCATGTTCAAGGGGACATTGTTACGCAAGTGCAAATAACTAATTATATAAACATCTGCAACTCTCCAACATAAGTTTGTGCGTGCAAAATTTGTACATATATTTAGCGTCAATTTATGACGTGTCACTCAATAAAAAAATGCAACACGGTTCCTTTGACTCCACATGCTTCGCATAACGTCGATTCCCAGGTACGTGGGATCTGCCGAATTTTTTTCGAAGGCACGCCAGGTTAGCTTTACTAAGGCAAGTCAGAGATGTGGACGCTGTGGATTAGAAAACAGTAGTGGAAAGGTAGGATTCCCCAAACTGTAGAAAGTAAGAAGTGGTGCAACAATGCCCCTACTGTTTAAAAGGGCATACAGTTCACTGGCAAAATGCGAGGCCTAAACATCGCGAATGATACTTATTTTCGGCCGTCTTGGTCGATCCCTAGCTGCAATTGCCCGTGAGCGCGGACTTGCTCGTGGAAGGAGGCTCTTCTTCCTCGGTTTGACCTGGCGCTGCGCTTGATTAAACACCTGTATATAAGGCTCAGAATATATGCTTTTATGTTCTTCTGACGTTATTCCAGCTCGAATTACTGAAGTTCGACGCACAGTATTTGGACACGCACTCTAAATGTCCCGCCTTTCTGAATGAACCTACAACGCATCTAGTGAAGCAAGTGAATTACCGAAACAAAAAAAAAATCTCAGCATATTCACGGAGGAAATGATGAGTGGGGTGAAGCGTCCGTCCATGCTTCCATTCATCCGTGCACGTGTCCGTCTGTCCATGTATGCGTCTGTCCGCGTGCGTGTCCATGCGTCTGTTTGTCTGTATGCTGTGCTGGCTACGACGGAGGGACGCGGGACTGCCCCAGACCATGAGGAGCCTCATCCCTGGAATGTGAAGACAGCGGCTGCAGATTGGACGGTTAGATTAGATTTGAAATGGATATAAACTAAGATGGAATATATCGGAGCATGACATTTCCGTCCCATTCCTACTTGTGGGCTTGCTCAGGCAGGTTCCGATTTTATACCTGCTAACTCCGCTATAAACTAACAAGTACCAATGAAATTCAAATTTGTTTTGTCAGCTTAAGTATACCTATTAATATGCAAATTAGGTTTTGTACAGCTGTAGGCAGGCGATGGTATGGTTTTATTGCCACAATAGGTCATTTTCAAGCAATCTCAGAACCCCACGCAGCTGCGCGGAACACTATATGGTAAATGTCTGTACATTGAGTGCGCTGGTTATTCCTTCGCCCTCTCCTCGTTCGGGTGCCATGAAATCCAATGAAAAAAAAGCATAAAAAATTCACCGCTTTTGACTAAAATTATATCATAAATACTACACGTTTGAACGCAGTTTCATGTATCTCTATGCATGAAACGCGAAAAAAAATTGGTGTACTATTGTGCATAATACTGAATCAGTGCATATGTGGTCATGAGGTCATGACGTGGACAAATGGAGCAGAATGCGGGTCGAACAATAAACTGTTTATTTGAATCGAACTTGTGGCCACGTAAATGGAAAGTTAGATTACAGCAAGACGCTGACATTGATATCGGTGAGCAGAGCGTTGACCGTCAATGAACTGACAAGCAGCAAAGCGTGTCCGCATTTATACACTTGCCATCGAACATTCTAGCGTTATTGCTAGCGGAGACGTAGGTTCCAGGATAATCTGAAAGGTTCAAGAAGTTGGCGTAATTTTCACAAAACGATCTACTACAGCCTCGAAGCTTCTCTGACACTGTAGGTGCAGTTTGCGCTGAACAAAGTGTAACGGGGTGATAACAAAACATGAGGAAAGGAATGTGGTAATACATTACCGAGGGGATGTCTACGACATGTAGTAGTGAAGTGGCCTGCGAGTTACGCGGGTCGATACATGCAGTTATAACGTACTATGGGAAGCAATGTGAGCATGGACACTGAATTTTCTATTTGTAGTTCTAGATCCGCAAGATTATGCCACTTAGAATGAATACTGGCTCACGTGAACAGACAATTTGAATACTTTGGACTGGTCGAAATGGGCTAAGACTGGCGCTGTCACAAGATTACCTCGCAACCTTTGGAAACTGTTTTCATGCACTTCTATCTGCGTCCAAGCGATGTCCTTAAGTTTTTGATGAGGTGCGGAAAAACAGATAGATTTGGGATGAAACGAGAAACAAGGTCGATTATTCCAAGGAATACCTGAAGCTCTTTACGGTTCTTTGGTGCAGGTACTTGCATGATGTTTTGCACTCTGTTTGGATCCAGTGACAGACTATCTGCAGCGAAGAGATGACCCATGTAACGCACGCTTTACTGCAAACACTGGTACTTTTTTCTATTTTTAAACTGCATTCTCTGTAGCGTTCAAGCAAAGCTGTGAGGTATCTGTCAGGCCTTCTATTTCCCCAGAGTAATATTTTGTCTATTACGACGGCCGCGCCAGCCAAACTTCCAACCACTTCATGCATGGCACGTTGAAAAACTTCAACACCCTGGCGCAGCGTCGAGGGTGGAAAAATATTTGGATCCTTGCAGCCACGTCTTCCAAAGTTGACATATGCTGACGCTCTCGAAAATCACCTTGTTTAATTATGAAGGGTCAAACCATATGCATACCTTTCCATTATTTAGTTCATACCGCTGGACCATATGGACTAAAGGCCATATGGCGGGACTATGAGTACGGTTCTTTCACCTTTTTGATGACACCGCCGCGTTCTATCTCGTTTATAGCTTCGCTTTCACTGGTTCTTAAGGACAACAGCCATTCTCCTCGCTGGTTTGATGGTTTGTTGTTTGTTAGGATTTAGCTGCTGGTGATAGGTGGTCCCTGCAATTGTTCCTAGGCGCTGGTAAAAATCACCAACGCCAGATAGACACTTCGGCATTGGATGTATTGATGCGTTGTATTACACCTAGTCTTTCAGCCACGTGGCCGCTTAAAGTAACTGGCACCTTTTGAATGACCTTAGTGCTCTATTAAAGACAACCAGGTTTATCTTCCCGAATGCGTTTTCCGTGTGGTAAAAAAAATAGCGTGAGGTGGCGGAACTGTTTTGTGCTGGAGCCATGGATAGCTTTAGAAAGACAGTTTCTGGCATGACGCAACAGTTCACTGCTGTGTCGATTTCGCACCTAATTATGACACCAGTGACATTTAACGTCGCCAGCCAGTGCTCGTCGCTCCTGACCACGTAAACTTCGAACGCCTCCAGAAAGTATTCTTTGTCATCGGCCATTTGTATTTGTCATAGGTGCTGTCCTTCTGGCCGCGTTTTCAGGCTCCGCGTGCGGCATACACTTGAAAAATGGTTCAGGTCATTACACTTCTTGCAATATTTCCCTCTCGATGGACATTTTACGGCTTTGTGATGGTGTAACCTGCATGTTAGACAAGGGACGTTTTTTTCTACTACCACGTCAATGCTTCTTTCAGGTGCAGGAAAGTGCTCCCTCGAATTTAAACGACCTATTCTTGCGCTGTTCTGTAGCTCAACAAATGTCAACTTTTTTGCATAGGAGGGATTTTCATAGATAAGTCTCTGCTGAAGTTCTTTGTCTCGTACCCGGAGTATTTTTCTACTGCGTAGAAGCCTATCTTCCAGCTCTTCAAATTCGCCCTGAGCCGCTAGAATCTAGATCTATGTGAGCCAATTTTTAAACGGCTCGCATTTTCGTTTCTTCCTAGAAGCAAAACAAAACTCGTGGAACGTGAGGTTTTTTACTAGTGGTCCTCGAACTTCTGAGTGAAGGCTTTCAGGTCATTCTTCTGGTTCACGTCCTTAAACTTGAAGGTTAAAAAAAACACGCCTTGCCTTTTCACCGATCGTCATAAAAAATGTAGTGGCCTGAACATACTACGACTCTAGCTTCAGTTTTGTTGCTATTGCGAAAAGCTTGAACTCACTTTTCCAGATGTTCCAGTTATGGTATTCGTTTCCAGTGTTGTAGAGAGGCTTAGGGGGTCGTAGGAGTGTCAAACTCATCGTTGTGTGTGCAGTTCTGGAGGCACTGTAGTTGTCTCGAACTTGACCATGGGAGACACTGGTCCCGTATTGCCGTCAGGCTGTTCTACACAACAGAGGCTAACTGTCGTGCCCACCTCTGCCACCACGTATACCACACGAGTAGCAAGGAAAAAAGTGGTTTGTTCAGCAACGCGGCCGAGTATACAAGGAGGCTAGCGATAAGCGGTGGGGGCGTGGCGCATGTGCGTTGCATGACGCGCAAACTTAACTTCTCGCTCCATTACACTAATTTCAGGGACGGATTGCTGACAGTCACCTGCATGAACTACAGAGCCTTCACGCAAGTCATAAAAGCCTGGGTCCACGAATGGGTAAAGTCCAGGGGTCTCCTCACAGAGCCACAAAATGGCTTCACAAAGGGCAGATGAATAGAAGACAACGTGTCCGTAAAACTCAACGTGCGGACATTTCCGGAAACGAAAATCGATGTCTGAATTGCTGCTTCCGGTATGTGGAGAAATCATATGATAATGTTCCTCATGTCAGTCTCTTTAACTGCCTGAGAGACCTTGGTCTTCCTGAAACACATCTGTCAATGATTAAGCAGTAAAGCAAAATAACTATAGGAGAGCTAGCGGGTGTGGCACTAGGCAACGAAATGTTACCACTGTCTGGAAAAGTACTGGAGATTGCTTCATCGTATAAGTACCTGAGAGTGACGCTGCGTGCAGGAGGTGACATCTATATTCATCAGGAGGAAATAGACGGACGGCCCTGCGGAAACAGTGTGTCCGTTTGCGCAGGAGCAAATAAGAGGCTGTAACAGATATGACTCGTGACATGTGGAAGCGTGTGCATGAATATCTGCACTGACTTTCAGGAACGCTACTGTCTGCTTGCCCCATGCGGCCACAGAATGAACGAAACGATGACAGTGGGAGGTCGGCCACTAAGCTCTGTGATCGCATGGGGCAGTAATCATCGAGGCTGTTCAATGAGACCTCGAGTGCGTGGTCCACCGTCTAAGCAAGGGAGGCGGCAGCAAGCTGACCTACCGCGGCCCTCTGCTTTAGATGTGGACAAGAACGATTGGTCCGACAAGTGTCTAAATACTTGTCAGTGATGTGAAGGTGCACCAACTGGACAAAAGGCCTATACTGCCATGAGCTGAAATATGGCTTCATCACGGCTCCCATACAGGCGTGCACATGGTGTCAATACATGAAAGATGTGCGCGACCAGGCCCAGAAAGTACATGAGCTAAGGCTGCAAGGAAGTAGAGGCAAACGCTCTTTGACCTTGTATGGACAACACATATACAATGTTTTTCATATAGGACAATAGCCTTGGAAGCAGCCTACTTTTCGAGGTGCGAGCTGGGGCACTGCGTATTCAGTAACGCCACGGGATTAGAGACATTTAGCAGCGGGATGTCTTGTGTCAGGTCTGTGAATGTGCTGATGAAACAATATGAGGGAGTGGAGGAGCGTACAAAGTGGAAATGTACAGTAAAAGGACTCCTACACAAACTTTAGAATTCTGAATGTTCGTATGAACGTGTTGAGATGTTCGAAGAGCGATGCAGATAATGTGCACTGAACTTCCAGGTGCGTCAGGTTCGTTAAATTTAATGCAGGGGCTAACATAATTAGAATTACTGAAATGCAAAAAAGACGCGTACCATCGAGGAAGAAAAATTAAGGATGGAACCGTAGGTAACTAGCCCAGCGAAAACTTTTATTAAGTGATTAGAATTTATGCACGGCCTTTGAGATGTGCTTCCAAATGCGGATCTCTGGTGGGTAGCATTTGTTGTAATGAAACGCATGCCGTCTTTCTCACTTGAGTCGAGAGTTGTTGCATCTGCATAGCGTTGAATTGATGTAGCAGGAAGCAGACAGAAAACAGACGGCGCGCTGCTCGCCAGCTTCTGCCAATAGGTTCAGGTCCAATCGGACGTGCCCATTAAGTGAGCGCGTGTGAGCTGAGTTGACATTTGCGGCCATTTTTTTTTTCGTGAGGGCACTCCAGTCATCGAAACAGAGGACACCTTATGTTCAAATATAATCAAGTGTTTGGTAAACCATCGTCTGGCGAGGGCATATAATTGTGCAATAAACTTACACTCGCCTAGGTAAAAAAGTTAAGAAAAAAAGAGAACTTTCATTTTTTTTATTGTGGCGAGTGTGAGTTTATTGCACGATTGCGTTCGATTATGGTTGCCCCGAGGTTTATGCGTTGCGTGTCCGTGTGCTTTTTCGTGCTTTGTAAGCATGTCATTGTGTGTGTGTTTGTTGTGAGTGTCATATATATATATATATATATATATATATATATATATATATATATATATATATATATATATATATATATATATATATATATATATATATATTTTCACAGTCACGGAAAGGATCAACAATTTTTTGTTAATTCTTTTAGCCCATTGTTGATGGTTGTTTACCTATGTTTCTTGTTAGTTCATCGAGTTTTTTTAACGCAATATTGTTAAATGCATTCGTGGTACATAATCACCCTTGTCATGTTGATCCTGTCCGTGACTGTGAAAAACGCCCTTTTTTGCTGCGTAGACTTCACCGTATATTATCATTTCGTGATATAGTCTTGTCATTATCACATCGTGCTGTTTCGCATGTTGATTTGTGTGCCACTGTCATATATGTGACATTTGACATTAAATAGACACGTGTTGGGGGCTCCCAATGTATATAAGCAGCACGTTGACGTTTGCAATGTATTCCCTGACGAAGGCCGGACCCCGGCCGAAACGTAGGAGCAATAAAAGTTTTCGCGCGTTTGTCCGCTCAAGGCAATTTCTATATATATATATATATATATATATATATATATATATATATATATATATATATATATATATATATATATATATATATATATATATATATATATTGTGGGCATTTGTTACTTACATCGTCCTCATCCCTGCAGGATCACAATCACCATCATCCGCTTGTCTCTTTGTCCTCATTGCCACTCTGGGTCATCATCATCGTCATCGTCTGTGTACTGGCTCTGCCCGTTCGTTTTGTGAGGTCTTTCCTTAATTAAACGCTGTCGCAACCAAGACTACCAAGACTTCATACGTGGTGGAGGTAGATTTTCGGTCCTCTTAACTCCCGCAGCCCGCTCTACCCGCTGGAGCTTCGTTCAGGCCGCCGATTGCGCCCACTGTCAGGCAGCATGTCCTAGACCGAGCCTACCAGAGCTGATGTCATCAACCACGCACCAACGCAAGCTGCCCCTCCTATTTACATACACGGACATCAGCGGGAACCCCCGCTCTTCGCTGGTCTTCGTGGAGAAGAAGTAGAAGACTGACTCGACGACTACGACCGCGTAAGTGTCGCTAATCGGTGGGACGAGGCCGCCAAACTGCGTTACGTCCCTTTTTATCTGACCGGAGTCGCAAAGACATGGTATTTTAACCACATCGTTGACTTACCCGACTGGGTTACCTTCCAGCAGCAGCTGCGACACGTTTTTGGGACCCCGGACATTCGATCCGCCGTCGCGAAGAGGACATTGGATACTCGCCGACAACATCCCGGTGAATCATACACTTCATACATCGAGGATGTCCTCGCACTGTGCAGACGTGTCGATTAATCCATGCCGGAATCAGACAAAGTGCGCCACAAAGGCATTGCGCAAGTTGCCTTTATTGCACTTGCTGTCCAAAACCCTAAAGAAAGATAAAATGAACCCTAAATAATCTCCGCCGGGACAAGAAAATTACCGACAAAATGTTAAAAGCAATGTTACCGGCCCATTCTGTTCCCGGTCGATTCTATTTGCTCCCCAAAATACACAAGGCAGGCAATCCGGGACGTCTGATAGTATCCAGTAACAGCACATCAACAGAAAATATATCAGAATTGATCAATTCCTTAATAAAAACATCCCCCCAAATTTTCCGTATAACCTAAAGGACACAAATCACTTCATCTGCCAAACTTCAAGTCTCGACATCCCAGGCGGTAGTTTTCTGGTGACCATGGACGTCTGCTCACTGTACACCAACATACCCCACCATGACGGAATAGCGGCTATGGTTTCTGAATATGTAAAATCTGACTCATCAACGAGTGTAAGTGGCGAGGTACTGTTTACACTTCTTCAACTGGTACTAAATTATAACCATTTCGAGTTCAATGGCAAGCATTTCCTTCAGGTCAGTGGCACTGCAATGGGCAAGAAAATGGCCCCAAACTTCGCGAGCACCTTTATGGCTTCACTTGAAGTCCCATTCATTGAGGGACGCACCTTGAAACCTTTCTACTACAGAAGATACTCAGACGATATTTTTATGATATGGAACCATGATGAGGGAAGTCTCTTCCGCTTCATAGAGGATTTTAACAAGTGCCACCCGTCAATTAAGTTCACGCACAAAATTTCCAAAACTAGCATTAACTTCTTGGACGTCACTGTCACGGTCAGAAATGACCGCTTGTCAACAAACCTTAACAAAAAGCTGACAGACCGTCAAATGTACCTACATTTCAACAGCAGCCACCCAAAGCATTGCAAAACGGGTATTCCATATTCTCGGGCCTACCGGTACCAAACAAAATGCACCGATATGCGGGAATTTGACAGACACGCAGAACACCTAAAGCATTCCTCATTGAAACAAAATTATCCGGAAGACATTATTGACGATGCCATACTACGTGCTCGCAACGTGAACAGGAATGATATAATTAAGGGACCAAACAACGTATCTAAAACGACTTCGGTAACGAACCTCGTACTAACTTACTCCTCATAAGCGCCACGAATCAACAACATACTTTCCCACCATTTCAACATAATCAGGCAAAGCAAACGACTAACTTCTATTTTCGCGAAGCCACTTCACGTGTACCGAAAGGATAAAAATCTGAAGGACATTCTTGTCAGAGCAAAAACAAACACCCCCAAAATTCAATCAGGGTGCCATCCCTGCGGAAAAGCTCGATGCAAGGTATGTCCACAGATGGTCACAACTCGTGAATCCAAAGCGAACTTCTCGGATTTCAAATTCTGCATAACTGAAAGCCTTAATTGTGACTCCAGTAACGTAATATACATGCTACATTGCACTATCTGCGGACAAGAATATATCGGCCAAACAGACACGCCATTTCGGCTGCGCTTCAATAATCACCGGTTCCACGCCACTTCACTGCCGAAGCTACCTTTATCTAAACATCTGCGCCTGCCAAACCACAGTTTTGAAAATATCAGCGTAACTCTTTTGCAGTCCGGTTTCTCAAACAGACGCAAGCGCGAACAGCGTGAGGCATATTTTATTTTCAAATTTCGAACATTTGTAGCCGGCATCAACGAGGACCACGGAAGACTTTCCTGCCTCCGAGAAGTAAGCCAGCAGGAAATTGGCGACAAAGATTGATAGGTGGAGACCATGCTTGTTTTTTCTGACTGACTCGTACGTGTACACTGTCCTTTCTTTTTTTCTGTTTTTTTCCTTTTTTTTCACATGCACATACAAAGTGGTTCTGTTCGCCTACTACTTGATGACCATTGAAGGGAAACGGACGAAGATGAAAGAGAGCCGACCGACCCATTAAGGGGAAACCCTTTCCTTACGCACGCCGTCACGGACCCTGCCGCCACCGCGGCGACAATCTTCGGTGGCCCGACACACGCCGAGAAATGACCAGCACGTGATAAGAACCGTATGTGGACGTGCACGGACATTTGGTTTTGTTCTCAGTGTTGACAGTGGTTGTTCCTCTTTTTTACTTTCTTTTTTTCTATTTTTTTCTTTTTTTCTCTTATTCTTTTTGTCTTTTTTCTTTTTTCTGTCTCTCTTTCTTTTTTTAGTTCTCTCTCACTCTCGCAAACATCTTCCAATGCGAGAGGGACGCGGCAGCAACGAAGTTTGGAAGTTCATGTTAGTATAACTCATCCCCTGATGAAGGGAGGACCCCTCCCGAAACTGTTCGGAAATATATTTATCCTTGTTGACAACGCTCCCGTTGTGCCATAACCCATACCTTCAAAAAGACTAACTGGCCCAGTGAATTATTACTCCCACTATATATATATTGTGGTAAAGCCTTCGAACAATGGGTCGTCCTCTCCGGCGCCTTCTAGTGGGTCGCCCTTTTCATAAGAAGAAGAGCAGCTCGTGCAGAGAGTCAGTCCCCGCATTGACTGTCGCTGTCGTGAATGTGAATCATCGCGGAGTGCCCCCCTTACCTCTTAACAATTACTTCTTAACAATTTCGTGGAGGTGCTGTGCCCTTCAAACACCTTCGGTCCGCATTCGATGCCCTTGGAGCTTCGATCCCGTACCGTGCCTTCAACCATGCACCAAGACGCCGCTCAGCAAACGCTCCCTCCTACGCCGACGCCATGTCAGGTGTCCCCCGCATCCGCGACCCTCCTGTCTTCACAAGAGCAGCTCGTGCAGAGAGTCGGTCCCCGCATTGACTGTCGCTGTCGTGAATCATCGCGGAGTGTCCGCCAATAAACCTCTTAACAATATATATATATATATATATATATATATATTTTAATAAGTTCATAATAATAAGCTCATAATAAGTTCACGTGCTACGTGACGCCAAACATGCGCATAAGAGTGTTCTCACACTCGTCGTTTGGCTTATAGATGGCGCTGACTATCACTCCTACTTCTAAATTCACAGATAAACCCACAAAAGTGGATGGAGGGAGGTCCGCTGTGATAGCTCAGTGGTTAGAGCATCGAACGCGTAATTCGAAGGTCGTAGGTTCGATTCCTGCTCACAGTTGGTAATTTTTTCATCCACTTTTCTTTCTTCTTATTTACATTCTATTGGTTTTAATAACTTCCCCTGTACATTCCTTGGCATTACTGTCTGTTAGATCCCATTAATATTGTGTTAAAACACGGAAAAACGAGCCCTTAGGTATACACTTCTTTCCCTTATTTCATTGAACGAGGGTCTCGTACTGGCAGACTTGGTGTGTTTAGGTTGTATAAGAGGGACTTATCAGCTGCCCGCTCATAATAAGTTCACGTGCTACGTGACGCCAAACATGCGCATAAGAGTGTTCTCACACTCGTCGTTTGGCTTATAGATGGCGCTGACTGTCACTTCTACTTCTAAATTCACAGATAAACCCAAAAACGTGGATGGAGGGAGGGCCGCTGTGATAGCTCAGTGGTTAGTGCATCGAACGCGTAATTCGAAGGTCGTAGGTTCGATTCCTGCTCACAGTTGGTAATTTTTTCATCCACTTTTCTTTCTTCTTATTTACATTCTATTGGTTTTAATAACTTCCCCTGTACATTCCTTGGCATTACTGTCTGTTAGATCTCATTATATTGTGTTAAAACACAGAAAAACGAGCCCTTAGGTATACACTTCTTTCCCTTATATATATTCGAAGGTCGTAGGTTCGATTCCTGCTCACAGTTGGTAATTTTTTCATCCACTTTTCTTTCTTCTTATTTACATTCCATTGGTTTTAATAACTTCCCCTGTACATTGCTTGGCATTACTGTCTGTTATATCTCATTAATATTGTGTTAAAACACGGAAAAGCGAGCCCTTAGGTATACACTTCTTTCCCATATATATATATATATATATATATGTTAGTTTATTTAGTTTATTTGCAGGAAAAAAATACAAAAACTTCCCTGCGGGAGGCAAAGACTAAAGGCTAAATAGCCTGACGAGGTCTTGACCTCCTGATACAGTCTGCATCAGTGCCATATTACACATATTCACACATCAGTAACATACATATACAAATAAGTGACATTATACATATCTTATTTAGTTACACAGCTTATTTCTACATGATATACATTCAGAATATGTTTTACATAAACAGGAAACAATTTTGGTATCAAACGATTCTGTTTAGGTATCATTGTTCACAGTAAGAAAAAAATCAACTCAGTATACAAGTATTCCTGAATATAAAAGCCTATGGATCTACTATGTCTTTAGTCAAAAGAAGAAAGGATTTATGATGACATTTAAATTGTTTAGTTTTCAGAGTAAAGTCTATATTCGATTCGTGAAGGTTTAGCAATTGTATGATCTTATAATCAATAGCCTGCTTGCCATAGTTCGTGCGTGTTTTCTTAGTTTTGCGGGTAGAATTTCTGAAGCCATATGTTGTTGATACAGTGCGTGGAAAGGAATCCTGTAGTTTATGTTTGTGGATGTGTTGCATCAGTTTAAGATTATATACTTTCCTAGCAGATAGAATTCCATGTTTAAGAAAAAGCGGCTGAGTGTCTAAGTCCTTGGGGTGACCTTTATATTTTTCTATTACACGGAGCGCGCGCTTTTGCAAGATTAATATTCGATCGTAATTGGTCTTAGTTGTTGTTCCCCATACAAGCATTCCGTATAGAAGTTTGGAGTAAAACATGCTATAATATAATGATTTACATAACCATGAAGGGAGGAGGAAAGCAATTTTACTCAAGCACCCTACAGAACGAGCTAGATCTACCAAGAGACTATTTACGTGCGGTGTCCATGTTAAGTGCTCATGAAACCAGACTCCAAGGAATTTTTGTGTGCTGACTTGTTCGAGTCGCTGATTGTCAAACAAGATTACTATATTATCACTGATGTGCTTGTTAATGGGCCTGAACATAATAAATTTTGTTTTTTGTGTGTTTAATTTTAGTTTGTTTTTTGTTAGCCAGCCTGAAAGTTTCGAGAGATATACATTTGTCGAAGCTTCTACTTCCTGAATGGTGGAGCCTGTGAAAAATATACTTGTGTCGTCAGTGAACATTTTAATTTCGGGTGTATACTGAACCTCTGTAATATCATTTATATATAAAAGGAAAAGCACGGGGCCTAAAATGGACCCCTGCGGAACTCCTTTCTTTACGCTTAAATAGTCTGACTTTTTACTGTCTATGCTAACAAATTGTTGTCTGGATGATAAATAGCTTTTAAATAAATCAGAGACTATTCCACGAATTCCATAGCGGTTTAATTTCAACAGTAAGATATTATGGTCAACAGAATCGAACGCTTTACGCAAGTCAAGGAAGACACCTAACGTGAACATTTTATTTTCAATATTTTCTATTATGCGGCTTTTTACATCAATTAGTGCCTCTTCCGTGGTTTTATTTTTGCGAAAACCATATTGATGCGGTGATAAGATATTGTACTTCTCAAGATATTTCATAAGGCGCGTATTTATACATTTTTCATAAATTTTTGAGAATACAGGTAATACGGATATCGGACGATAGTTTGTTAATTCAGTAGTGTTGCCACCTTTATGAATGGGTGTAACTTTGGCCACCTTAAGTTTTGTTGGAAAGATTCCAATAAGAAAGGAATAATTTACCAGATATGCTAATACGGGGCTAAGTATTGATGCGACAGCCTTAACTGGAGCCACCCTTACGTCATCATAACCACTCGCAACGTTTGTCTTTAGTTCTTTTATATATCGGTAGACTTCCTCGGGTAATACTTCGTGTAGTACAAGAGAGTTCATGCAACTACTTGTTTCATCTTCATATTGTGTTGAGTCTTCATCACAAACAGCCACATTTACAAAGTATTGGTTAATTGCGTTCGCCAGTTCCTTACCCTCCAGAATGATATTGTTGACTTTTACTTGTTTAGGTGTATTTGACGTTGCTGTTCTCCCAGTTAAGGAAATAACTTGTTTCCATATTTTTGCCGGTTCTGATTTTATACGTGAGAAGGTGGCTTCATAATAGGCAAGTTTAGCCTTCCTAGTGTCACTATTTAGTTTGTTGCGGAATCGCTTGAATTCACGCAATATTGCAATATCTCTAGTAGCAAGAAACTATATATATATATATATATATATATATATATATATATATATATATATATATATATATATATATATATATATATATATATATATATATATAATTGTGTGTGTGTAAATGGGCTTGAGCCGTTAATATTTCTTATGTTACGAAACTCAGCATGAAAGCAGAGACCGAAAGAGCCCCTTAATGAGCGAGCTCTGCCGTTACGCAAGTAAAGTGTGGCCCCGAAGCAAGCAGCAGCAGCCGGATGCCTTAAAGCCATTTCGGAGCTACAGCCACGAACTCAACGTCGAGCATGGATTGCTTTGAGAAAACAACAAGCTTGTCTTTCTATTAGCGAAGCTCAGAAAGTTCTCGATCTTCTCCACGCAGCATATTGTGATGAAGTTAAAACGAAGGCAAGAGTACGACAGGTAATGTACTTGCAAGCATGAATGCTAATGTTTAAGATGTAGCGAATTCGTGCTGTTTACGACAAGTATACAAAAAGAGAAATGCAAGTCTACCCATGCCACGAGCTGCCAGCTCTACCAAGACAAATTGTTGGGGTGGATCTTTTTCACCACGAAGGCAATGAATAACTAATAGTGGTCGATTCTTACTCTTTTTTCTTTGAAGTTCGCAAGCTTAAATGTGCCACCGTGTTCATGCAAGTGCAGAAATCTTTTCGACTCATGAAATTCCAGCTAAGCTGAGCAGTGACAAAGGCCCGTCTTTCAACAGTGCAGCCTTCCATGCTTTCACAAGTAAATTTAACATAACCACATCACTTGTAGCCCATACTAACCGCGCGGCCATGGCTTAGCAGAACTCACAGTTTAGGAAGCCAGGCCTCTGTTCAAAAATGCAAATTTTCCACTATTGAATAATATAGTGCCTTGCTGGAATGGCGGAACACTCTGAGGAACGAAGAGCTACAATGGCCAGCTCAAAGGCTCATAAGACGTCACAACTGAAGCCAACCCTCGGTCCTCAACGGTCACTTGCAGCCAAAGACGGCCCCACAGAAACTATTCGTCAGCGACTGCAAGAAATACGCCAGAAACAGCGTTGCTACTACCACAAAACGTCACGGAGTCAGCCAGACCTTCATAGGGGGAACCAAGTGTCCGTATATTTATTTATTTATTTATTTATTTATTTATTTATTTATTTATTTATTTATTTATTCATACTCTCAGCCCAAGGGCCAAGACAAGAGTTTGGGTTACATATCTGGCATGTACAAAGAACATATGCAGAAACAAGTTTCACACTGTACGCTCAAGACGCACACTATATGGAAATAACAAAACAAAAACGCAAAACTATATCAGAATACATCCCGCAAAGGTCACGGATGAAAGAAACATGTTCGAATACATCTCGTACACGTCACTAAAAATAGAAAAGATTCGAAGTGATATAGTACATATATTTAACATATTGATATAGTACATTGAACATATTCAACCAACAAGGAACAAGCAATTTGGTTACAAATATTCTGACAAAGCCTTTTCGAACATTTGTAAATCGCAATGTTCGATTATGTATTGAGGTAATTGATTCCAGTGATCGATGCTCCGAACCAATAAACGAATACTTGAATAAATCTGTTCTGTAGCTACGTGGTGTGATATGTTTCGAGTGTTTTGTGCTGTATGTGGTAAATGGCTGTAGTGCGATGTGTTCCCTTAGGTGAACCTTGAAGTCTCCATTGAGTATGTGAAAAAAGAATATCAGTCAATTATGTCGCACTTTTCGTTTCACCGTCATTAAAGCGGCTCTCTTTCTAAGCTCACTATTAGACTGAGTTCTGGAATAGGAGTTGAAGATGAACCGTAAAGCTTTGTTTTGTATACGCTCACAATTTAGTGCATTTGTTTCGGTGTATGGTTCCCATAGATGACTTGCGTAGGTCAGTACTAGAAGAATAGTCATTTTATACGCCATTGTTTTAGCTTCCGGGGAGGCATCGTGAAGTTTTCGTCGTAACGACCAAAGTTTACGCATGGCTTTATTGCAAACACTGTCAACATGCATGGAACAGTTCAAGTCATGTGTAAGATGAACACCTAGATACTTAACATTCTTTACTTCAGTCAGCACTGTGCCTTTAATGCTGTAAAAAAAGGATAACGGGTCTTTTTTACGTGTCATGCGCATGAAGAGGGTTTTTGATGCATTCAGTTTCATTTGCCATTCGTCGCACCAAAGACTAATTTTTTGTAAATGGTTATCAAGCTCCAGCTGATTGTCAGTGAAGCTTATCTTCGCATACACAATGGTGTCATCTGTATAATGTTTTATAGCTATTTGCTGAGAAAAATCGGAACCCATTTCCCTGATATAGATAGAGAAAAGTAAAGTGCCGATTATGGACCCTTGCGGCACACCTCATCTGACTGGTTTATTGGTGCTGGAGACATTATTTATTTCAACAAATTGTTGTCTATTTGACAAATATGCCTCTATCCATTTTAATAGCTGACTGTCACTAGTGAAACAAGACAACTTTTAAGCAACTTTCTGTGAGATATTTTATCAAATGCTTTTCCGAAATCAATAAAAATAATGTCTACTTGATCTTTTCCATCTAAACACTGACCAAATTCATGCGTAATTTTAGTAATATTTGGAATTGTGGAATACCCTTCGCGAAACCTGTGCTGATTATTGCCTAAAAAGCCATTTTCTTCTAGAAACTTCATTAGGTGAGTAGTCAAAATGTGCTCCAGTGTTTTACAACAAGTACTTGTCAAGAAAGTTGGTTGGAAGTTTGTGATGTCATAATTAGAATCCTGTTTATAGATCGGTATTACCTTGGCACACCTCCAATCTATCGGAACGTCACCGGATCGAAGTGATTTTGTGAAAATGTCCAATCGAAAAAATGAACACCACTCGGCATAACGCCTCAAGAAGGCGTTGGGAATTTGATAAGATCCTGGGTATTTTTTCACATCTACTTAAAGTAAGAGACCCAGAATGCCTTCTTGTGTTATAGTTAGCTCAGGTAGACATTGCTAATTAGAAAATCACATTTGAGGAGTTAAACCATCGTCCCTAATGAAAACCGATTCAAAATATTCATTAAATTGGCAAGCCATCCTATAATTATCCGTGATATTAACATTATCGTTCTTAAAAAATGGATGCCAAGTTTTGGTCCTAAAAGTTACCTGCAAAATTTTCCCGGTGATGTTTTAATGAAATCGGTAAGAGTTTCATTCATGTACCTGCGTTTCGCTTGAATAATTTCCATTTTGAGTTCCTGAGAAAGGGAACTGACGTAATGACGTGTTTTTGTTGACAATGGTTTTTTAGCCCTCGTTCTTTTCAAGAGTCGTTTTTTCTGAATTATTTTTCACGTAATCCATGGGTTTCTTCTGTTAACTTTTTTGGTGCGTTTTGGAACAACTAGTTCTATTGCTTTCAAAGCAATGCGTTTAAACATAATCCATGCATCATTTACTGATGTAGTATTCAGAGAGATATATTGAGTGAAAGCATCATATCCCTGCTCTAAATGATCTATTGCTCCAGTATCATCTGCTTTAGAAAAATCGAGAACTGTCGTTGCTTTATTCTTTTCTACCCGAGTGCGCGTGGTATCTATATGCCTGATCACCATTTTGTGATCAGATATCCCTTCTAATACTTGACAATATTATTTGGATGGTGCGGCAGATCTGCTCAAGAAGACCTAGTCGAGCAGTGATTCTCCTAATTCGTTGATTCGCGTAGGTGTAGTTACAATTTGTGTTAGGTCGAGGGAGAAAGCCAGATCTAAAAGAACTCGAGACACAGCTTGTTCCCTTTGACCTTCCTGATAATTCACCCAATCGATATGCGGTAAATTGAAGTCTCCGGCCAGTGTGATCTTATAATTAGAATGGCTAAACTTATCAGTTAAGAAATTTTTAAGGAGTATCATGTATTCTTCAGGGGTGCTAGGTGGGCGATACACTGCGATAGCTAAAAAATACTGCCCATCGATTTGTAACGTGCACGCAACGCATTCTAATTCCGGTGGGGTGAAAATTTCAGTGCAATGAATTGAAGTTTTGCGAAAAATGGTAACACCTCCCCTGGATCCTCGGTCTTTGCGACAGGCAGTATAATTGGGAGGCAGAAACTCCATTTTAAACTGATTCGCTAAACCAGGTTTCTGTCATAATTACAACATTCGGTTCATGTTCAAAGAGCACAGCCTCAAAGAGTGATGACTTGTTACAGATACTGCGTGCATTAACATTCATGACTGTTAACTTGTCTTGAAAAATTTCCACTGCCGTCCAAGCTGGTGTCTTTCTCTTAATGGCGAGCGTTTCAGCACTCTTTATGCGAATCAGTGGAATCGCCCGAGTAATATGCCTTGCCGTCTACGTAGAGCTTATCGTAAGCTAGGCGCACCTGCTTTCCACACAACTTCTCGTTTTTAGCGCTTTCCCAAAGGCACTTTCTGCTGTGTAGCACACGTTTTGAAAAGCCATCACTGATTGAGACGTGCAAACCCTTTAGCTTGTAACAGTTATGCAGAATTTCCCGCTTTTCCTTAAAGTCGTATAGTCGGAGAATAACCAGTCACGCTTTTTACTGTCTTTTTCCAATGCGGTGCGTATACACGCTCCACACTTTTTTTTTTTGCATACGCTCCACGTTTATCGTGGAGCATACGCTCCACGATAAACCAATTACAGAAAACATTTTGTCCTGTACCACTTTCGTCAGGTCTTCCTGTGTTTCTCTGTCCTGCTCATGCAGGCCGAAAATAACAAGATTATTGCGGCGCTGGCGATTGTCGATGTCATCAACCTTCTTAGATAACACTTCGACCACTTCGTTCAGTCGGGTTGCTGTTTGTTGTGCGTCGTCCAGTTTAGACAGACAGGACTCAAGCTTAGCTAGGTGGTCTTCAATATTTTTTATGGCAGTACCATTTCTTTAACTTCCTTTTGGACAGCTCTCTGATCACGTTTAATGTCGGCTGATGTTTTTGACTGCTCCTTCAAAGTTTGCAAAATCTGCTCAAGTTTGTCATCTGAGTTTAAGCTCGGGCCCGGATTCAACTCGACGTCACCACTTGTGACAAGCTTAAGAAATATAGACCAAAAATCGCACACTACCAACGCCAGTGTTCGGAGGCACGGCACGACTATTAGTGACAAATGATTGCTTTTAAATGATGAAGTATCGTGCCTCACCTGCAAACAAGCAAATACGAACACGCTGGACACCATGCTTGCATTCTTGCCGTGCCCGCGACTGAGTAGGTGGGCGTCCGGTGGGCTATTTAAGGCAGCTGCAGTCCATGGCGTGGTTGTCATTGATTGGCAGATGCTTCCGATACAGGCGCCTTTGCTGCACGTGGATAGAAGCGGCATCGGCGACAGATCCAGATAGCTTGAGAACGGTGGCTCGTGCTCCCTCTTGGTGAATACGGTAGTTGCACTTGAATTCGCAGCGGTGACAAGAAGCGGAACCTGCAAACAAGCGAATACAAACACGTTGGACACCATGCTTGTATTCGTGCCGTGCTTGCAACTGACACCACAGCAGAACGCGGGCTCCATCAATAGTGGTTGGCCCTGCCAGGCCAACGCCGTCGTACTTGATGGATACAGACCAGCAGCTACTCCACACAAGAGAACATCTTAGAGCCACAGAAGTCACGGAACCTGCCCTTCAGTCCCCTGCAGAAACCCAAGCAGCATTAACAGACGCAACTCGAGGCTTCCTTCAAAGAAGCGAGCGCAGAGAGCCGCAACGTTATCCCGTGTCCAAATTTAAATAAAAGCAATCCTATTTTGATGTTCGCAAACAAAAAGCACACAGTCACATTTGTTTTTTTTCCCTCTTTTTTTTTTTGCTCAAAAGGGAAAATCTAATGTAGCGTAAAGTTACGTTTGCGCTTCATTCAACGCGCATGCACCACGCCTCCACCGCTTATCGCTAGCCCCATTATACAAGTAATTGTAGGCTACTCGTCTAGCCTACGATTACTTGTATTGTCCCCTGGGGGATCAGCACTACTCTGCCGAGTTGCCAATTTACAATGCCATCTGGCGAGCACACCCGGAAGCCTAAACCAGCTTTGCAAATGCGTCCACTTCCAGACGAACGGAGTCGGCGCTTCGGGGGCTGAATTCCCAGTTTCCTCTTGGCTATGCCTTTTCTTAGCCAAGAATTTTCTTATCTATATCGCGGGTACGAATTATTACTATATCGCGGGTACGAATTTAGCTTATTCGGCACTTAAGAAGGCGAGAAGGACACACGATAGGCGATGAAATGACAAGGAAAGAAAGAAGAGTGTGTCGATAATATCAAGGTAGCACGCAAAGCGTCTAGCATCGAGAGTATACGATGATAGCCAATGATTTTCTGCATAAAGGTTTCAGTTCCGCGATCATCTGTTAGAGCGCTTACGGGATGCCACGTAAGTTGTAATAGACGTCTTGGTGTTCTGTGCAAAGCCAAGCACTCGCCCTTCATCAAATACTGTAGCTAAAAAGGAAATTGCTCGATGGCCTTAAGCAATATTCCATGCACCATCTCGCCAAGTACAAGTATACAACCAACTTTCCAGGTGCACCACATCAATAAAACCACGCGTGAATCGATGAGTGCAATGTTTGAAAATGTGCCTCAATTGTCTTCCTCTGTTTAACACCACCAGTTATCTTACAATTTTATGAACAGGCGCTGCTACTCAACTAATCCGGTGTAATCGAGAACGGTATGGTGGTGAACGTAAGGGTGTTTTGTACCTAGCAAAAATGGGTGCGTTTCTGACAATATTCTTATTACAATACACAGGAGTGACGTTTGTGCCTGCGGATGAATTGCGCAGAAACATAGAACAGCAGTAATTAAATGAAATTGTGAGCAAAATTTCGCAGATTTCATGCACCGCAGCACTTTTATAAAGCCGGAATTCGAGAACGCGCATACGCTTACGCTTAGATATGTGTGCATACGTCAAACGAGGGTGACTCGTCGGGAGGTATTTCAGTGCTATTGCTTTTCACAAAACATGGTCCAAATATTGCGTCCAGCGTTATTTGAGCGAGCAAACAAAGCAGGGAACGTGTATACGAGTGCCAAAGCCGAGAGACGTTATCACACGTGCAAAAAAAAAAAGACGAAAAAAAAAGAGAGAGACAAATACATAAAAAAGACAATTGCGTGACCCAGCAGACGTCAAGGGAAGTTTCTGCAAAGCAGTGTCGGATGCTCGAAGACCATAAAAAAAGTGGAGTATGCGCTTTATGGGAGCCACAGCCACACAGATAGTGAGATGAAGTGTGACTGTCTTTAGATGTGAGAAAATCAATGCTAATGTAGAGAGTTGTGAGTTAATAGGCCAAATATTCTTTAAATAACTATAATAGAAACAAACTCAGTATTCTGAGGGGAAAAGCGCAAAAAAAAAAAACTGGGCGGAGAAAGTTTGAAAACACGACTCCGTCCCGTTTCTCGCGCTGTTCCCCTCAGTATCAGGTACCAACTAGCCCTTCAAGAAATCCTTCTGAAACCGAGTATTCATCTAGTGAAAGTGACACTAGTGGCAGTAATTTTATGATAGTTGATTAGCGTTGTGATAGGCCGATATATTTTCATTTTTTTATATTTGGCAAACTAAGGGAAGGTAGCCTACGTTAGAGCCGGCTATCCCAACATCATGACAGTAATATGCAAGATAAATAGTGTACGGTTATACATACACATGTGGTGGTTTCTATCGTCTAGTGACGTTCGGCGAAAGCATTCTAATTATTTTTTCTATTTTTGATCAAGTTTCACCAGACGTTTTTGCATTTGGTGTAATTCGAAACATTGAAGATATATGAGCAATAGGGTGAATATAAGCGCTGCTGCAGGGGACGAGTGGCTACAGTGCTCAACTACAATCTAGGAGGTACTGGGTTCAATTCGCAGTGTCACCTAGCGCTTTTTTTTAAGAGGTTACCCGGCATGAGATTATGCGTTGCGGCGGGTACTAATTTGTTGAACATGTGGCTTTCGCACTCTCTACTTTCACTCCCCCTTTCACCGAAAAGCGCTGTGCCGCGCTCTTTCATAAACTACATAATTCAGGGTTCATAACTTCCCCCTCCGTCCTATGTTATCTCAAGAGTGCCCAGTGCTGAAATACTATTATGATACCTGGTATATTACTTTTCACGTGTTTGGATATTGGACCAGCCATCAGTCATCACGGTGTTTTGAAGAAAATCTAGACATGCAGCGAGGTAATTGCTTGCGGCCAAGTTGACTGCCTTTGTCGGGACACGTTTTCGTGCTAATTGGTGGGCATCATTACATGCAGCCAGGCAAAAGAGCATGGACAGTTAGAGAAGACAGAAACAGAGTGATTAGTTTATTTCTTCTCTCCCGCTATCTGTCACGTTGCGCGCTTCAGTGTAATGTCGCTGTCAATGGTTAAATTGAACTATTGCAGCTAATTGAGTTCTACTGAAAGGGTCCCCTATTGTCCATAACGGAACAGAACAATGGCAATTTAATCTATGTCAAAGAGAGTTACTCTGCTTTTGGTTTATAAAATAAGTTTTTAAACCGAGAGAGAGAGAGAGGAAACTTTATTAGAACTTGGCCGGCAGCTTGGTCTTGATGGCCTCAGATGGCGGCGCTGAGTCCCTGAACTCGGGCGGCATCTTCGGCCTGCCGGACAGCCCAGAGCTGGTCGTTGAGCTCCGAGCTTCTGAGCGCCGCCTCCCAGCGGCGGCGTCGCCGACGGAGAAGGTCCCCCGCGGCTCCCGCAGACGGGACAGCGGCGGGAACGAGTGAGCTCGAGGCCTCCTGTTGCCTGGTATTGGCAGCCGCCATAGGCGCATCGCGAACGGCGGCCGTTTCTCGACCATTGTTATCGGCGCATTCCCAGAGCAACCGAAGTTTATTTTTTATTGACAACAGTCAGTGCAGATGAAAGGTGCATGGACAAAATTCGTGTATTCAGCTTGACTAGGTTTGTGACCTTAATAGTAATTGCCAACCGGTATTACAATATGCATAAATATCACACAGATGTACAACCACGGGTGATAGCTTGTTTGTTCTGATTGAAATTGATATGTTAATTTCGACTTATTCGAACAAAGCAATGTGTACAATATATGCCATGTAGAGTAGCTATGCTCTGAACTAATCTTCGCTGGTTGGTTCCATTTCACCCAATTTCTCGCTCATGACTACGTTGGCAAAGGAAACAACTTGTTCGAATGCACATGTTTTGTGTAAGCTTACATTTACTTTTATGCAGTAAAAACTAATTGAAATGTATAATGGCTCAGAAGAGAAAGAACTAGAAAGAAATTCAGCCAAATCATTGCGAAACTAACTCATCAATGATAAATGGACTCTCACTTGAAAGATGCATATATACATACATACATACACTGAGGTACAAATATTAAGATGAATGGCTATGAAACAACAATTCTAATACACTCATTTTGAATACATAGAAAATAACTTACAGGAAAAATCCACCAGCATTGTTATGTCTGAACTCGGTGTTTCTCGAACCATCTCGGAAAAACTTGAGGCATACTTTCTGCTGCTGCCCAGTGACAAGCATTTTTTATAAAAAACACAAGAATAAAGCCCTTGACAATGTCATGCTAAATAAAAGGGCTGTGAATCAAACTTTCGCACATGTCTGCAATATAACTCTGTTACATAGCTTTTCTCATTCACAACAGACTAACAAAGTATGCTAGGACACTTGGGCTAAAAAGTCGGCACAGCGCAAAGAAATTCTAGACAATACAAGAATATCGCAATTTTAAGCTACTAAGCTCCTCAATGCAAACACTGCTTATATTGACAGTTATAGATCTCATTTTGTTTCCCGAAAACACCCCTCAAAAAGTCTTCAAACTTTGCACATCAACACAGTTCTCATACAGCTGTCTGTTAGTCTGCTTGAAAAATATTAGGTTCACTGGTGGGCAAATTATGTGAGGTGATGCTCCAGTGCACTGCATGTATGTCTTGCTGCTGGCCTCAACTGCGATGTTGCTTATAACAAATGTGCAAAATCACAACTAGTACAATGCCACTACAATGTAATTATGTGTCATTTGCATGAAGCAGAAACCACAATAAAAGAACATAAGAACATTTACCTTCATGCAGTTAAAAAATGTAAATACATTTCCATAAAGTTTTCACAGCTCATCTGAGAATAGTTATATTAGTTATAAACACACTAATACTTTCACTAACAAACTATCTTAAAATGCCAACTTCAATATTAGAGTATACCAGTACCTTTATAGGGCTAAACAATTGTACAGTCACCTAGAAAAAGATACGTAAAGGCATGCTAAAGCTACATATAAATTAAAAGTAAATTTTCTAATATGAGTAAAGCTGCGTAGATGATGTCACTTGCATAGTACACACTTACATTATGGACAAACCTATCCGAGCAAAGTATATAAGAAAAGTTACACTTACACAGCAGAAACAGAGAAGTAGGCTGTTGAAGGACGGACAGGCAGTGGGATAACAATATAGAAGCACTTATGTCTACTGTTGGATATACTAAAAGCAGCGATAATTCTGTTCCTTCCAAATAAAATAGCCCACACAGAAACACTTCCCAGAGCTTATACACACATGAAATCATTGGTGCAATACAAATGAGTGTACACTGAAGGATTACATCGACTAAGTACAAGATTACCGCATTCATGGCTTTTCTTGTTGTACTACGAAGAACGCAAATACGGTAACAATTGCCGATCATGGACGCTGTTATTTGTGTCATTGAAATGCAGAGACATGCATCTACTTTGATTAATATGAATGTTAAAAAGTTCAGCTCAAATATATTTGCCCACTAGCACTACAGCAGTCTTTATATTAGTGTCATAGTTTAGTATCTTCCGTGCAATATTTATATATTTGGTAATGCTCAAGCGCAAAGGAACTGCTGATTAATGTACTGCTAAGAAGTTAAACTGCAGTTGCACAGAATGCTACTACATATACAATCGAAACTGCTCCAGACATCACAATGTGCTCTTTCTGCTGTCGTGAACTTTGAGCAGGACAACACAGTCACTGGCAGTCCCTTTCTACGTGTTGGTCTTTGGGCTCTGTTCGGGATACAGTGTACATGACCATAAAACACCTGATCCCCTGTTACTGCTGGAACTTAAAAAAAAATACAGATCATCATTACAACCATGTATAATGCAAAAGTGTGCAGTTGTTAAATAAGTGCACATATTTGCAGATGCCGTAATATCAGAAACCAATGACAAGTATGCAGAAATAATAACTAGAAATTAAGTTTCAGCCCGCCCTCCAACAGTGATGACTGAAAATATATTTTATTAAGATACAAGAGCAAATGTACAATGGTATAGATTAAGGCATAAAACTTTTGCCAGGCATAATAAGCCAATAAAGTATATTCAATTTTGACTTTACAATAGGTGTGAGAAGCCGACCACAAATAAGTTCATTAGGGAACACAAGTTAGACTGCGTTACAAGACAACAGCTAATGTTCATAACTTTAGCAGTATCGAACATAGCGAGCTCACCATACAGCATAGAGGAGCAAATGGGCAGTCTAGAAGACACAAAGCACTTGTGGATTATGAGTGTGCTTGTTGTTACATCTATTATTCCAAATGAAGAAAACATTTAAAAAGTGCACTTCATTGGGGCAAATAATCATATTAACACTCACTATTATTATTGTCACTGTCTCTCCAGATGGATATGCTGCGTCCTGCACAGAACACCAAAGCAGCACTCCATAACTTGGCTTGCATGGGTACTGGCAGCATCGCACTGCTGCTCAAGTAGGCTAGCCACAGACAGAGAGATGGGGAGCCATGGCTTTGAAACACACTGAACGTCACTTTTAGAGATCAACAATGCATACTTAGGCAACATAAAATTTGTGAAAAAAATACATCACTATGCAATCATAGTCAACACGTTCGGGTGAAACACAACATGTTACAGCACTGAAAGAGAAAAAAAGCTACATCAAGTAAAAGATGGAGTTACCGGCCCTAAGTCGTCTAAGGCTTGCACGATAGGCCTTTCTCCTTGCAGGTTGTGAACAACCAGGTGATTTTCATAAGCTTGATATTTCTCTCCAGAGCACTTGATCAGCAGAGCAAGTCACAAGCTCGAGAGCTCAACAAGGAATCAAAAATTTGTGCTCGTTCAAAAGCACGAGCTTTTCAGCCTCAGATGATTGGAGTTGCATTCATGACCTGCAGGCTTTCCACTTTCAACATTCTCAGTTATCTCACATTTTACTTCTAATATAGTTTATTAAGCATTATATGTGAGAATAGTACAGGTATCTACTGCAAGCAACCATGCTTGGGTTTTCAATTGGTGCACAGTAAGTAGTGTTTTCTAATCATATGTATTTAAAAGAAAACTAACCTTGCAACCAGCTGTTAGGCAGTTTTGTGCCCTCGAAGCTCCCAAGCAGATGGCAGTCCTTCCAGATGAGGATGCCATGCATACTTCCAGGCCACTTCCAGGTCCGCTGAATGATAACAGTCCCATCAGTGACATACACTTGCACATTTAGGAAACACGTGTCCTTCCGATTTTCGTACAGGAGCTCCAAGTCATGAGGAGGCTTCATATGCCCGTGCGTGCAACCGATGCATCACAGAACCTTAACAAAATATATTCTGCAATCTGTGAAGGGCCAAAAAACAAGACATTTAATAACAACCCTTAAAAGCACTCACTTCTAATACTTATGTGATGAAGCTAGCAATCGCTTCGTCAAAGTGATCAAATCTGCTATAATCACTTTGAAACAAACTGAAACTCCATGCAGGATTAACATACCGCAATATATATGTCCTAGTGAAGTATAGTGCTACCGCAGCGGTAATCGTCTATAGAACAAATTTTTTAAAATAACATGAATCCTTCAAGCACCATCTGGCTCCTGGAAAATAAATTAACATTAACTTTCCAACTATCAAACATGGTAAATAGACAGGCCCATCTTAATATTCAAACAAGAGCTCGCTTATATTAAATCACAAAAAGCTGCTGATTTATTTGCCGCTCTCTCCATAATATATGTATGTATATAACAGTAGTAGTAAATTTTTCATGCTTGAACATCACATAGGGAAACATTACACATCTACTGGGCTGAAAAACCTGCACACGTTATAGTACTAGGCGAATAGCAACAAATTTAGTTTCGCAAGGTCAACTCACCGATGACAGCATTTAGCAGCCGTCATTGTCATCAGGAACCAAGTGTGCTCTGGGGCCAGTTCCCACATAAAATGTGGGAACTAGCCAAGAGCCGCTGTTGCCAATGCTG
Source organism: Rhipicephalus annulatus (assembly GCA_013436015.1). Lineage (NCBI taxonomy): Eukaryota > Metazoa > Arthropoda > Arachnida > Ixodida > Ixodidae > Rhipicephalus > Rhipicephalus annulatus. The sequence goes on along the minus strand of WOVY01010793.1, from coordinate 24,914 downwards.
TAGAACCGTTCAAAACGATAGCCAGACGAACTTGAAAACCTGTAGTTAGCTGGTACTGGCCTACACTTTATGCAAAGCAAGGCACCGGTAAAATCTTTGCTCTTCCTACGGGCCGCAGGGAAGCTTGACGTTCACGGGCTCTCGCTGGCGCATCCAACTTTCAAGTTCTTACCGAAGACCAGTCTAGGTGTGCTGCCAAAGTAACACGATCCACAACAGAGTGTAGCATCTCGCAGCTTTGGTTCGCCACGTCAAGGCACTAGGACTATAGTTATCACAAAAAGGAGAAGTGACGAGTCAACAAACAAAAGCGCCAAGCTCCACCACCGCAACTTCGCAGGACAAAACAGTTATCAATGCTGTCTTTCAATTTTCAGTAATACGAGCACAGCTTCTTCACAAGTCTTGGAAACGTCAACACAGCACCACTGTTCACAACGAAGATCGTTTCACTCCCGAATACTAGATTGCTCAAAAGAAAATAGAAGTGTAAGGGCTAACCAGTGGCGAAGCAAGAACCGAACAAAGCGCATAGTTCATACGTTTCCGTAGGTACTTGGGGTCACTTAAGTAACGTGCCAAAACGCTGTAAAACCGAAATGTCGCACAGCACCCAGCTGAGCGACTGGAAAGTGAATTGAACGAACTGTTACCAACGCACAAACACACATTGCAGCCTTGTCGAGTGCTAGTTGTTGATGCACAGGCACCGATCTCGCTTGATAAACACACCGAGGTACGCGTCACCGTACACCAACACACTGCCGCTGCTTCTCACACCGCTTAATAGCACCGAAAAAGCAGCAAAAATCACAACAAATCCAGTCGAACGTTGAAAGAACTCGAGCGGAGGCGTTTGTCAAAGTTCGCACCGACCAATACACTGTTTACGACGCCATGTTGTTTTTGACAATTGCGCAGCACGGTAAAGAACATGGAGTAAGGAAACACCATAAAATAGCTCTTAGAAAGTACTTGCGCATTTTTCATGGCGTGACTAAATTTGCTCTTATGTGCGAGGGGGATGATATGACGAATGCGACAGGTGTGCCACATGAAAGAAGTGTTTTGGCAACGTCACGGAGTGAGCTGATGTTGAGGTTATTGCTTCACAACCAATCACAAGCTGTGCCTGTCGACCAAGCTGTTGTCAGCTCGCGTTTGTCGTCTGCTTCGATAAGAGCATGCGATGGGGGATTCGCCTTCGCAACGCAATTATTCCCAAGTCAAGTGGTCGCTGCGTCGCACAAAATACATGTCAGTGGCTCGCTCTACACTCTAAATGAAATCCTGGCTAGATTGCACGCCCGCAGGCAGGAAATCGAGTCAAATTTTACCACTTCGAGGCGGCTCCGTAGCCGTGTTGCAAGGAAACCAGCCCGATTTGAAGTGGCCTTCAGAATAGCCGGGACAAAAATTAGCCGAGACTTTTGGTCAAATTTCCTGGCAAGATACACGCTGCGGCTTAGGCGCGACTTTGCGTAGGCGATCCGGCCCTTAATGCGATGGCGGAAAAAGTACTATTTAACGCTTCTTAGAGCGGTTTCTCGCCGAGAATGTGGCGGATATTACCACTACAGGTAATTAGAAAACCGTTAGTATCACAATTACCCATATATATATGCGAGATTAACATGCAAAACCCAGCACGGGAATTGAACTCGGGACCACATGCACGTGAAGCAGATGTCTTACCCATTGCACCACAATGCCACCGCATGGCGGCAAGTCTTTTTCCGGGGTATATATCTACCAAGTGGGTTTTTGCAACCCGTATTCGCAACCTTGAACTATTTTTGTGCCATGTTCATGCATTCGAACAGCGAATAGTTTGTAGGGATTCATGAATTCGAGACAACCATGGTGAGTGCTTTCGGCGCCGACTTCGGTTTATGGTGCACCGTTCCGCAACAAAGACTAACGTGTGTTTGTGCGTCGTTTTTTGTGGTTACCCGTTAACTGTGGGTGTTGCGCTCACCGAAATTCGTGGACGAGGCTGTGTCCGGCTGTTAAAACCTGCGTAGGTATCTCTCACGTGCGTGTGCTGTGAAAAATTTTGCTGATTTGTGTCGGAAGTAACACGAGTGTAAGTGAGAGCAACCTATTCTCACCTTTCTGAAGACCATTCACTTTGGCACGTAAACGTTTCATGGGTATGTTAGCGTGCCTATTCTAACATTTGCATTTCGTACGCGCGTACTGCCGCGACCTGCACGCTGGGGCAGCAGCACCTTTTTAGCATTTCAACGATTGCTTATTTCTGCAATTAGAATTTATGCGCAATATTTCGCTATATATAGAGTGCTTTTTACTTGTTTTCAGTCTTTAACTGATCTTATTTATGGGGAGTGGCTACTCTTACCTTTAGTCTGTATCACATCGTTGTTCAAGTGAATGCCGAAACGCGCATCAAGGTCAAGTATGACGTGCACAAATTAGCGACGGATAGGTCAGTCTCCCCTCAAATAAATAATGCCTCTTCACATATCTTTGGCGAACGTCGGCATGCAGGTCGGGGTCAAGAAATGGTGCAGAACGAACCTCAAAATATTTATTCTTATTGCTAGCAGTTGCTCTTTAAAAAAAAGGGGGATTTTTATAGCTGGTACAATATCTACACAGCAGTACACTGGTTGTCTTGGTAATGGTTCACTGTTACAAATTCATGCTTGAATATGAGAACTGTACCTAATATTCAAAATAGTGAGCAAATGTCGGTTACATACGCTCTCCTGCTGACTTCGATTGATTTATTGATTGAAATGTGGGGTTTAACATCAAAAAATCACCATATGAATATTAGAGACGCCGTAGTGAAGGGCTCCGGAAATATCGACCACCTGGGGTTCTTTAACGTGCACCAAAATCTGAGCACATGGGCCTTCAACATTTCCGCCTTCATCAGGAATGCAGCCGCCGCAGCCGGGATTTGAACCCGTGACCGGGTCAGCAGCCGAGTACCTTAGCCACTAGACCACCGCAGCGGGGCTCTCCTGCTGACTTCTGCACCTGACTTCTGACTTCTGTACTTGATGTCCATCATCAAATTACGCAACCACTAATCGAAGATCGACCAATAAATTTTCAATTTTGATCTTTTTCTGTCTCGCGGCCTTCGGTTCGTATCTTTTTTGTCATGCTTTCCTAAAATCATCAGTTCAACTTGTTTGGTAGAACATGAGCATGAACATACATAGGCCAGTGTTTCAGAAAGCTGTCACGCATGCACTAGTACTGTTTTATTTAGTGCATGACGCAGTGTCATACTCTCGACAACTGATGAACGGAAAGTTGTTTGTACTCTTTTATTGAAGTCAAAAGAGTAACATTGGCACTGCACATCTCAGTGTATGCCCAAATGCGGAGAGATGCTTGATATCTTGAATAAAGGGTGCCATATAGCACTGGAAAACGTTTCCGTCTTAGGCCATCTTTTAGAAAAACGACACTCACAAGACAGCGGAACGAAACGGCGACGCACAAATGCCAGGCATGCAGGCGACGATGAACGTCACACTGGCGCCAGGCGCCCAGCTGGCGTGGTGGCGGGGGGGGGGGGGGGGGGGGTTCTTTCGCTTTTTTTTTCTGCGCTCACGCTTGTGGCTGAACGGTTCTGCGTAAGTTGATGCCGGCTCCTGACGCCAGGCTGGCGTGACGGAGACGGCGGCTCTCCCCCCCCCCCCCTTTTTTTTTCTTTCTTGCGCCTGCTCTTACCGTCTGTATGCGTGACTTTCGTGGCGCGCGGATGTCACGCTTATTTTTTATTGCTGGGCTCCCTATAGACAGGATTTTAGTCAGTACGCAGGAGCGCGCCGCCTATGTGCCGTTTGTTATCCTGCACCTGACTTAGAGTGTACCTTTGAATGATAATCGTGCGCCAAGTTAAACGGCTGGTAATTGTCGTAGGGACGAATTCAGCCAAGGTTTGCTTCAGAATCGTCAGGGTTTGCATATGTCCAGTTTCATTTAGAGTTACTAGGGTCATTTTATCCCGACTACTCTTCGTATTATCATGGTTCATATCGGTTTCCGAACAGTGAAGGTGGAAGTGCTTGATTTGTTTGTAGTTTCATGTGTAATCACACACACGCCTAATACGCTTCGGTTTACAAAGTACGCGCCGTTTCACAGCGTCCCAAAGTGTATTGACAGCTGTATTTCAGAGATCGAACCCAGTAGACAGTTGGAGCCAATCGAAGTACCTTAGAGCACAAGCTTTATGAACCACTCACTGAAAATTTCCTCTCATTTTTATTTCCAATAGTGTGCAAGGATGGTGCTCCCGCTAACCACTTTGTTGGTATTTTCCACCAATGAGGCAAGGATCTCGAGTCGTACTTTTAATTGGATGAGATGGGGCGCAACACAACAACATAACAAATAAGGTCGATCATATGCCGTGCCACGTTCGAATGCACCGACCATTCACGTAGCACATTGATTTTCATGCAACCACAAATCTTTACATGCATAATTTTACGCCATTGACACCCAATAGTATTCAATTACTGCGACTTCGAACCTATTGGACGATTGTGATTGTCAATATCATCCACTGTGTACAAGGGAAAAAACACGAATCTCAAAGTGCCGAAGGAAATAAAAACGCACCAGCAGTCATCAGGCAGCCCTTCATGGGGGTGAAATAACTCAAAACCAACCAGAGCACCAAAGTGTACCACAGCGGCGGCAGGTCCTAAGTAGCCACATTGTTTTATATGAGGGTCGTCCGGGTCATTCTTAGGATATTCTCGTAGCCACGCTGTGACGTAAACAAATATAGCAACTGCATCACCTTCGCTGACATGTTCCCGGGAAGTCGCAGCGCGCTTTATTGCAGCGGCCGATGTGACAATTATGGCCTCTTAAGTAACGTGCCAAAACACTGAATAGTGAATCGACTTACGCGACAAAATTCCTCTTGCACAAAATTTTTTTTGTAACTGAGTTTTGTGAATACAGCCCCTGCTTTTCTTAATCCGTGTTTACAACTCAGCTTTCTTCGCAAATTGCATCAAAGGTTTATTTGTGCGGCTGATGGCGTCGATGTGATTTCGCGGTGTAGGCCTTCTACCAAGACAAAAAGAAAAAGTGTCTGTTAAGAGAATCGTGGAGTACTTCAGAGACATTTACCTTGCCTTGCCGTTTTTCCTACTCGGTGTTCACAAGCTAGCTTTCTTTGCTAATTGCATCAAATGGATAAGTGTATGGCTAATGGCGTCGATGTGATTTCGCGGTGTAAGCCTTCTACACACACACACAAAGAAAAGCTGCCAGTTAAGAAAATCATGGCGTACTTCAAAGACATTGCATTCCATTCCTTGCCCATTTTTCTTACTCTGTGCTCACGACCTAGCTTTCGGCGTAAATTGCATCAAAGGAATAAGCGTGTGACTGATGAAATCGATTTAATTTCATGGTGTAAATTTTCTACCAAAAAAAACAACAACAAACCTGCCAGTTAGGAAAATTGTGGGGTACTTCAGAGACATTTCCTTTACCTTGCAATTTTTGGTTACTCGGTTTTCACAAGTTAGCTTTTTCGCTAATTGTATCAAAGGGATAAGAGGGTGGCTGATGGCTTCGATGCGGTTTCGCAATGTAAGCCTTCTACAAAAAAAAAAAAAAAGATCTGCCAGTTAAGAAAGTTGTGGGGTACTTCAGAGACATTTCCTTTGCCTTGCCGTTTTTTTTTCTCGGTGTTCACAAGTGAGCTTTCTTTGCTAATTTCATCAAAAGGATAAGCGTAAGGCTGATGGGGTCGATGTGGTTTTGTGGTGTAAGCCCTATACAAAAAAAAAAAACAGCCAGTTAAGAAAATATGGCATACTTCAGAGACATTGCATGCCCTTCCTCACCCATTTTTCTTACTCCGTGCTCACGACCTAGCTTTCGACGTAAATTGCATCACAGGAATAAGCGTATGATTGATGAAATCGATGCAACTTTGTGGTGTAAACCTTCATAAAAAAACAACAAACCTGCCAGTTAACAAAATTGTGGGGTACTTGAGAGACATTTCCTTTACCTTGCCACTTTGTTTCGGTTTTAGCAAGTTAGCTTTTTTCGCTAATTGTATCAAAGCGATAAGTGTGCGGCTGATAGCTCGATGCGGTTTCGCAATGTAAGCCTTCTACAAAAAATAAAACTGCCTGTTAAGAAAATTGTGGGGTACTTCAGCGACATTTCCCTTGCCTTGCCGTTATTCTAACTCCGTGCTCACAACCTAGCTTTCTTCGTAAATTACTGTTGTTGTTGTTGTTGTTGTTGTTGTTGTTGTTGTTGTTGTTAGTGGCGCATACCCACTGTGGGGGATTGGCCAAGAATCGAGTGGTTTTAAAATTTACTGTTCAGATTTGGAATGATGGAGGTATGACAGAAAGATTACCGATAGCCTAGGAAAGTGTGGTGCTTAATGTAATGCATACAAATATATACATAAATGAATTTATTCTTAGAATATAGCAATAATCTGATTTCATACATATATAATTATGTGCACATGTTAGGATAATGAAACTGGTTAATTAGTCAACCTATTAGTTTCATCAATATAGTCCCGGACGGCCGCGCATATACTGTCGCATTAGAGAAACCAGAAATGGAAGCTCCAAAAGACAAAATGACAGATTGCATTAGGGGAATAAGTGTATGGCTGATGGCGTCAATGTGATTTCGCGGTGTAAGCCTTCTACCACACACACACACACACAAAAAAACCTGTCAGGTAAGAAAGTAGTGGGGTATTTCAGAGACATTTCCCATGCCTTGCCGTTTTTATACTCGGTGTTAGCTTTCTTCGCTAATTGCATCAAATGTTGACGGCATCATTATAATTGATAGCATCATTATGATTTTGTGGTGTAAGCCCTATACAAAAAAAACTGCTCGTTAAGAAAAACGTGGGGTACTTCGGAGACATTTCCTTTGCTTTGCTGTTTTTGTTACTCCGTGTTCACAACTTAGCTTTAGTCGCAAATGGCATCAAAGGGATAAAGTGTGCGGCTGATGACGTTGATATGATTTAATGGTTTAGGCCTTCTAGCAAAAAAAAAAGAATCTGCCAATTAAGAATATTGTTGGGTACTTAAGCAACGTTTCCCTTGCCTTGCCGTTTTTCTCACTTGATGTTCACAAGTTAGTTTCTTCACGAATTGCCTAAAGGGATAAGTGTGCGGCTGACGGCGTTGGTGTGACTTCGTGGTGTAGACCTTCTGCAAAAAAAAAAACAGTTAACGAAATCATGGGGTACTTCATATACATTTTTCTTGCATTGCTGTGTTTCTTACTCGGTGGCCACAAGTTAGCTTTCTTCACTAATTGCATCAAAGGGATAATGGCTGATGGCGTCGGTGAGGTTTCGCGGTTTACGCCTTCTACAAAAAAAAAAGAGAAACTGCCAGTTAAGAAAATCGTGGGGTACTTCAATGACATCTCCCTTGCATTGCTGTTTTTATTACTCCCTGTTCACAAGTTAGCTTACTTCGCTAGTTGCATCAAAGGGGTAAGTGGGTAGGGAGTACGCTGATGGCGTCGATGTGGTTTCGCGGTGTAAGCCTTATACAAAAAAAAAAAAAAAACTGCCAGTTAAGAAAATCGTGGGGTACTTCAGAGACATTTCCCTTGCATTGCCGTTTTTCTTACTCCGTGCTCACAAGCTGGCTTTCTCCGATTATGGCATCAAAGGGATAAGTGTGCGGCTGGTGGCGTCGATGTAAATTTGTGGTGCAAGCATTCTACCGAAAAAAAAACAGAAACAAAACTGGCAGTTAAGAAATTTGCGGTGTACTTCAGAGACGGCAAATGTGCCCTTTCCTTATTACTCTGTGATAAAGAAAGAGGTTTCCATTAATCCTTTATTTATTTATTGAGAAACAAAACAAGCACTGCCACTCATTCCGTCTTTACAGCTGATGAACTTACTCTGCGAAGTTGAATCCCAGCCAAAAAATCTGTGCGCCACCTTATGCTTGAAAAAAAAAAAGCCAGTCGATAAGTGCGGGAAGCTTGTTCTTGACATGTTCTTCAGGGCCAAGAAAGCTAGGTTGATTGGCTCTTATGGCGAAGAGTGACAGAGAAAATAACCAAGCAAAAAAACTGTAGCAATATCCCTGCAAGAAAAGGTCAACCCGCTCATCATTGATGATGCATTTTTATTTAGGCATTGAAACAGTTTGGTGGGTCTTTTTAAACAGAATGACAAGGGTATTTTCTGTTGATATGAAAGATATCGTTATTACTCATTGCCGCATGAGAAGTTTTTATTTCTTTTAGTGCAGTAGCCTTCCGCAACCTCAGGTGTGTATACCTAACAATCGCCTCTTAGTGATACTATCCTTTTATTTCAAGTGAACTTTTGCATCCTTTAAAAAGGACCATGAAATGATTTGGACAGTTTTGTACAAACACATTGAACTGGTAGACCAAGTCCAAAGTTTCATTTACGAAGCAGTTTGAGCTCTCTGCAAAAATGATGTAATTTATTACAACGCTTTAAAGCTGCCAATTGTTGCAGATAGCTACGACTCGGCCAAACACGTTTTCAACCGCCCATTCACAGAGTGGCATGCCCAGCCCCATTGACGTCAACGTGGCTGCTGATCTAATTGGCTGTCAAACGCGCAGAAGAGACCTCGTGAAGTCGGAGCTTAGCCCCGAGCGGTCGAAGGAAGAGCTGAGGCCGTTAAGCATGAAAGGTGGAGTGGAGGAGGAGAGATTGAAGACAGCATGTTACCAGAAATGGCTGTGTCTCGAAAGAGCTGGAAGTGTACTCTGGTGTTCCGCAGGGGTCAGTCCTCGCCCCCCCCCCCCTTTTTTTTAGTTTATATCAATGATAGTCATCTTTGCGTTGAGCCACCGATTCAGATCAAACTACTTGAGGAAGACTGTGTAGTATACACAGTACTAAATAATGAATCAGGCCAAATTAAACTTAAGGATGCCTTACGCTCAATAGACAAATGGTGTAAAAGGTGAGGAATAAAATGAATCTTTCAAAACAAATTTCATCAAGTTTACCAGCAAAACGATGCCCATTCTCTTAACACATTCTATAGAAAACTCTACCAATACGAGAGCTGATCGGGTCACATATCTAGGAGTTACACTCTCCAGTAACCTGAACAGGGAAACGCTTGTTGAAAGCTTGTGTAGGGGTGTCCTAAAATGATTGTCCCTTTTGAAGGGAAATCTGCGTAATACTCCTCCAATCCTAAAACTGAAAGCATATAAACACTAGTTCGACCAAATTAGAGTATGCCGACAAAATCTGGAGCCCTTCGCGACAATATTTGATAAACAAAGTTGACTGACTCCAAAATTTAGCTTTACGTTTTATTTATTCCGCTTACTCCCATTAATCTAGCGCAACATATCTACGTATTAAGGCAAGCCAACCAAAACTTGGGCAACGCAGGATAGTAGCCAGATTGAAATTCATCTACCAAGTTTACCATGGGGACTTGAAGTTAACACGGGAGCGCTATCTTCCGCAACCTTCAAAACGTTCGCCGAGGGCTAATCACGATAAAACTTTCCGGCAGCCACTCAGCCACATTAACGCCCTCAAGTTCGTTCTCTTTGCTCGCGCTATTTTTCACTGGAACGCGTTATCTGCAGAAGCGGTAAATGCTGCTTTGACAGCTTCACTTATGAAACATGTCGAATGTTTTTGTTTTCTTGATAAAAGTGATGTACATTGAAAATGTCTTGATTTTTGTAGGATATTGGTGACACGTTGATATTGAAAAATTATTTCTAAAATTTTTTTGTCTCTCATGACTCGATATGAACTAAACAATAATAATACTTTTCAGTTGTGTATCTATTATTTGTATGATATCTTATGAATGCAAAGCTATTCAGTGTATAACTATGCAGATCTGATTGCAATTTTGTGCTTCACTCCTGCATGGGCCCGTGGAGGGCTTGCAGTATTTGTAAACAAATAAAATGAAAAAAAAAATACTCCTAGCTCCGTTAAGGAGTTGTGTTTCAATTGAATTAAGGTGCCAAATATTTGCCCTAGTAATGGTATAATCAGAAACAGAGTGTGAGAAAACCGTTTCAGGGACCTTTTAATGATCGAACATATGGAGTAGTGGTGTCTGCGTCAGTTCATGCATCGCCCCTATCCTTGGTGAAATATACCTTGCATATCATGACCGATAGCTTATGAACATGCCCAACCAAAGTCTTGCAATTAAAGTATGTCCTTACGCCTTTCTGGTGTTTGTTAATTGCAGTGACGCTGGCGGCCAGCATGTAACCGAGGATATTGTGCAGACTTTGAAGACTGTTTAGACCACTTGTAGTGACTCACGAGATGCCAGGTAGCAACAGCTTTTTTGATTTGAACCTAATTTTTCCACCTGACCATGGCTGGCTTTATGAGCCTGAACTGGAAAGCTTGTTTTACTCTTTGACTATTCTCATTTTAAGTTAGTTTAGCGTAAAATATCTAATCTTCGGTTCATAAATACCCCTAGGAAATCATGTCATCACGTCATGAGCGTATGCAGATCGCAGATAACCAGGAAAGTGATAGAGGCCTTTCATGTGTAACCGGAATGTCTTGTGTCAGTGAGGAATCGATTTAGTTACGGAAAAAAAGTTAGCATATCTTCTCAGCACCTTTGCCGTTAAGTGTTATGCTCTGTAACGTTTTATATCCATTTTTAACACATGTGTCCAATGTTGATACGCTTTTTTGCCCCTAGCTTTTAATGTTTCTTGTGTTCCTCGAATAAAATTTTCAGTTGCGAGCCAGGGCTTGTCTGTGCCCCTTGCGTCTTCTGTCTTCGACGAATTCGTGCTGTAACAAGAAATGCATCTTGCATGATTCCTTCCTTACAATAGCACAGTCGACGAAGATGAACTCTTAAGTTCCGGCTACGTCGTCTATGGTACGTCCCTGAGACCTCTTTGCAACAGGGACAATCAGTAGAGCGGCTCTCACTTCACACGCAGCCACACCGGTAGCCTGAACATACATACAGACGGATCAATGTACGTACAGATGGATGGACAGACAGGCAAACAGACGAGGCCAGCGGACGATTCACGCCTTGCCGATAAAACCTTCGCCCCACTCATCATCATTTACTCCGTATATATACTGTGATTTTTTATCGACTCCAGACGCACTACCCGAAGGGAAGAAAGTAGATCACCATAATCATCATTATCATCATCATCATCATCATCATCCTGTCTACGTCCACTGCAGAACAGAGGCTTCTCCCATGTCCCGCCAGTTAACTCGATCCTCTGCTTGCTGCTGTCAATTTATACCCGTATAGTTCTTAATCTCATCTGCCCGCCTAACTTTCTGTCTCCCCCTAACCCGCTTGTCTTCTCTAGGAATACAGTTAGTTACCCTTAATGACCAGTGGTTATCCTGCCTACGTGCAACATGCCCGGCCCATGTCCATTTCCTTTTCTTGATTTCAACTATGAGATCCTCAACCCCGGTTTGTTCTTTTATCCACTCTGCTCTCTTCTTGTCGCTTAAGGTTACACCTACCATTTTCCTTTCCAATGCTCACTGCGTCGTCCTCAATTTAAGCGGAACCCTCTTTGTAAGTCTCCAGGTTTCTGCTTCCTATAGGTAAGTACGAGCCAGAAGCAGCTGTTATATACCTTCTTCTTGAGGGTTAGTGACAGATTATCATTCAAGATTTCAGAATTCTCGCCGAATGTGCGTCACCCCATTGTAATTCTTCTAGTTACTTCAAGTTTCGTGGTTTGGCTCTGCGGTTATTACCGGTCCTAAATAGACATAGTCTTTTACAAATTCAAGTGCACTATACCTATCTCTAAGCGCTGTTCTCTTTCAAGGTCGTTTTACATTACTTTCGTTTACTGCAGAATAATTTTAAGACCTACTTTTCTTCTCTCCTTGTCTGACTCCGTAATCTTGAGTTGCGATTCATCTCCTGAGTTACTCAGCAAAGAAATGTCATCGGCGAAGCACAGGTTACTGAAGTATTCTCCATTAACTCTTATGCCTAACTGTTCCAATTCTAGGCCTCTGAAAAACTCCTGTAGGCACATGGTAAATAGCATTAGGGAGATTGTATCCCCATGTCTTACACCATTCTTGATTGGTATTCTGTTGCTTTCTTTATGCAGCACTATATATGGTAGCAGTTGATCCCTTGTAGATTTCTTCCAGGATGTTTATTTATGCTTCGTCGACACCCTGATTGCGCTGTGTCTGCATGACAGCTGATATTTCTACTGAATCAAACGCCTTCTCGTTATCTATGAAGGCTAAGTATAGTGGTAGGCGATATTGTGAGCATTTCTCTATTACCTGATTGATAGCATGAATGTGGTCAATTGTTGAGTAGCCTGTTCGAAATCCTGCTTGTTCCTTTGGTTGATTGAATTCTAATGTTGTCTTATTCTGTTAACAATTTTCTTTGTAAATAGCTTGTACACTATACGGAGAGCAAGCTGATTGGCCTGTAATTCTTGAAATCCCTACTAGTGGGAGTGGTTTGTGGGAGGAGAGGAAATAGACAAAAAGATTACACAACACGTGCACAAAAACATATAATAGTACATCAATCGGGTGTGGAACGTGACATTAATATCACAGCCGCTTGCCTAGGTCCGTCTTCCTCAACAAATGCCTTGGTCGCCTTTAGCTGCAATGTCCTTTGATTGATTGATTTATATGTGGGGTTTAACGTCCCAAAACCACTATGAGAGACGCCGTATAGTGAAGGGCTCCGGAAATTTAGACCACCCGGGGTTCTTTAACGTGCACCCAAATCTGAGCACACGGGCCTACATTTCCGCCTCCATCGGAAATGCAGCCGCCGCAGCCGGGATTCGAACCCACGCCCTGCGGGTCAGCAGCCGTGTACCTTAGCCACTAGACCACCGCGGCGGGGCAGCTGCAATGTCCTTTGAACATGACATGCTGTATATAGAACAGATTCAAGAGACATTTGTCTACTCTAAAGGTGCGCTATAACGGACGCCAGTAATTGTCTTATTTATTTATTTGTTTATCAGAGTAACATCAGCGCCAAAAAAACATTACATAGAGGGGGGGGGGGTTAGACAATGCATAATTGATAATGAATACATATTTAAAGGTTTTGTTGATAAAATTTGTAGCTAGAATCGGGCTTCACACTCAAGAAATAATGGTCACAACAAAATTAAAGGGCGCACGACATCATAACAAGGAGTAGAAGGCATAATTAGAGGTGATAATGGCAACATAATTAATAAGATGACTCTATTGTGAAATCATGCGGGGAAAAACGTATTCCTAAACGACTCAGTTCTGCACTTGTATTCTCTAGCTTTGTTTGAATAGTCAAATCGTATTGGAATGTAATGCGGTCGAAATATGTACTTATCTCTGTATATCTTTTTTGGAATTAAATATGCTATGAAACATTTGTAATGTTAAGTTTTTCCTCATGATTTCCAGAGTTTCCCACCACAATCTCTTTTGCAAGGGGTATGTTAAATTGCCTCCAATAGTTGTACAGAACAAATCTTGCAGCTAAATTTTGCAGCCTTTCTAGTGCCTTGACCTCTTGTTTTAACCACTAATCTCAAGCTTACGAAGCATAGTTAATTACCGGCTGGACATTCATTTGATGCAGTATAGTTGTTTTGTATCTATAGGGAAGTGTTTTGCGTTACTACGCAGAAAGCCCGACATTTTACAAGATTTAGCTGTTATATATCGGATATGACAAGCCCAAGATGAAATTTCTGTTGCGAATACTCCTAAATAATAAATTCTCGCACTGATGTAATATGGTTGTCCTTTAGGTTATAAATAAACACCTCATTTATCTGCTTTTTGTATATGACAAATTTACCTTCTTACCAAATTTATGCGCTTTTTTCCGAATGTCGCACCAATTAAATAACGTGTCGAAGTCTTCTTGCAATGAAGCACAATTACTTGGACCACGGATTATTCTGTATAACACGCAGTCATCTGCGAATAATCACACAGAAGACGTGATACTTATGTCATTGTAACATACGCTACCGTTTTGACAGTTAAACAAAGGAGCGAAAGTGTTGGCTCGGGCTTAACGTAAGACTCGCAAACCCCCGAAATGACTTGGTGTTGCCCCCCCCCCTCCCCCCCAAAAAAGAAAACAATTCGGCATGCCGCACTTGCCATGCACTGGAAGAGCGACGGCAGAGGATCCTGCTTAATACAATCCTGCTGTCAGCGGCGTTAGGTATTTTATCACGTGGGCCATTGCGCCTCCTTCGGTGTGTCGCCGACCGGCATTCCGTGTCCACTGAAAACAGCTAGCTGCCGACAAAAAGGTAACGTGATACTCCTGTCCTCGGCGTGTCGCATTATAATCGAAACGTCGTAAAAGTATTTCACCACTCAGATACATCATGCAAGTACATTTTGCAAATATATCTCCATACAGGAACACAGATACTATCGCGATACTGCCCAGCACTGGGTGCCTTCAGAACTGAATCACGCTGTGCTGTCTCGTTCACTAGCCAGGCTACAAAAGGGCAGGTTAAAAAAAAAAGCAAGAGCGGCCATCAGACGGCTTCATTAGCACCCGCATTGCCACCTCGTCAAGAAGCCATGTTTTACACGTCTTTACGTGATGATTTCATCGACACTTGCGCGCCTGACAGCATCGTTAGTACTTCATCAGCCGCCATGTGGGCGCATTCGCTGTCGGACGTGGCGACACACCCCAACGCGGGTACGCCCCCTAACGACACGCCCTCCGAGGGAATACCCCGCCCTCGAACGACAGGAGTACACGCGCAACGATGGTTTTCGCAGGGGCCGACGCTGAGCATCGCTTGAGAACCGCAAGCCACAACTGGCTTGATTGATAGAGACACGAAGGCGGATACTTACATGGGTGATTCTTATCGCTGGCTCTCATCAGGTGCTAACGCGATTTCACTCTCTTGTGTGCCTCGCCCTAATGCCTGCGAAGACGGGTGCCGGAATCGCAGATTAGTGCTCTTGTGCGGAACACAAGGCAGCATTCGTGCTGCAAAAGATTTGGTCGTGGAAACCTTCTGAAAGCCGTGTTACTTACCATGACTTGTGCCTTGAAGGGAATGAATTACTTTGAAGGTACCATGAATTGTGCGTGATGGAAGAAGCAACGTTGATGTGTCATTGTGATTGCGTTCACGACTCTCTTATAGAAATTGCAAATGTGGCTACAGAATGACCGAGGAAATTGGAAGATAATTGCAGATTGATAGATCTTCTTCGAGAAGTTGCTATAAAAAGCCTAATTAAGTGTTCGCACGACAGTAATATTTGCCTCATAAGTGTATGCTTTCAGGTATGCAGATATGCTCGATAACATATGCTTGTGCATTAGCGACACATATTTCACACAATAAAAAAAAATTGCACATAACTAGAATGAATCTGCGCGGCGCTGGTAAACTGCTGTCTATATACAAGAACGATGACGGTGAAGGAAAAAGAAGGGGGAGGGAGGCTGTATATACTGACTCGTGATGTGGAAAGAAAAAAAATATGCATGATCAGAAAATAACAATTGGCCACGTATCCGTCTGCTTCCTTGAAAGGGAAGTCGAAAGACAATAGTAATCTGTCTGAAGGTAGATGGATGGATGGATGGATGCTATAAGCGTCCCAATTATAACGGAGTGGTTATACTAGTGTGCCACCAGACTTGCAACAAAAACAAATAAAAAGGAAACCTTCTTTTTATGTTGGCCTAATTCCTGATCGACTTTGATTAAAACCATCTTATTATAACAAAAATTAAATTTATCATCCATCCCTCTGCCGCTTCAGGCAGAGTACTCCGTTTTTTCCACAATGTCTGTCCGTTATCTCTATATACTTTTCTGCCACTAATACTATAATCGTCTCTTACTTGCTTCTATCGCAGACGTGTTCAGCTTTCCATGTTTGTTCCTAATTCCCAAAGCCTGATGTACACACTTGTATCCACACGTATACCTGAGTGGAAATCGCGGCACTCGACCAAAACATGTTCCATGGTTACCTTAACTCCCCCCCCCCCCATATACATTGTTCTCCTTTACTGAATCTCACTTTATGACTACGCGTTCTAAGGCAACCTGTTCTCGCTTCGAACAGCTAAGTGCTTCCCCTTGAATTATAATAAAACCTCTCCCTACTTATTTCGTTCTTGCCCCTTTGCTATAGTTACTGACAGCCGGCTTCTTTTCAATCGCTGCTATCCAATAAGTCCTCTCCGCCTCTCCGACTCTTCGCTTAATGCTCTTTTTTGCCGTATCACCCACACTGACAGCCGTATAATTACTGGTGAGCCTCCTAGTTCTTTTTCTAAACTTTGTGCCCACGCTTTTCATATACCTGAACACTTTCCCTGCCCATCTACTCTTCTTCATTTTCCTAAGCTTTTCTTCAAATCTCTATTTGCTCTGAGCTTCCTTTACTTTAGAGCTTGTCCACCCCATATCCCCCTTTACAGCCCCATTCGTCATCTTCCCGTGAGCGCCCAACGCGAGACGTCCCACAGTCCTTTAATTTACATCCATTCCTGATTGCACCTATGACTTCATGTACACCACTGAGTTTCCAAATGTAAGCTTGGGACCATTACGCCTTTCCACAGACCTCGAAACACTTCGTACCTATAGACTGTAAGCAAAAACTATCCGAGTTTGGGATTTTTGCGGCTCATGACCTCTGAAAACTCTCTTGCGTTTAAAATTACTACCTCGTGTAGGAGTAAAAGATGGTACATGACATAGTTTTACCACCACCTCTCAGGCAAGTAGTAAAAGGATGTAAAAATCCAGTTTTACCACTTAGGAAGTTTTCTATCACGTGATTTTTAACCTGCGTTTCAGAGTTTATTACCACGTGACTGCAAGGTGCAGCTGCTTCGGTGGCTTTTGCCCCATACTCCCCATTGTGACGCTCTCCTGAAGGTACGCCAGAACCGCATTTTTTTTTTTTTGGCATCGCCATGCCTCGGGACTGACCTCGAGTCAACGCACTTTCACTGGAACTGGGGGCAGCATAAGCACAAGCGAGAACAGCATTCTGTGAACGAAAAAGAAAAAAAGACAGGGGGGGGATCTCAAAAGAAGAAAAAAAAGAAAGAAAACCTGCTCAGGAATTTGTCCTGCATATTTTCGCAAATTGTTGGCTTTTGCTCGGCGTTGGCCTTGGAGACAGACGGTGCAAGAAGCTCAGTATCTGTGTGTCTGGTTGGGCTGATGGATCTCACGTGTTTCCTAGCTTCCGAGCGCCTCCGAACCTGCACGTCGCGGATATCTCGCTTCCGAGCCGAATCGCGAATATCTGCCAGTGGTAACAAAATCAATCTGGTGTCATCGTCCGTGCTTGCCTACTGGAGAAGCAATAACCAAAATGCTTCACTCTGTCGTCGGCACCAAGCCGCGGCCGCCAGTGACCAGTGGGAGTGTGTCGCCGGGGCAGGTGAAAGAAGCATCGCATATACTTTGTTCCACAGTAGGCGATGTCTGCATGAGTAAAGTGCTTCCCGAATTGCCCAGCTGATGCACAAACTGCTCTCAAACATGTAGCGCAAAACCTATACGAGGCAGACGGAACCAACAAGCGGCTGCCGGTGAGCACGAAGAATACCCGGACGGTGGTCTTTCGTTGGAAGTATTCATACACCCCCCGTCCTCGTAAGATAGTGGTCACGTGTTCATTTGTGTCTGAAATTACGACGAAATTCGCGCAGGATGTGTGTTCTGTGATCGCCAGCTGTGTTTCATCGGATAGCCGTGCTCCTCAAAAAAGGCCTAGTGCGCCGTCGGTAAAAAGCTTGTGTGCAGGCTTGCACCGCTCTTCTACGCCCGTTGTGATAAATACGTGCTGCTACTGTGTTTGTGCATCATCGCTCAATGAAAATCATTGAGCTACCATGGTTTTTGCGTACTTAGGTATATTTTATGGACTTGTGCATCAGCAGTGCTAACACGCGTGGGGCCATGAGCCCGGTGTGCCAAGTAATTATTGGATACTCAAAAAGGTGAGATTGGGTATATTTACAATAAAAGGTCGGTGTGACGTGCCCTGCAGCCCACCTTACCTTTACGCTTGCACCTTCAACTGTTCTTGTTTATTGTTGCAAAAAAAGAGCTCTCCTACTGGTCCTACAGGGCCGGTCAAAAAGTCGTGCCTATATATATACCGGATTGTCAAAGTGTAGTTGAGGCAACGCGTGCAGTCTGTTCGAGTGGTGTTTTATTCTGCATTTGTTGTGTGTGGGTGTCTGTCTGTATGTGAATCTATGTGTCACCAATTCTGCCGTTTAGTAAGTTCAATCAATTCTGCTGTTTAATTAATTTGTCGACTCTGGGCGAATGCACCCTTCAATTTTTATTTTTGGAAATAACTCTCTGAAATCACCTCAAAAACCTCGTGAAGGCAGTAAAAATTTACTCTCTCTATACTCGTTCAAAACCTCACTGGGGTAAATAATTACTACCCTCCCTACGCTCAAAAACTCAGCACGAGAGTAAATTTTTATCTCGAGAGTAGGTGGTAAAAAAAACCAGGAAAGGTAGTGCGCCAGAGGACAAATGGTTTTACCCAGTTTTTGAGGTTATTTCAGGTCATTTTCGTTTAGTGTGTATTATACCTCCATAACGCTCCGTGCTTTATTACTGCAGCATTCCTCTTTCCCTTTGCTGCCAATGTTTCTTCTTGTATACCTCAATATATCTATCTCCATCATTTACCCATACTACAAGGTACTTGTACTCGCTTACCCTCGGTAATTATTGAGACCACCTGGCCTTTGTGATAATTCAAAACTATCAATCCACAATTTGTTGCACGAAATCCTAGCCTTGCCTTCTCTTCCACATATACCTGCCAGCCGGTGTCTTGACTGTCAGCAAAGAGGACAATATCGTGTGCATAAAATTGACCTGGAAGCTTCTACTCAACCATCGCGCCAGCCTGTTTGTGTGACAGATTAAACCCAATGTTGCTACCTTCAGGATCGTAAAGTTGAGGGGGTTCTGACACCCCCGAAACTCTCTGATGCTTCAACTCATCGGAGGATTCTGGAGTATTTACACGCCTTCACTCAACCACCAGTTGCCCAAGTTTGCCGCCCTTCACAAAAACACGCCCCGAAAAAAATTCCTGGGTACGGCCCTGGCTACCTTCTAGCGCTTCTTCCATCCTCACCATTGCTGCGACCGGAGTTTCCGGCACCGGAGATCCAAGATCCAGATGTCGAGGCAGGAGGAGGTTGAACTTTGTAGAGAGGGTTTATTTACACTATTTACATACATGGCACGGCTTTCTGGCCCGAAGCTCTACATTGAAAGCTCTATATTGACAAAGGCTGTCAATTGAACAAGGTCCGTGAACCACACTAAGCAACCCGCGAGGGCTGATCAAATACAGTCTCCACTCCCCAGATCCCTAGATCGGGGAATAGGTTCATACAGCACTGTCCAATAACATGTCCCGCAGCACACACGAGTGTCATTATGCCAGCACTACCCCCAACAAACACACATTCACAAACCAAACACGTGTTTGGTCCCGGCTACGCTGCCTCCTCTGGCGAATCTTGCATCCAGAGAGCGGGGTGAAACGTGTTTGTCATCTCGCCACTCTCGCCGACCACCCAAGCTTTGTCGAACGGCAATCGCAGTCTAGGCGCCTCCGAGGAGCCATACCTGGACATCTGGTACTGATTTGAGTGTTGGTGGCTCATCAGTCAGAGACACACAGCGTGGTGGTCCAACGTCCCTAATCAGCGGAAGCTCGGCATTGTGGCTTTTACCGGGGCACGAAGACGCCACATGTCGCATCTCTGCGCGGACCCGAAGGACAGCGGTGCTCTGTAGAGAAATTTCAGTCCCGCAGCGCCCAGTACATTTAAACAGCAGGGCGTCCCTAGCACTGCCTCTTATCTCCACAAAATGAGGCGGCTGCCTTTCTTTCGTTCTGGCGGCCGCGGTAAAAGGGTGGTCCACCAAACGCAACAGCTCATCCACCGGCGGGAAAATCGACCTGAGGGTGACCAGCCATACAGGTTGCCCAAAGCGTCGTTGTTGGTGGCGTCATCCAGGCCACTGCCGATGACGCAATACGGTAATCTTCAATCATCCTTGGGCCTTTCCTTTCTGAGATTACACAGACATACCCACAACCACAGACACGGCACCCTGCCCGCACTCGAGACACGTCGAGTCCGAAAATATTCTAAAACAAACCTTCCTTAAATAATATAATCAGAGACAAAGCAGCAATCGAAGCGTTTCTCTGAGTTTTCCTCTACCTCCCAATTCCAACGTGAGAATAATCTTCCCATAAACTGCTTCTAAGAAAATAAACACCAAATCGATGCGCTATTCGTGGCATTCTGGTGTGCCAGCGTTAGTGATCCGCTGTAACCAACCAGGTTTCATACTCGTAAAATAAAGCATTTGCTTCACACTCTCTTCTGGTGCCCAAAATTTTGTGCCGCCAAAGCTAGTCGTCGATTTCCTTGGAGCAGATGAAAAAATAACTGTTTGTGCTGCACATGTACCAGGAACATCCATAATACACGTCCGCAAACGCACGTTATAGTGCTCCTGCGTGGATTAACTACTAATTCTGCCTGGCGGTTACTGTCTTCATAAAAGCTACGCAACAACTTCCGAACCAACAACTCACTTTCTTTACGTCCACAGTGGCGATAGCGAACAAAACAAAAAATAACAAAAACTTTCGTATGAATCCTAGAAAAACCCACAAGGAATATCCTTGAGTCTCTTCGCTCACTCGAACTCCGTTCTAACGTCACTCTTACTCCACAAACGTTCCTTGGCGTGTTGTTGCGCAACCGCGCAGCGCGTAACCTTTGAAACCGAAACATACACAGCTTCAGAAATAAACAAAACGTAAAATCAGTTACCTAAACACTGTTTAGTAGCCGAGATACTTGAACTGTTACAAGACCAAAACTAACAAAAACACTCAAAACTAAAACTCAGGACATAAAAACAAGCAAATATGCTACGAGCCTTTCCAAACACTTACCGCTGTCACGCAATTTTGAGACAAACGCGTGGCGGTCGAGCCCTGTGGGCCTTTCTTGGTGAACTGGGGAGAGAACATTTGCAAAACCCATTTGTTTCACCTCCGAGTCCCACTAAGCTCCTCGCTGGCGACCTGCATAGTTCCCCTCGCTCGGCTACTTCTTGCGAGCCAGAGACCTCGCTCTCCCGTGTCCCATAAAACGTGTCCTAGATATAACTACGGAAGGCTGACTGCCCCTTCCTTCTGTCTGCATTTTGGCCAACGCACCCTTCTTTTTCTCTTCATGCAGTGGCTCGGACGCATGCAAAGCAACTTCGGTGCCGATGACAAAGGCCTCATTATGCTTACTATGCCCCTTCGTTCTGTTTACATGATCACCCAGCGCGCTTTTCCTTTTCGTCCGGCGGCTCGGACACAGGTACAGCAACTCCGGCGCCGACGACAAACTGCTCTCGAACGTTAACTAACTTTCTTCAAGCGGGCTGGGCTCGTTGTCACACTATTTGCTTTACGACGCTGCATCCGCCAACGCTTCTTCTTAAAGGGTCTTTGTGAGCCTTCCAATCACGCCTCTCGCTCTCCAGCACTCTCGCAGGTTCCGTTATCTGTCTTGCCCACGCTATCTAAATAGTTTGCCCACAAATCATCTTCTCACTCACTCTCCAGACTGCCGGACAGCTTAACGCGTCTCGTAACACTGCAGCTGCTTCTACTGAAGAAGCTAGCTCACATTCCAGGAAGCTACCCACAACTGCATTGTCCTCACCCCTCTCTATTATAACTTCATCATCTCAATTCGCCCCGGTTGTCCCGGGCAGGCGGGTCGAAATCCTCTTAGACACCGCATGCAGGACCCACCGTTGCGATACTCTCACGTAGACTAGGCTTATCTACATGGGTACTGTCCACAACTAATCTACCCTGCAGTGCTTCTGTACACTCTGTTCGCCCGACGCTGGCGTTCTTGCCAGCGGCGGGTCGCAATTTCCTTGGACTCCGTGGGCCAGATTCCGAATAGGGACATTCTCACTTTGTGTCTGTGCCAGGTTGTCTACAACTATCTTAGTTGTTTTACTAGAATTCCCTGACACACGGCACTTCACCATATTTACTGTGGCCTTCGTCGGCCTCTCTTCTTATCGCAGCTTCTTTCGCAGCCTAATTCAACCTCGGTTCATTCGTGAACCTACCGCTACCCTCGTAAGTGCTAGCTTTTCTGCGGCTCCAATTTGCATGACACTCAAGTGTTCCTAGCCCTTCTCGTGTGCTACCTGTACTGATTAACCACTCCTCTGCTTCGCATCCAACATGCGTTCTAGTTTTTTCGCACTCACGTTTGAACTTTCCCTCCTCCTCAGAAATTTCTTGCATCGCCTTCCTGTATTCTTTCTCCCTTATTCTTTGTTTCTCTATGCATTCCTGTTCCAATAAATAAGTATTCCTGAAGTGCTCATTATCGGCCTTGCCTCTTTTGCTCTCGCGAATTATTTCACAGAGTTTATATGCAGGCATATTGTTACGGTGCATCATCGACAGGAGCAAGCGTGGCACTTTGCGAAGATGAAGAAGACGCCTGTGTGTTAGGCGCTTGCGCGAGAGGCAACGCAGACATCTTGTTCGGCTGCCGATTCTCGGTGGACGCTATCTAGACCTCGCCCCGTCACATTTGGTGGAAGTGCGGGGTAACCGCCTCGCAACGGAACTTCGCAGCGGCCGTCGTTTGAAGGGTTATTCCACAACGATGACGGAAAGTACGGCGTCTGCATATGCTCCTGGTGTTCCTGCGGCCGGGCCGGAGATGATGCGGTAACCACATCTCCTTCTGCGACCACAACCTTCGTGCTCGAACCCCGACGGGATCCTGGCACGTTCAGCGGTTCCAGCGACCCAGATGAAGTTGATGTTGAGATTGGCTGGCAGAGTACGAACGTGTGAGTACTCGATACCGATGGGGCCCAACTCTTATGCTGGGGGAACCTGTTATTCTATCTTTGGAAACCGCCAAATCGTGGTATGAGAACCATGAAACAGAACTTGGGAGTTGGGCAGTGTGCAGGGAGAAAATGTTGGACCTGTTCGGAAAGCCGATTGAAGAAAAATGGCCGCGAACAAATGCTCGCGTCTCGGGCGCACACCTCGACCGAGTCTTACGTCTCCTATATAGAAGATGTGTTATCGTTGGGGTCGCAAAGCCAATGCCGAGATGCGGAGGCTGACTAGGTTGGGCATATTCTTAAGGGGATTGCGGATGACGCATTCAACTCCTCATCTGCAAAAATTCTCTACAGTGGACGCCATTACAAAACAATGTCGCGCTTTGAGCAAGCGAAGAGCCGGCGGATTGACAGCGTGTTCCCCGCCTTCCGAATACGGCTGCAACGTCGTCGTCTTGCGAAGACCATGCAAGAACACAGCCACCGCCTCTAGATTCATCTGATCAGGTGACCCGAATTGTACGACGTGAACTTAAAGCCATTGCCTCTGCTCCGGCTCACACCGCTGCAAGTGACACGACCCCCCTCACTGCTAACATGGTTCAAGCCATCGTCCACCAAGAACTCGCCAGCATAGGTATTCCCTCGGTGTGCGCTTTGCCCAGCCCGCAGCGAGCTCTATGGCGTCCACCCTCGTCCTATCACGAGCAGCAGTGGACGGTCTGATCTGGCGACCCTGCTGCGGAGAACCGTCGAAAATCGACCAATTGTTTTCATTGCCACCGTATCGGTCATGTCGTCCGTTACTGCAAGTACCGCTGGTCCTCACCACCTCGGACTTCATCTCAACCTCACTACTGACAAGACAGCACACGCTTCGCATCTGCCGCGCAGCCTTCCCACCCAACAACTACAGAAGGTTCAACAGCCGTCTCCGTCACCGCATGGTCGTCAGTCGCGTTCGCCTCCCGGACGTCGCCAGTCATCTCGCTCACCGCAGACTCGCAGGCCATCGTCCCCATTCAACCCAGCTCCTGCCTACCCGGAAAACTGAACGGTGCAGCGCCCGGAGGTGACGCTGCATTTTCGACTCCCTCCACAACTCCTCTCTTGACGCTTCCGACGAGACCAAGTTTGTTAGACGTTGACGTTGACGGTGTGGCTATTTCTGTCTTATATATACTGAGCAACATTTCTGTAATGAGCGCGAACCTTCGCCGACGCCTACATAAAGTGCTCACGCCTGCCGCTTCCGCACACTTCGTGTCGCTGATGGGAGGACCCCTGACGCTCAAGGGATGTGCACGGCCCGTGTGTCCATTGCTGTCATCCTACATTAGTTCAGTTTGCCGTCATTGAAATGTGTCCTCATGACCTAATACTTGGTTTGGACTTCTGTCACGTCATTCTGCGCTCATTGATTGTGCCACTGGTGCTCTTCAGCTTGAACTGCCGCAGTTTGCCGATTTTCAAGCTGACTATTCTCCCCCGTTTATGCTCTCATCACCACGTTCGCTTGCCTTGCAAGCTGCTACATATGTCACTTTGTCGTGCTCACGTCATGTGCCCGATGGTGACTACCTCGTCACTCCTATAGTCGACGTACTGATGGCCGAGACGTCGACCTGCTCACACTGTTGTCGCCGTCGCTAATAATACAGTGGTTATACCACTACTCAACGTGAGTCTCTTGACTCAAGCTATTCCGCAAGACATTCTTCGGCCACCCTATCTCCACTTGACAGCTGCAACTTTACTGGTTTGGACACCGATACTACATCCCCCTGTCTTGGCCGCAATTACACTCTGCCTGACATGACCTTAACCAGAGATGATTGCTCTCGACCTCACTGCAGCGCAAGCTGCCAGCTCCGTAGTCTGCTAACATCATATAGAGACGTTTTCCAACTTAGACCACCGCCCTCTCAGCCAAACAACTG